>JANIJH010000009.1:48725733-48741007 GCA_024520975.1 Erythroxylum areolatum
ACTGAACATTAAACCCAACTTCAATTCAGAAATTGAAAGTCTTAGGGGCTAAATTGAAATTTAATTCCTTCATATGACTTGTAGCCCCATGTCTCTATTTTATTTTGCAACAAGAATCAGTTCAATCAGATCTCCACAGACCAATAATTTATCAAAATACTGAACCATGTTCAGAAAATTTCCCAACTCACTTTAATTAAATCTATCATCCTCTATTTAATCTCAAAAATCCACAATTCTCCATGGACAGATAGAGGAATGTCTTAGGAATCCAACGCTTTGAAAATCAAATCAATCGGATGTCGGACAAAAAAGATATAAGCAAAAGAGTGAGAGAGGGTCGGAATAGGTCGGGCAAAACAAAAGGTCGGTCGGCCAAAACAAAGGTCGGTCTGCCAAAACAAAGGTCGGTCGGCCAAACAAAGGTCAGTTGGCCAAACAAAGGTCGATCGGCCAAAACAAAGGTCGGTCGGTCAAACAAAGGTCGGTCGGTCAAAACAAAGGTCGGTCGGCCAAACAAAGGTCGGTCGGCCAAACAAAGATCGGTCGGCCAAAACAAAGGTCGGTCGGCCAAAACAAAGGTCGGTCCGCCAAACAAAGGTCGGTTGGCAAAAATAAAGGTCAGTCGGCCAAAACAAAGGTCGATCCAAAACATATACCTGACTTTCAAAAATTCATAACTTTTTACACAAAAGTCCAAAATTCACAAACTTAGTATCAAAAAAAAGCTGAAAGTAAGCTCTACAACTTTCATAAAGAACTGAAAAATCAATTCTGTCTCTAAAGGGGTCAAAAATCTAATCAAAGTTACTGTCCCTACTTGTCATCCCAAAACAGTAACTCAACTTCTAAAATCTCTATCTTTCAACTCCAAGGTCCTAACATGTTATATTTTATATCAATGCAAAGATCAAAAAGCAACCTACAACGTTCATGAAAGACAAAAAGATCAATTTGGCCTCTAAGGGAGTCAAAAATCACTTCAAAGTTCCTACCCACTAATACTCTTCCCAAACGGTAACAGCAACTTGTAAAAATTCATAACTTCCTATTCCATGGTCCAAAAATTCCATACTTTACATCAATGTAAAGATCAAAACACAATCTAAAACTTTCATGAAGAACTGAAAAGTAATTTCAACCTCTAACTAGGTCAATTTTTCAGTCAAAGTTTTTGCCAGATAATTGGTCATCATATACCACATCCAAACTTCACAATTTCACATCTTCCAAATTCTATAATAAAAAATAACATATTATACATCATTATAAAGCTATAAACTTTCTCTACAACTTTCAATAAGGCTACTTGATCCAATTCAAACCACATCAGTACAAATTGGCCTCAAAATACAGTACACATAAACTTTCCCTTAATAGCATTTTTTTAAAACAAAGCAAAATAACCTTAACTTCGAAAGATCATAACTTTCAATTCCGATATCGAAAACTGTCATACTTTATGATGATAGAAAGCTCTCAACAGAAACTACAATTTTCATGAAGATCATTTTCTCAAATTCTATCTAAATCAAACCAGAAAAATTTACAAAGGTTTCAGCTCAAAAAGGTCAACTCTGCTACTATTAATCCCAAAAAGTCAAACTTGCAATTTCCTAAAATTTAACACTTTCATTATCCATTTCTTGCTTTTCAATTCTATTCAAAACAATTCATTCACTATCAATTCCGTATAAACTCAAAACACCATTTTAGGCTATAATTAATCATAACCATCACTAACAAAAGCATACACACATTTTACCTATCTTAATCTCATATAACCATTCACATTCTTAAATTTTCTTTTTTCTTTTCACATAAATAAATTCACCACAATTTTCTCATCTAATGTCAATTTATACTTCAAAATTTTAAGAAAAGTTCGGGGTCCAACAGCCGACATTTCATCACATTCACTCTCGACCTTCATCCATAACTTCTATCCATTTTTCATCGTCGACTTCATCATCTGCTGCTGTTGCCATGGATGCTATCGGTGTGCTTACAGTCTTGAGGGTCCCCGAAGTGATGCATAGCTAAAGCACCATATCCTCGTGAAGATGTAGCGATGGCTTAAGTTCGATCGGTTTCAAAAGGAAGTAGTTTATATTGTCATATTTGACTACATTGTTATAAACTCCTGAGTTAAGATTTATGCTTTATAGTTAGATTTTTCTTGAATAGAGTTTAATCAAGAGTTGAACAATGTATTGTGTTACGGATTTGTTTACGTAGAACTTGGATGCTCAATATATGAAGTTTCATTTATGTCTTTTTGGTGATTTTGTTAATTCTCTTTTATCTGCCTAGTTGTGTTTGATATTGAGATTATGCTTGATCCAAATTGACCGCTTGCATTAACTTGCCCATTACACACACTAAGATGCGTTCAACAAGGTTTTAAGAAATGGAGTTTATTGATTAAAATCCTGGACTTAAAGAGTTCTTTAAGATTTATCATTTGAAAACTTAGTGAATTTAGCTCCCAAAAGATTTGTTTTGAGTCATGATAGCCAGAGCTCGTTTTCAAGAGGATTTTATCACATTTGATCATTGTTTGAGTTTTCACTTTTCATTTCCCAAAAATCCAAAAATATCTTTTATACACTTTTCTTTCATTTAGTTAAATTTTCTTAGTTTTATCAACAATCCAAAACCCACTCTTAATCAACTAGTTTGCATTACATGACAATTAGGCTAGCTTAGAGCTTTTGCACTAGGTTTCGTTTAAGTGAGACGACCTGAGGTTACACTCTATATTGCAATCCTTGGAATTAAATTTTTGATTCGATTTCCAATGGAGTAATCCAAAGACTCAACCATACACCGATCAGTAGTTATGGTTTTGAATTTAAAAACCAAAGAACAAAAAGATAACAGTCTTTTTAACAAAGACTTCTGTAGAAGGAGATATGCAGTAAGCTTTCTTTAATCGGTGAAACTACAACAATAATCCAAGTATGTGATTTTTGTTTCTGTATACATATGTAAAGATCCTGTTTAATATGATCTATGTGATTATATTCTATCTTGATTATTTCTAACAGAGACATTGCCTTTAAATTGAACCTCAAGTTAGTCCTCTAATCCTTGATCCATCTAAAATTCAGATTAGTTGAAATTAATACAGATCCAGTCCCAACGCGAAAAGATCCCCTTTTTTCTGCATTTGTATTGAATGCAAAGTAAACATGCTGTAGGGCTATTCTCGCATTTCTTTCATTAGAAAACTCCAGTTCGTTATCCGTGGAAAGGGCATAACCCTCTCTAGACAAACCATTTGATTCAAGCCACTCCACTACTAGAATAGTAGCACCTTGCCTTTAGATTCGCATAGGCACTTAGCACCCTACTTGGTAAAGCTGAGTCGTGCCAGTATCTAACAACAAATTAAAAACAACCAAATGCATATCAACTGAGCTAGCCCAGGGCCTTGATTTTGCTATGTGTTTGTGTTTAAAGTTCAAAGTTTCATCTCATAATCAACAAAACAAGAAAGAGGTTGGGATGGTACGAATGGCGTGGATAACATTTATAGGCTTGTTTGAAGGGCAAATCCCAGACACAAAATACAAATTAGTCTTTTTGTCATGTTCTAGCCTAGCGCACTAGTTTCATAGTGTGACTGGCGATGTGTACAAAGCCCGAGAATGAATTCACCACTGTATGGTTAACTGGCAATTACTAGCGATTTTAGCTTCATACAGGTGAGGTGCAACCTGCAATCTGAACTAAGGACGGTTTTTTGAAATTTAGGTCAAACCAAACTATATTTGAACTCTTACAAAAAAAAAAACTATATTTGAACTCTTTTATTAAACTTATTTACACCTTCAACAGGGTAATAAGATTATTATTTGCATATGTACCCAAAATGGGTAATTAAGAATCTGCAAATTCTTTTGGGCTGAAAAAATACATTTAAATATTTACATAAAATTTTCAAGCAACCTGACAAAAAAGTAGATTGAATCTATAAATTAATTTTAATTCGTCAATTCATAAAATAATTTAATGAATCTAAATGTATTAAAAATTTAAAAAATACTAACCTTTGCCTTTTAATTAGAGAAGACAAAATATATTAAATTAATAAAAATTTAAATTAATCCAATTTAAACTAATTTGATCATAATATTAAAATAATATCATTTTCATTCAAAATTCAATTTAACTGAATTGAGACCAAATCAATATCTAAATTTCACTTGAACCTCATATTGAAAAAAAAATCTATGGTCCCAGTAGAGCCGAGATTAGACTTTGAGAAATTTTATTGTTAGGCTTAAGTATGAGCTTGATCGGGTTTGCATAGCCCAAAGCTTGATCTAATTTGAACAGTGTAAAATTCGATCGAAGTCAAACTAAGTCTAGTTAAATATTTTTTAGTTTTAAAAAACAAAAAATAATATCATTTTTTATAAATTTTGTATTTGATTCAGGTTAAGTTTGAGCTCAGCCAGCCTAAGATTTCAAATAAAAATCTAATAATTAAGGAGAAGCAAATTCGAAAATACTATATTAATAACCCTATTTTTAAAATACCTTTTAAAATATTATGGTTCACACTCAATTCGACTCATTATTAACTATATTTTATATTTGATCCTGCAAATTAAAATTTGTCTTTATTTTATGGAGAAAGCTCCAAACTCCTCATATTTAATATAAATGTCACACTCCGACTACTGGTGATTTGGACCGTATGTTGTCCACCAAAATCCTCCATGTGAAGTCACCTACTTATCACCACATGATCAAATAGACTGGATCCCCTTGATCGCAAGTCCTCATCGCGAGCGATGCACGTGACACCACAGCATATTCTCACTTTCCCCGTGCTCTTTTCATAAAACAGATACACATTTACACATCATCCTCTACGTCCCGTATCTTACATACTTGAAATTTTCTTTTTAATATTACTCTGTCTTATTTTATCTTATAAAATCTCAGTTATTTATTTTGTGAAACTTACATGAGATCCACACGAGACTTATATAAAACTCATATAAATAAATAATCAAAATTTATTAGATATAATAAGACAGGATAATATTAGACAAGAAATCTAGACTCGTATCTTACAGGCCGACACTGCTGCTTGATCTACTACTAAACACGTAGTTCCAGTCGGCATCTCTCTTACCGTTGGATCACAATCTATTACATAACACGGACGGTTGACATGCAACTAACGTCATCAAACGACCGAACCAGTTGAATTCGCGGCCATCTGGCTTCATGCCACGTGTAAGTCCTTGTTGGGGAAACAGCAGGGCCCACAGAACTTTATCGATGTTGCTACATTAAGAAGTGTTTGTGTCTATGTGAACGTGAGAGATAGTGAAGAGATAATGGCGGAGGAGCAGGCAGTGAAGAAACCCGAAGCTGTGACGGTGGAGACGGTGGAACCCAAGAAGGATGTGACGGAAGAGAAAGCCGGGGTTCCAATTCCACCAGCTTCGGATGAGTCGAAAGCTCTTGCTGTTGTTCAAAGTAAACCTCTTTCTGTGAAAGTTATCTCTTTATATACCTCCTCGTGCATAGCTTTCGTGTGCTGGTTACTGTTTCGAATGGAAGCATGTGATTTGATATACCGTTTGTGTATGTTTTCCTCCGACTTCTTGTTGCTTCTGTGGACTGTTCTTTCTCTGTCGATTTTCCTGTTAGAGAAAGGTGCCTTCTTGTTCTTAGTCAGGTGCTAAAAACCAAGTCTTTTGAATCCATTTTACCACTTGTAGTTGTAGTGGTGCTCTGTTTGTTAAAAGCATGTACAGTTTGATGGTAATGATCTTTTGTTGCTAATGATCATGGTCTTCTCTCTGTCATCCTGCTTTATCACAAAAGAGCCATAGTTTGGTGTTATAATTGATTATAGTGATGCTTGGTTGGCAGCCAAATTTGAGATCTTACTTTTTTTTTTGTGCGAGATTGTCGGGTACTTAGCATTCGAAGAGACTTTCATTATTTTGCTTCCCTACTTGGTGGAATGTCATCCATAAGGGCCCAAGATTATTGATTCCCATAGTTTGGATTTGTAAAATACTAACAGCTTGAAAAGATTGTAACAGTTGTTGCTTTAGTGAGCACCAACTATGCCAGGTTGGCAAATCTATGCGCAAAAAGCCCGTTTTGATCGAGCATCGAATCGAGCTTGGGAGTGCTGACATGCTCTGGTCTGATCCAGTTCAGTTAAAACAACACAGAACTCGATCAGTCTGACTGTTTGAGCCACAGTCAGGGCCAGATGACCCGAGATCGAGTTGTATTAAGCTAAATCATTCTGATTTGATCGTATAAAATAAGGTGATTGCGTTGTTCATGTTCCTTGCTTAATAATTTCTTGCTTTATCGGAGCCTACAGAACCTGCTCCAAAGAAGATTTCAGGGGGTTCTCGTGACAGAGGTAAATGCTTCAGAAACTTTCCTGCTCCTATACTTTTTCTGCCATTGTATGGTAATGGTAGTAAATGATAAGAGAATTAGAATACCCCTTGTGATTGGATCCAGTTATTACTATCTTATGAACTAGTTTTTGCTTTAATATGGTGGTTAAGGTGACATAAACCGAGTTTCGATGTTATCCTTATTTCCTTATCCTCTACAGATTGATATGGTGAATGTTGATTTGTTTTGGCTAAGTTATGCCCTTTATTTTGTTGTGCAGATATTGCTCTTGCAGAGGTTGAGAAGGAGAAGAGAAATTCCTTCATCAAGGCATGGGAAGAAAGTGAGAAGAGCAAAGCTGAGAACAAGTAAAGTTTCTCCGATATTCTAAAATCTACAAGTAAACATGCACCTTAATCATCAACTTGTATTGTGTTTGAGCCAAGTTTTTCTGATTCTTAGGATGTTGATTTATTGAAATTTCTAATCTGGTACTGGTGAATAGGGCTCAGAAAAACTTGTCTGCAGTCACTGCGTGGGAAAACAGCAAGAAGGCAGCTTTGGAAGCCAAACTGAGAAAGATTGAGGTAATAAATCCGAAGATTATCTATTCAGTTCTACAAATTTTGAACATGACAATGTTCACCTGATCCTGTTCTGTGCATCCAATAGGTTGTGACCTCTTAGTTTCCATTGACTAGATCATGTATTGTGTCCTATATCTCTCTTTCACATTGGTATACTGCTGTTTTTAGATTAAGCATTGACAGATGAACAAATGACAGGAACAACTGGAGAAGAAGAAGGCTGAATATGCCGAGAAGACGAAGAACAAGATAGCTCTAATTCACAAGGTAGCTGAAGAGCAAAGGGCAGTGGTTGAAGCCAAACGTGGTGAAGAACTTCTGAAGGCAGAAGAGATGGCTGCAAAATTTCGAGCAACGGGCCAAACTCCAAAGAAGTGTATTGGTTGCTTCGGAGCCTGAACCGAAGGAGTAAATAAATTGTGGTTCATGTTGTTCACCACCTTGTTCACGTCTTCAACTAGTTTATGTATTTCTAAGCGAGGAAGCAAATTCTCGTCAGGTAATCATATAATGCTTTGTGTGTGTTTGTATAGCAATTGACAAGATTTCATCTATGAGAAACATTGTCTTTGTAAAAGGACCTTTATTTACATTGATATGATTAATGTATGATAACCATGTCACCTATCGCCTCACCGGAAAGCCTGAAGAAAGGTGGGGGTGTTTTCCGGTTGATGCCAACCTCGTCAGTCAGTTAAGCTTCAAGTTTGCTGTAGTCTCAAAGGTCCTAACTTTTGTTCTGAAGTAATGCTTGACATTTGATTCCAGAAAATATAACTTACAGAAAGACGCTTCTGCAGTTTTACTCACTGTGTAACCATTTTCCAGAATACAACCGTTAACTAAGCCTATGAGATTTTAAGCCTCCTAGGGATTAACATATATATTCGACTACACCAAGATTGACAACTTAATATTCTGATAGCCAAAGTAAAATTGTAGTAGATTGAGCAGGAGGCAACTATCCGATGAATCAAATAGCATCAGAAAGTTTAATGTATTACATAGCATATTAGCTGAAGCTAAATCTGAAAGTTTTTTGTCTGAGAAATACGTTTCCTACTTGGGTTACAGAAAATAAACCTATGAGCTTTAACTATACTCGCCAAAAAGATAAACCACAACCCACAAAGATCATGAGCTTCTTTCCTTTTACAGCTCCAAATTTAGCCAAAAGAGAAGACTAAAAGTTCCTGAATGCTTCACAGCTGGCAGACAAAGGAGATTGTTGTTGACATGCAGACGTGGCATAATAATCCACATTATCTTCCAGGAAACTCATGTCATTGTTAACAGGGAAATCCAACAAAAGCTGAAGAGTGTTGTCTGTTGAATCCTCCAGATCAGAAGAGCTTGATGAGGAGCCATCCATCACATGTGGAGGATGTAATCTGCAGCTCCTGCCCTCCGTTTCATAGTTTTGATTGTTTTCTGCGGCAAAAGATCCTGCCAAGTGAGGACTAGTATCTGCAGTGGTAGCTGAAAATGATCCATATTTAGTTGACGAAGATGCCTGCGAGATTGGACTTTGGCCTACAGTTTTGATGTCTTGGGGTTTGAACTTTCTGAAAGCCTCTCCAGCTTCTGAGTTCCATATTCGCAGGAACTGATCAGATTCAGGCTTCTTTGGAAATGGTGTATGGAAGAGTTCGGATTCTCTAGACAGGCGTGCTTCGGCTTCAAGCCGGGCACTCTCCCACTGTGCCATGTGACGAGTGGTAGGGGATGCTGGTGCTTTAATGGCTGTTCCACAAGGGGCCATGGGCTTATGAGTTTGAGGATCAATTCCCATACAAAGAAGGCGCTTCTTCAGGTGGGTGTTCCATAAGTTCTTGATCTCATTATCTGTTCTTCCTGGTAGTTGAGAGGCTATGGCTGCCCACCTGCAATTCAAGGTAGGAGCTCTGATAAGATTCCAACATTTTCTGATCCACCCCATCTAGTATATTTCTAGACCATATCAATATAAGCGAATTAGCTTAAACCTGTAACCTACAAAAACTACAAACAAGCTTTCAACTTTAAGACTTTTGAGAATCTAAATAAACCATCAGAGTTTTAACTTGTTTATTGTGCTTGATCCTCTATGTCACATCCATTCAACGGTTTCCGCAGCAAGAAAAACAAGAAGGAAATACCTGTTTCCAAGAATGGCATGAAGCTGAATCACAAGCTTCTCTTCATCCAGTGTAAAGGGACCTCGTTTAATGTCTGGCCTCAGGTAGTTCGTCCACCTTAGCCTGCAACTCTTTCCACAGCGAAGGAGACCTGTCAAACAGATAAAAGATTAGAGGAGACATGTCACATTAGCAGCAAGTTTCTGCAAGCGAAAAAAGACAAACTTTATATTACTTCCACTCAAACCTGGGAAACAACTACAAGTTAGGGAAGAAATGGATTAGTACTATGAAACTGGAGAGAAGTTTCAATTTGACGACATTGATGTGCAAGTAATAACAGTTCTCAGATAGGGAAATTCTTGCAACTTGTTATGCCCAAAAATTTAGACTCACACACAGTGGAAAGTGGAAAGAATGTTAGGTGTCTGCAAGCTCAGACCAGGCAAATGTAAAAAGTTTTTCTGGGTTCAAACCAAATTGGAGAATAAGTTCAAAAGGAAAACTCAGCAAAAATGTTACCTTTATGGTAAATTTGCTTAACAAATGCCTTAAACAGCCATACCTGCAAGCTTTGGGAGAGAGCGCCAGCTCCCATGGCCGTGCTTCTTGATGTAAGTAACAAGAAGTTCATCCTCTTCAGGTGTCCACGGACCTTTCTTCAATCCCTTCTTATCACAGCATGGTGTCCTTCCCATCTACTTTTTTTTTCTTTTCCACTTCTAATAATGTTAAACAGAATCGAAGTTCCAAAACCCGCTATGCAAAAACCTTCAACATGTAAATTGAAAGCAGAGGAAAAAGGTAAAGCCTTTGGAAAAGTTCACACATTGTCAAACAAAGGAAAGAGATGTCGTAAAGAGAAGCCAAGTACCCAGAGTTGAGGATTGTAAAGTGGATTGAGAGAGAGATAGCTTTAAATGCTAAAGTTGATCATTATCTAGGGATATCCAAAGTGGGAATTTATGAAGGGGTTTGGACGAAAGGACAATCGGCGAGTTTCAAGCTGGCAAAAAGCAATAAATTTGCGTATGAACAAGACTAAAACATACATATATCTATGCATGACAATTACAGGCAATGAGAAGTTGCATCATGATAAGAGCAAAAAGACTTGCACAAACAGCTAAAAGGGCTATTAAATTTGACGCATTACCAGTTTTTTGACGTTTTTCGTTGCACATAAACTCGCAAGAGAGGGACAGAAACAGTGTCAGAGTGAGAGAAACAGAGTAATGTTTTGCAGTGAAGACGAAAGTGAAAATGCATTAAAGGCGGATTCTTTGTGGACTAGACACAAATTATTCAAGATAGATTAGTAATAGCTAGACCCGTTTGACAGTGACCCCTAATGTACGGAAACAAAGCCATGAAAGAACTCACTCGCCCCTTCAATGGGGTCCTTGTTTATTTTCCTATAGTAAGAGGACCAGCCACATGCTTCAGCGAGTGTTCAGGGAAAGCTTAAAGCAGAAAACGTGGAGAGGTGTAGAACAAGAAAATAAAACAAAACAAAGGATCTGCAAATAGATATTGATTTGCCCTTCATTTGTACGATAAGGACTGCGAACGTGACCAACGAGTTATTTATGATGTTTGCTTGGTGGGAAAGCAGAGCAAAAGATTCTGAGAAAATCTGAGAAATGTGTCAGCATCATAAATGCAGTCAACAAGTGTTAAAACAGAGACGGTGGTGTTCTTCAGGTGCACGATCTGGCTGACTTTCGACTGGCAGTTGGCCGTCTGTACCAGGCCTCTTGCCTAATTTGGCACATACCAATAATTTTCCACTGAGATTAAGCTTGTCTAAATTGAGTTTCACTAGTTATAATTGTAAGAAAATCGAAAGGTAGGAATACTTTAGGGGTTGGAAGCATCCAATTCTAATGCTAAAGAACTCATGGTCGTCCTGGTTCTGGTCCTCCCTCCACCTGAACTACCAGAGTGCTTCGTGTGATCAATGTCACCTTTCATTTAAGATGTCGGCAGTTCCGAGGACTCACAATTCCACACATGTTTTTGTATTTCAATTCGTGTACAGCTCACTCCATTTTGGCATCAGGTTAAATCCCAGTTCACATGGTTTTGTTAAGGTATGAGTTCATGGCTCCAGCGAGAGAGAGGAGACCATAATGATGAAGAATCATGTACACAAAACTTCAACCCCGGAAAAAAAGTAGGACAGATGAGATAAATGGAAAGCCCACCAAAAACTAGTCCGAGTGGACGATTTTATTACTCGCAACAGGGGAGTAACAGAGCCTGAGAAGAAAGAAGGCACAACCTTCGATTCATAGTAGAAAAAAAAGGAAGCTGAAGAAGAGATGGTACTAAACCAGACTCGTTAAAAAAGTAAAACTCAACACAACTAGAACCACAGGCATCTAACCTGAGATCTTATAAACCATTTAGACTCTCTAGCCATAGAATCCTCCTCTTAACGTTTCAGGCTATAAAAATCCCAGAAACCAATAAAAACGGCATTCCATGGTTAAATGAATACAGGATCCAATAGTCTTCCATCAACAACACCACCTAAATTCTTAGCATGAGTCCACAGATGAAGAATGATGCCTTCTTGATCGCGACAGCTTGATCCCTACTGAAAAAGGAAAACACAATAAATACCCCCATCAACTTTCATCACTCCATTAACAATTTTATGACATATTTTAAGTGAGAAGCCAAGTGAAAATGATGGTAATAAGCAAGTTTAGCAAATTCCACGGAATTTACTTACCACTGCCAATTCAGTTTTGTCACTCGCTATCTTCACTACAAGACATTCTACCACAAACTACTGGCAATATATTGCCTGATCAATATGTGGAGGAATTTGCTTAATCTCTGTCCCAAGTTCTTGCTCAATCCTATACCTGTAGGGAAAAGTGTAAGAATATTGTGTTCATATTGGATGCTTTATCTAGCTATAAAGTTTATGCAATAAGTACAGCAGAAAAGGTGCATACAAATTAAAGCGGTCCTCGTATGTGATCAAATTCACAGCCAAACCAAGGTGACCAAACCTTCCAGATCGACCAACCTGCATTTTAAGGGAAAAAATATAAGGACAAAAGCAACTGGCATATTGCTGATGAAAAGCTAACTCGTCCAACATACCCTATGAAGATATGTTTCCGAGTTTTTGGGGAAATCAAAGTTAATCACAACATTCACTGCCTGGATATCTATACCCCTAGTAAACAGATCTGCATCAAGTACAAATTGGCCCATTAGTTATCATTCAACACATGCTGACTGCGCGCAATGTCAAGGAAGGAGTGATAAAACTTCCAAGCCAAAAACAAAATACAGAATACTAGAAATACAAGCTAAAAGTGTTAAGGCGTAGTAACACATGAATCGCCTACAACCAAAATGCATCATTGTAGCAACCAACAGTTTATGTTTGCAACGACCATCAACATCCAAAAAAGGCCATACAATGACATGCCTTGACAAACATATACACATAAATATTGATATGAGCTCCAGGACGCCACCACCTACCAGTACAAACAAGATTCCTACATGCACCATTGCGGAAGTCATGAAACACTCTGTTGCGATGATCTTGAAGCATCTTTGCATGGATATAAAAACAAGAATAACCAAGTTCTGTGATCTTCTTAGCCAATAATTCTACTCGATTCACAGAGTTGCAGAAAATGATTGATTGGTTTATTTGAAGCTGCACATAAAGCAAGAATCACACCATATCCACAGGAGAAGATGAATCAGAGAGCAAATACATAATTGTAGCAAACCTTAGAGAAAAGAGTGTTTAGACAATGGACTTTCTGACGCTCTTCTACAAAAGCATAAAATTGTGTGATACCCTTGAGAGTAAGCTCATCCATGAGATTGATAACATAAGGTTTACGTAGATATCTATCTTTAAAATCCTTGACAGTAACCGGAAATGTGGCAGAATACAATAGGATTTGGCGATTTGCAGGGAGAAAACGTATGAGCTGCTCAACTGAAGGTTGAAACTCTGGGGACAGAAGCTTGTCAGCCTGAGAATAAAGAGGCATATGACATCAGATACTTGCACCAGTTAGAGTCATAATTTAGCAGATAATGTGCAGCAAGAGAACATCTGACAACCAAAGGCAGAAAAAATTATTAAGCATATATCACCCAATCCGAGTGGCAATTTCCAACTGACAAGGATTTACATTTAACAACTCTGAAATTATAACCAACAAGTAATACTTAGAGTGACCTATCAGGTAAATTTACACCAAGAATTCTTGAAAGGCAACTGAATTCAATATATTGAGAAGACGATTTGAATACCATACAGCCACTTTCTTAAGATAAAAACCAGGCACCAATTTTCTGTTTCTTTAGATGGAAATCCACTTTCTTTAAAGTCAAAAAACTCCTCGATTAAAACACAAGTACAGCTATGTCGGGCCTAGATTGTACCTCATCCATGACAAGCATTGAACAATCTTTCAAAACACAAATTCCCTTTTTCGCAAGATCCAATATTCTTCCAGGTGTCCCAACAAGTAAATGAACAGGTTGGTATAAGCGCATGATGTCATCCTTTAGACTTGTACCACCTGTTGTGACCATCACTTGAATCTTCAAATGTTTCCCAAGCTCCTTACAAACTTGTGATGTCTGAAGAGCCAACTCTCGAGTTGGTACAAGTATAACAACTGTATAAGAACACATACATAATGTCAAAGAGCAAGAATACAAAATTAGAAATTAAAAAAAGCCAATCTAATATTCTCTGTCTATACTTGAAGGAAAAGAAGCCATAACTAGAAACGTTGGTGCAAATCAGGTGTTCCATCAATCTATATTTGAACTATTTACAAATATACTTGATACAATTCCATAATGGCATAGGACTGCAAAAAGGAGGGAGGCAGGAAGCAAGATCACTCAAAAAACTTGGCATCAGTACCACAGGACACCTATATCTCTCTATGTTACATACTCATGACTGATGCTAAAGGCTAAATCTTTATGAAATTGTTCGAGCCTGCCACAATGGACCCCATTCCAGCGAAGCAGAACAAGTCAGCACATCTATCTCCCCATTAAAGGAACAATTAACTAATGAAGGAGAGACGTACCAACTGAATGATATGACAAAAGCATCAGAGGATCCAATATTATCTAACATACTACAGATATTAAACAAGCTAAATTCCAAAGCAAGGAGAACACATTCCAACCTTGAATAACATTATTATCTTGGTCAATCTTCTCCAATGCAGGAATGCAAAAGGCAGCAGTTTTCCCAGTCCCATTTTTTGCTCTGGCAAGAATATCACTACCAGTAAGTGCGATTGGTATGCTTTCTTCTTGAATTGGAGATGGCCTTTCAAAACCCTTCTCATATATTCCCATGAGTAACTCTCGTTTCAGAAAATAGTCTTCAAATTCATTTCCTTTTGTAGCTGTGACATCCTACAGATGGAAATTGAAAAAAAAAAATAGTGCTTGGATAAGAATTTAGAAAAACAACAATCATGGACATATTTCAAGTATCGTGGTCTATTTTATTACAAAACTTGCACACGTCAACACCCACATTACTTTAGTCAGTTTGAATGCTTAACTAAGAACATAATGAATCAACGAAGACCCTTGAATCTAAAGGAAAAAAGGAAGACATTAAGCGGCATAGTTGCCACGCAATGTTTTGATCAAAAGGCAACAAGACTCGGGTGCTGAAGTCTAAAAGGCATTGTCCCTCGCTGGTGCCTCAACTTAGCACCAAGGATCACCTAGGCATATCTCTTGATTATCTTGATGTACCATATCCCCTTCAAGAAGAATAATGACCCTTTATCCCACATGTTGTTTCACAAAGTATCAGCATTCCAAAATTTCAGGGATTTGAAATACAGACTGACCATCAAAAAATCAAACTGTCCAACTAAGCACAACAGGTAGCAACTCTTCAAGGAAATAAGAATTCTAGATATGACTAAGTGTCTGTTTGGTTCAGCTTATATCAGTAAAGCTTTTATTAGTAAAGCTTTTATCTGTAGAGCTTTTTAAAAGAACTTTTCTAAAAAGCCAGTTGACTGTTTGACTGTCAATTAAAAAAACAGCTTTTTTAAAAGTGCTTCATACAGTAGACTGTTTGGCAACATAAAAATAAAAAGTACTTTTATTAATTTTAACTATATTTTATTTTGTAAT
>JANIJH010000009.1:48743870-48756504 GCA_024520975.1 Erythroxylum areolatum
TGGTCTGTGATAAACAGGACACAGTTTGCCAATAAAGCGGTGACAGTAACCCACGAATCAAAAGAAAAGGAAGCAACGATGGAGAGAAAATTTACCTCTGGATCTCGCAAGAGGGTATAGTGAGCCGCAAAGAAGAGCAACAAAGGTATTAAAAAGATTGGACCAAATCGGAGCAGCAGAGAGAAGACAGGAATTTTGTTTTGCTTTCCAAACATCGGAGTGTGTAAGTGAACAGAAGAAAGCCAAAGAATCGAACGAGACGTCAAATTTTGATATATACGTAAATGACGCGAATTGTCTACCCGAAGAAGCTTAAATTTGGTGCTTTTTAGAAAAGCTCCAAATTTTAGCTTCTAAAAAAGCTGTATTTTTGGTTTTTTAAAAAGCTATTTCTATTTTAAAAGTACTTTTGAAGTTTTCAGCCAAACATTTATTTTTTTCTTAAAATAACTTTTGCGATAGAAAAAAAGTGTTTTTAGAGCTTCCAAAAGTTGAAACAAACAGGTGCTAAAAATAAAAGAAACCCTTCAAAAACTTCTAAAGCAATTGCATCAGCAGATAAACCTATAAAGATGCATCATCAATACTTGTAAGCAAGTAAATGGAAAACGAAACAAACCTCAGTTTTGTAGCGTGTATCAGGTGGGGGTATCCTTAGTCTTGACTTCCAATCTTGAGAACTAATTAGAAAATTCAAATAAAGAGCAAAAAATCAGTTCAGCCTATAAATTAAAGAGTAAAAATATTAAGGACTTGCAACAATTGAGATTAAAAAAAACACACAAAATCCAATCTTGTGGGTCGTTGAAAAAACAAAAGCATGTATACAACCTCGAGTCAACGGCCTCGGACTGAACGGTTTTCTCGACCTCATCGACGGCAGAATCAGGAGGCAACTGATTCCTCCTAAGCCACTGCTGCTGCTGTTGTTGCTGTTGCTGTTGTTGCTGCAACTGGTGTTGATTCAGCATATAATTTCTTTGGACATATTGCTGCTGCTGTGGAACCCTCGATTGAAAACTAGGGTTTGCGTTTACGCCTCCGCCTCTTCCGACGCCGCCAATTTCAGGCGTATACCTCCTTCTATTGTTATTGTTGTTCATTACAACAAAAACCCTAAAACTAACACTGACCCTAACCAACTATCCGACACAAAGGCAAAAGTTTGTACAGAAAACTACCTAGTCTTAATGGGATTAAAGCCGAAAACTTTCAAGGCAAAATATGAAAAAAAAAAAAAACCAGTGTTTTTAAACAACAGTTAGCAAATCAAAGTTGGTAGTTTTTCAAACCGAGAAATTTGTACAGTACAAAGCCGGGAGTTAAAGGAAGAAAGAAATTACGGTTTTTTGCAATTAAAAGAACCGCCACAAAAAGGAAAGAGATAAACGGTCGATGAGGTAAATTGGGATCCCAAATGCTGGCGGATCGGAGAGGAAAACGAGTGAAGTGAAGGAATTAGGATTTCGTATTGGAGCTACAAGGCGTAGAGAATAGTCGTAGTAGCAGAAGAGTAGCATTCACGGACATGGCCTGCTTTTTGGATGAGAAAGAAAACGCCCAAGAATTTGACGAAGAACTGGAAGAAACCGCTGTGTTGCTTCTAGGGCGTCTAATCTAATCTAAACCTACTCCCCTGTCTTCATATTTTCAAAAATGGCCCAAAATTTTATGTTCGAGTCGGCCTTGAGTTCCGATCAAGTTTGAAATTTTAGATTTTAAGGACCATATCTTATTATATTTTACTGAATCTCATAAATGTAAAAGGACCATATCTTATTATATTTTACTGAATCTCATAAATATGTTTTACATGTTGCTAATAAATATATAAAACTCTAAGACGCAGACGAGCTGATAAAAAATTCTTTTAGTTTAAGTGAGGTCGTATGTTCGAACCCTTTTAATATATATAATCGTTTAAAATTTGAATTCAGAGCTTTATTTTTTGTAAAGGACCTACCCGGCTCGAGCGAGAATTAGTCTAAATATGGATGATTTAAAGATGTCTTCCTATAATTAAGACTTCCCTATAATACATCGTGGGCAAAAAATATATATATATAACATGGAACAGAGGATTTTATGTGTCTAGACTTGAATGTTATCGAGTTACGATTAAGCTAGATTATATTTTTTAAAATTAAAGACATAAATCTCTTATATAGTTTTTAAAAATTAAAAAATCATTAATATTTAAAATTTTTAGAAAAACTCTTTTTTATTTTCAATTTTTCAAAATTAATTCTCTTATATTTAAAATAAATAATAATAATAAAATACCCAACTTTGTAACAAAAGTATTGTTTAGATGACAATTAACTCACTTCTTAAATTTAAACTAAACTAATTAAATCTAACACAAATAAATAACTTATTAATAATTGTTTAAATTACTAATTTAATTCAAATTTTATTAATTTGGTTTCGATTTTAAAGTTAATTTAAATTATTATATTAGTAACATATGATAAGTCTATATTGAATGTTTATATTGTATGTATCTTATATTTATTTTTAACCAGAATCTAAGAAAAGTTTTATTTTTTTTGGAAAATTTGAAAACTTTAAGAAATTTTTTACAGAATTCTGAAGATCATAGAACTTTTCTAAAAAATTTTAAATTACAAAGAAGGCTCGTGTCTTTTTACTATTTTTATTTTAAAATTAAAATTGCTTCGTTTTACTTAAAATTTTATTGTTGGATCAGTATGAATCGGATAAGTATAGTTAAAGCTCAATCTAAAGCCCAATATTTAAAGAAACAAATTGACTCAAACCTACCTGTTAACTTCAAATCGAGTCAAGTTGGGTGAAGCCGGGGTGAGCAATTTTTGTCATTCCAAATATTGGCCACCAACTTTCCCCCCTTTCATTTTTTTAACTTTCAACTTTATAAAATTTGTTAAAAAGTTTATATAGATTTTAGAATATCTTATATGAAATAAAATTTAGATCAATTTTATTAAAGACAATAACAAATTAGATCAATTTTGAATTATCTATAACCTAAGTATAAAAAATCATTTTGGTAAAAACAATATTACTACGATAAAAACAAACAACATCCAATAAAAATCTTGTTAAAACTCAGAGTTTAAGAAGGTTTAGTTATATGCAATCTTATCTTAATAAATTCACATATAATGTAAAATAATAACAAAACAAAATATAAATAAATAGGTATAAATAAAAATATATAATGCTAAACCTATTATAGTACATATAGAACCTAATAATAAGTTAAATTAAATCAAACAATCAAGAAATTTGTCTCCTATAAGCAAATTAGGAACTAACGGAAAACACGAACTTCCTATCCTAAGTCAACGCATTAGATCTAATTTAGTTGGATTTGGATCTGAAATTAACAATTTATTTTGTCCAACCAATTTTAACAAACTAGTCAATTCTAAAATAGAGATAGCAACTAATCGAACTAGATTTGAATTAACTAAAACTCGTTTGAATTTGAAATATGTAGTTATAAACTTTGAGGTCTAGGTGAGTTGGTAAGGGGCTCTTCTAACTTAAGTGAGATCGCGGGTTTGAATCGCCTTCATGTATGAATCAGTTTAAAACTTGGGACTAGAGCTTTGCTTCCCGCAAGGAACCTATCAGGCTCGAGCAGGGATTAGTCTGAGAGTGGATGGCTTAAAGATGTCTTCCCATAATTGGGACCCTCCTAAGACACCTCGTGGGTAATAAAAAAATGCAGTTATAACATGAAAGAAATTAAAGGATTAATTATATATAAAAAACTAACATTTTTGTCAAATTTTCAATTATAATCTAAACTTTAAAAATAGCAATAAAATGTCTAAACTTTTAATGTTTTTCAATTTTAGTCTAAATTTCAAAAAATGACAATAAATTACATAAACTTTCAATTTTATTCACTTTTAGCCTAACATTATCTGTTATTTTCCCTCAGCCCTTTGTTTTCTGTTTGTTTTTTCCGACAACCCAGACTACTACTCTCACATAACAACGTACTACCTAAGTAAACTCTTCGTTTTTAGTTCGTTCTGCATATGCTTTTAGTGTGAGGATGTCGGAGCTACCTAATCTAAAAATCAAAGGGCGAGAGTGTCAAGAGAATAAACTGAAAATGAAGGGAAAAATTGAAATCAAAGCATAAAGTTATTGAAACTGCGTAATCTGATTTGAGTTATTTTTAAATAACGAAACGTTTCATTAATCTTCATTTGTTGTGTTAAATTTAGCTGATGTGTATTAATAGTTAAAGTTTCTTAAACACGTGATAAATCACATCAGCAAACTTAATTAAAACACTAACGTCGGTTTAAAATTGAAAAACATTGAAAGTTTAAACATTTTATTACTACTTTTTTAAGTTCACACTATAATTGAAAAAAATCCAAACTTCGGAAATTTTATTACTACTTTTTAAGTTCGAACTATAATTAAAAATTTGATAAAAATTTAAACTCTTTTTATTAATTAACACTAAATTAAATTCGAAGTATTCGAGACTAATCAAATTTGATAAACGCTCAAAATAATTATTCATCAATATATATACAACCTCATATTGTTAAGTATACAGAACGATCAATATACAAAACATATTGTTCGTATGTGTCCTCGAAGAAGCAACATGGTTTAAGAACAAAACAGCTATCTCCTCAATCATGTCAAAAAGCAAAACAGTAACCAAATCTATCTGTAACAAGTTTTAACGTTCTTTCCATAATCTGACGTTTTCAGCACCAACTCCACCTTGGTTTAGTTCAGAGGAAGGTCTTAATTCTTTTGTAAGATTCTCAAACTCCTCCTGCAGTTTCGTGGCTTCCAACTCAGCAAGAACCTGCTCTTTGATCTCAGCTTCCAGTTTTCCTGAACTCGACCATTTTGACATCTCCGTCTTCAACTCCTGAATTTTACTTCTCAGTCCTGCCGCGCCTATCACTCTTTCAATCTCTTCAGTTATGTGTTTCTTGAACTCCAGCAGCTTTTCAGGGAGACCAGAAGGTGGTGGAGTTGTTGCTTCATTTCTCCCGCTAACTCCAACAATCTCCAAGCCAGCTGATTTAAGAGCAGCTACCAGATCTGTCCTAGCTTTCTCTACTTCCTCAGACAAATCTTTGTCTAATGGATCACCTTTTGACAGCTTCTCTTCTGCAACCTTCAAAAGTTTCATTTTTGTTTTCAATTCATCAGTAATCTTCTGGTTTATCTCTGCCTTCAACTTCTCACTTTTCTCTTTCAGTTCAACAATCCTTGCTACCTTGTTTAGCTTTTCAAGCTTTTGTTTTAACCCAAGATAAGCCCCTGGTCTTGACAAGTTGTACTTAAATTCTGACATTATGTTGTCTACTTTCTCCTTTAAGCTACGACTGAGGGGCTGATTATTAGGAGATTTATGTAACTCCAACTTGATTGATTCAATCTTCTCTTGCAACCCCATCGAAATGAATGCATTAGTAATCTCACGGTCCAAGTCCTGCTTCAGCTTTTCCAGTGCTTGAGCAGAAACTGGTTCAGGAAGTGGTTTTTGGAATTCCAGGACCTTTTTCTTGAAATTTTCGATCTCTATTTCTATGTCACTTACATTTGGTTTATTGACATCAGATGGTTTCATTTTGAGCTTTCTTTCAGGCTCCACAGGCACACCTTCTTGGAAACCGCCTATTTGTCGGAACTTGAGCATCCGGTGGTGTAGCAACTCTTCCTTATCCATGCTTGTTAGTTCCTAAGGATTTTAGCATTGTTGTGAGAGATGTCTAAGAAACCATGCTTCGTTGGGAATGAATATGAATTACCTCCATAGCTTGGATTATCACAAGCTTAATTTGATGGGAAATCCATGCAGGATCTGCATGTGCGCCTCCAAGAGGCTCCTGAAGGCAATAACAACATCAGTGATGATACTGCTGAACCGAAGAAAATTGCAGAGCAAAATTCCTGAACAAAAGGAACAGATTGCGTACAGGAATTATGCCATCAGCTATTTTGAGCCTGTAATGTTCTTGAGCTGTTATCCTTAGCTTTTCAGCAGCCTTCAGAAAGGAGGGTACTATCTCATTATATAAGAAAAGCAAACAAATCGCCGGAATAAAACCAGCCAAGAAATGAACTACCTTCGGAGCTGCTTGAGAAGATTTCCACAATATTGCAGCACAGGCTTCAGGACTGAAGAATTAAGAAGGCCACATAAAACATATAAATTCCTTACATAATCTAATCAATAATATACGGGAAACTAGCAAAAAACCATAAAAGTAGCTAATCCTAATGGAAGAAGTGGTGAAGCTCCAATGCAGGCAATTGCAGAATTTTGTCGCTAGTTTTCTGATGGTTTGGAACTCAGCTTCCAAGCAATTTAAAATGCTTGTTTCAGATAACAGAACTACTAAATCCGAGTGATAAGTATTAACACCTTGCTACATAGAATGCAGAATTCTCAAGCATGAACAGTTTATTGCAGCAAGCTATGGCAAGAGCTCCACCAGAACCACCTTCCCCTGTTACAACCGTTACAATCGGCACTTTAAAGCCGAACATAGCTCGCAGATTATGTGCTATTGCTTCACCCTGAAAAAAAAAAAAAGGGAACAAGATAACTTACCTATGTTATTCCTACGTGCTAATGATAACGGAAAGGTAAACACACCTGACCAAGTTCTTCAGATTTTAGATCAGCAAAGGCTCCGGGAGTGTCTACAAACGTCACGATCGGAAAACCATGGTGATCAGCATATTTCATCATCCGCAAGGCCTTTCTGTAGCTGTTTTCAGACAAGGGTTTCAGAACAGTTTTGAACCTCCCTATCATCAATCAGTAGTCTAAAGCATACCCGTGAGGAGTCGGCATTGCAAAGTTTCGAGCAATATTTTCCTTCGTGTTCCTGCCCTTCTGATGACCTATAAACATATAGCTTTTACCATTTACGGTTCCTATGCCAGTAACAATAGCTGGATCATCATAGCCAGCACGATCGCCATGTAGTTCCACCCACTAAACAGTTCAAGTAAAAGGAATGAAGATCAGAAACTGAATCTTCTAAAGGAAAACCAAATAATATAATTTTGGTTAAAAATTTAGTGTCTACCTTATCAGTGATATTAAATACATGATCAAGAACAGTTGGCCTGTTGGGATGTCTAGCAATTGCTAGTCTTTGAATGGGTGTCAAATGTGTGTATAAATCCTTCAGGGCCTGAAAAAAGCAGACAATGAAACCATCTAGCGTGCGCAAATAGTTAATAAACTGAACATCCCTGTAAGAACATTACCTGTTGATACTTCTTTTCTAAAGCTCCAATCTGATCGCTGAAGTCCAGGCCAGTCTCATCAGCCATTCTGCGAACCTACAACAAACACTACAAGAAATTCACATCTTGCATTTCAAACAATAAACCACCATCTCACCTCAATAAGTTTCTTCTCCAAATCAATCAAGGGCTTCTCGAAAGGAAGTGTCACTGGTTTTGGTTTCTCTGTCAACGGCTTGAAATGAGAGAGATAACGCAAATGTCCACTGGTAATATTCGGATCAAGATCATCTGGCCAAGGGTAATCATGCTTTTTCCATTTCTTCGCTCTCGCAACCACAAGAAACCCTCTTCCCGCACCTCTGACACACTTGGATTGATACTCGCAGACCCTTTTCAACAAACAACTGGAGAACAAGAAATCATTCCCAGAACGTGAACTAGCACCATATTCAACAAAGCCTCGATCTTCACCTCCTGTTGCTATTCCACAATTCCGAACTAATAAAGATAAAGTAGCCATTAAGGACAATTTACTAAGCAAGCAAATTTCTTAAGCTCCCTCGTTTTATCACTTCTCAGAGCTTCTGGCCGGCAATTATCAATGTAGAGCGAGGAGCTCTCAGTCGTCGGATTAGCATATGAACAGGGTTGCTTCTAAAATCGAGGGCCTAGGTTCTATGGCCCTAGGAACATTTATAGAATTAGAATCAGCTCCGAGCATACCGGAGGCTGGAGCAGACATCCTGAGGATAACTGATGTCTCCGCCTTCTAGTTTTGCGCCAAGTAGTGGGAAAAGTAGTGGCGGCGTCTGATTGGACCGTGTATTCCACGCGCTTGCCAGGATAGGATTGACATCTCACAATCTAGAAGACTGACGAAGCAGCAACAAAGGATAAATTGGGACCCACTGCAATTCAATACGAGGTCAATAAGTCAAAATTTAATTAAATTTTTTTTCAGGATTAGTTCTAAGATTCGGTTTGAATTTCCGTTATTAATAATATTTAATTTAATTTAATATTTAAAATAATACTATTTAAATATTTAAAATAAAAAATACTTTTGAAGTATTTAACATATTAAACTTTTTTTGATTAAATAACAGGGATAGCAATTTGGACTTAATTGCATAAAATCAATGTCAAAATTTTAAAAAATTAAAAAATCAATCTGGTACACAAGACTCTTAGAGAGAGTCATCCATACAACCTTATCATTTTATTTTTTACAAAAAGACTCTTTCTATAATTTGAACCTTATTCTAGTAAAAAAAACAACTTTTATCAGTTGCTTCAAGACTCTTCCCCAAAGTCTAAATTTTAAGGTGACTAAATTTCAATTTGAGCTAAATAAAATTATTGTTCAAAGTTAAGTGAGTTTTGTAATGTACTTGAACTTGAAACGAAAAAGAACGATTTAATTAGGTATGGAACAATTCAAAAAATGTCAACTTGAAATTACAAATTCACTTAATTTCAAGTTAATTTTAGATATTTAATTGGTATAACTTATTTTTATAAATTCACTTAATTATTTTAAACACCAACAAAAATAGTTTAGAACATCATTAATTTGGGTCTTGAATATTTAATAAATCTTTAAAAAGTTGAAGACAGCACATAATCTTTTTAATATGATATTGGTTTGTGACTATATAAAACATTGAAGTGATGTTATATAATTTATTTGTATTCTAACAAAATTTAACCTTACCAATGTTTACATAAATAATTAAGACCCATGTAATGTTTCAATTTTTTAAAGAATTTTTTATAATATAGTAATAATGGTAGGTTGTATTGTGATAAGGCTTCCTAATATATAAAGCATAAATTATACTAGGAATGACAATGGATTTGACCGGCCTGATCAGACTTTATTATTTAAAAAAATAACATTGTTTTGTATCTTTCTAAGATTTGGTCAACCTGAGTTAGGTCGGGCTATATTTGTCATCCTTAAATTATAACTTTTTTAATATTTAACGAGAGAATATATATATATACTCATTTTAATCACTTGAATAATTGTAAAGAATATTTCATTTAAATAAAAAAATCCTTATTTTAATAAGATAATTTTATTATCCCTTGAAAACAAATCCACCTAGTACAATAACTATAGCAATAACAATCTGATAAAAATCTTGCCGATACACTGAATTTAAGGAGGTCCAGTAGCACGTAGTCTTACCCTTAATTAGCTTTTTTGGAATAACTTACATGAAATTTTTTTTAAATAAAAGTAAAAATAAAAATAATCATAAAAATAAAAATAAAAAAATCATAACCATAATAATAAATAAATAAAATATAAACAACTTCCCCAACATTTTCATGAAATAAATAACAGTTTTATATGATGACACTTAAAACATAGGGTTACCACTTAAAATTTTGTTCAGTCCAAAATCTAATTGAATTCGAACTATTTAGCTCGGGATTAGTCCAATCAATGTGGTAATTTAAATTTTGATTGAGTTGTAATTAAAAAAAATTATTTTGCCGTTCAAATTGTTCGGATTCGTTGGATCGACCTTTCCGAGCTTAAATCCTTAACAAATTGGGCGGGCCGGACTGATTTACCATCTATACCTAATCAGGTTCAATCTCATCATATAAGTTTAACAATCATACCATAAGTTTGGTACCCTAACTAACGATTAACATTTTTTGCTAAATAAATAAAAGTTTGGCATGATTTATATCTTAAGCAATGCTTAAATTTGACACTTAATCATAAATTCTCCCGAGAAAAAGTCAAAGCATCCAAGCTTCATTTGCTCCAGTTCAGTCGGATAAACATCTACATTTAGGGATTTCCAGGCCAATTTTACCTCATAATATTGGGATCTCCAATCACGTGTCCAAGGTGAACACCAACAGGGTACAATGCAATCTAAGCCATTGCATGTAAAGGTAAATGATTCTCTTATAATTCTCATATAAAATCAGTTTTTGTTTTAAGAGATGAAAGATCTTTGTTTTGATTTGATGTTTCAGGATTGAGGGTGACCAAGAAATCATCATTGTGTGTGTGTGTGTGTTTTCTTTAATGTTTTATGTGGTAACTTTTTGTTCATCATCCTCAGACAACCTGAGCAGAGATTAGATTCATTTCATTGATTCCACCTTTTCCAAGGAAATCCAAACGCCATGTCATTCACTGGAACTCTGGACAAGTGCAAGGCCTGTGATAAGACTGTTTATGTGGTTGATATGTTGTCTCTTGAAGGTGTGCCTTATCATAAATCATGTTTCAAATGCAGCCACTGCAAAGGCACTCTAGTGGTGAGTTTTTGGTTTGTGTTGTTGATATGTTGTTTGTGCAAATGCCGGAAAGAACTTCTGGTTCTTAATCTTGTTTTTGTTCATAATGTAATGGAAATGGCAGATGAGTAACTACTCCTCCATGGATGGTGTCCTCTACTGCAAGACTCATTTTGAGCAACTTTTTAAGGAATCTGGCAATTTCAGCAAGAATTTCCAGACAGGTATTATCTTCGTTATGAATTACCGAGATAATGACAGACTTTACCTATTTACTAAAACTCTGCTTATTGATCCTGCAGGCAAAGCCGATAAGACACAAGAGCTGGTATAGTAATAGCTCTCCATTTACATATGCTCCTTGGAAAACCTGATCTGTTTTCTGTCAGAAATTTTTATGGATTCTGATGGGTTTTCTGGAGGGCATCCATAACTATCTGAGTTTTGCCGATTCTTTTAATCTTATCAATGGAACTAAAAAGTTTTGTCATACCTGTGCAGTCTAGGACCCCCAGCAAACTGTCTTCCATGTTCTCTGGAACCCAAGACAAATGTTCAGCTTGTGGCAAAACAGTGTATCCACTGGAAAAGGTTAGTATGATCAAAATCTGTTCCTTTTTTTGAGGCGAAGTTGTGATCAGGAATGGTTGTTGGTCTGACGTTTGATGAGAAAATCTTTAGGTGACAATGGAAGGAGAATGTTACCATAAGACATGCTTTAGATGTGCTCATGGAGGGTGTCCACTCACACACTCATCATATGCTGCACTTAATGGTGTCCTCTACTGCAAGCATCACTTTGCTCAGCTCTTCATGGAGAAAGGAAACTACAATCATGTTCTTGAGGCCGCCTCTCACAAGCGAACTTCCTCCACACCACCCCCTGAACCGGCTGAGGGTGGCTCAGATGAAGCAGCTCCTGTTGACGAGGAAGAAAAAACACAAGAGGATTCTTAAACTGAAAATAGAAAACACATCCCCATGAGTTTCTGTTTTTTTCTTCATTTTTTGCTAATTGTCAAATTTAAGGTCATTGATCCTATCACCATGTTCAAAGTCTGTCTGTCTGATTATTCAGAAAATATTGTTTTTCTGGATTTTCATATACTATATGCTATTCATACAAATGGGTTGATACAAACATATTGGATTATACTGGTTTTGCTAAATTCTTCTGCTGTTATCTCCATTGGTATCTGAATTGAAAAGGAAACAAAAATCAACCCGTGTCTTGCTCCTTCATAGCTGAAGACAGTTGGGTTGTCATTATCTAACTGTATTTTGTTGAATATTCACAACTTCAAACATATCTAGAGATCCTGTTTTCTTAATCTTAGGCTTTCAAATGGCTTTTTCTATGAGACTGACATTGCTCCTACTTTTTTAGCAGTACTGGTATCAGAATATTTTTACACTGAAGTTATAAAAATATTCTCACATGAAATTTATAGTTCTTCCAAATATTTAATAATGAAAAAACTCCTAACTACTATATCTTTTAGCATATAGTAATTTCAAAATTATTATTTGTAGAATTTAAAATTTTCAGATATTTGAATTTTATAAGAATAACATTAATTTACATATTTATTTTAAAATTTTGCTTTGTTTGTAACTATTATAAATAATAATTTTCCACTGCAAGAAATAAAAGGTAATTATCACATTCTTATATGGGAAAATAATAATCAATTATTTTAAGTATATAATTCTCTTAAATTTAAAGTTATCTTAACTTGGTCCCGATTTATTATTATTATTTAAAATTTTAAAATGACGTTGTCTTACACTCGGAACTAAACGATTATTAATAATTAAAATTTCTTATGAATTTTTAATTTAGTTTCGTTTTAAGATTAGTTATTAGTTTAATCAAAACATAATATGAAAGATTGTGAATTGGTGCATCTATTGTTGTTATACTCTTTTAACTGTAATGAAAACTGTCCTTATACGTACTTTAGTTCCTCACTCACTCTTCTCTGAACTCTCAACCATGTTTGCGATGGAGATGGAAAGTTGTGTTAGACATTTTTGCCCCAAAAGGCAATTTTGTCAATGTCTCTGAAGTTGGACTAACATTAATTGCGATTTTGGTTTTTAAATAAATTACCGGTTAAGT
>JANIJH010000009.1:48773079-48790505 GCA_024520975.1 Erythroxylum areolatum
GATCCCACAGTCCTCTTTGAAATTATCCTAAAATGACCTTAATCTGACATCTCTAGAGAAAGTTATGCTAATTGTCCCGAAACAGGTCCAGTATGATTGAGGACAAATGCATGTTTGGTTCTTTTAGCCATAACTTCTTCATCCGACCTCCAAATGAAGTAATTCTTGAACCAATAAATTCCAAAAACATTTTCTATCTCTTCACAAAAATTGATAGCCTTTGGTGTTGATTTCAAAAAGACGGATGGAAAGAAGTAAAGGTTTATTAAAATAACCCTACAGGATAGTCCACTAACCCTTTATGACTCCGGATAGTTGGGCTGTGGAAACGGAGTCCAACAGTATGCATCATATAGAACCTGATTTCCCTTACTTTAATTGTAGGATATGCCCTTAATTGCCATATAATCCTTAACATAATATGATCTATATACTACAAAATCTAATAGGCATTTGTGCTTCGAAGTTGGCATATTTTATATAGTAATAGTGTTATTATATCGAAAAACCATATTATTATTTTTATAAATTAGGATAAATTTGAGAGCTTAGATTAGACACAATGAATGTTTGAATTACATACAAGATATAAGAATTACTTAAAGCCATCATCAATATCTCAATTCAACAAGTTATTGAGCTCTAATATACATGTAGGCTATTTATAGCTCTTATTTGTTTTACTATAAACGATTCATATTCTAACTTGATTTATAGCTAGCAAACACAAAAGTATGAAAAATTGCATTGCTCTTTCAATTAAACTAATAAGATGTTTATGTACATATGTATTGGTGATCATGACATACTCATGCAATATTTGTAAACTTTATCATATGTTAGAAGTTATTGAATTTCCCTATATTGATGAACTATTGAGGCCATGGTTGGTTGACAAATGCATGACTAATTTCTTTTTCTTTCATTTTATTTTTCAAAGTGCTAAGACTTAGGTAACCATTTATGTGGATAAAATAAGATGCCTAAAATTTCTCTATTTCACAAATAATCTCGAACACATTCTTCTAATTAGGATTAGTTCCTCTCTTTAGTTTTTTTTTTATCATCTTTTAAATTAGATAGTGGCTACTCTATTGATAAAAGTAAAATTTTTAGTAATTGTTTTTATTTAGTATGTACTTTACATGTTAACAATAAATCTAATATAGGGTTAAATTTGTTGGACCTCCCTATGGTTTGATACAATATTAATGTACTTTTTGACTTTTAAAAATTACCTATAGTTTTGGTTTTATAAACGATGTTGTTTTTAATACATAACACTACATGCTATACTACCCAACTTTGTTTTGAAGTTTGTTGTTAGAGTTTATAATTGAATTTGACCTTAGGGGCACCTGTTTTATAAAGCTAAATTTATAGGAGAATTATTGATAATTTTTAAAAGTCAAGAGGTATATTAATAATATGTTAAACTGTAGGAGGGTCCAACAAAATCTACCCTTCAATGTATTATACAACAAGCTTGTTAATACTCCCATATAGTTTAGAATAAAGTTGCCTAAATTTAATCGACAAAAGAGAGAAAATCCAACTTTGTTTCAAAATTTTGTGAGAAATCTAGCATACATGACTTGATCAATACCTAATGTGTTGTTTTCAGTTTGACTTTATTAGTCGATTGTATACCCATGTAGAGAACGCCATACAGCCTTTGCCTGATGCCTAAAAGCCGCCAACCTTGATCCTTCACATTCTCCCAAAAAATCTTTTCAAAGGACTAGGTGAATCACCCGTCAGTACAGCCTAAGCCTACCTAGAACCAGAAGCTTTGGCCTTTTCCTGAACTTAAGTCTTCCAACCTTGATCTTTTTGATTTATTTGAGCCTCCCTTTTAACGTTGCCAAGTATGCTGTCACGTGTCTATATTATGGTTCTTTAGATTTTCATACATGTCTATATTGTGCCTCTTTGGGTTTCATTATTGTTGTATTCACATGGTTCCGCGAAAGTAGTGCAGTATTGGGCTATTGAGCTATTCTTTAGTCACACTCTTAGCTATTTAGTTGCCATTTTTTAGCATTAGTGGTTATCTGACCTGAGTCATGTGTTTAGGATTGTAATTCTATAAATTCCATGGATCATGAGTAATAAAGGAGCACAGAAAATTCCAAAAATTTGACTCTTTTGAGTTATGCTGTCTATTTTTTCCTTTCTACTAGTATTTGATCAACAACATAGCTCGGAGAAGAGGTCGAGGAAGGGACCGGGGTCGTAACATCTTGGTATCAGAGCTAGCGATGGCCGAAGATTAATGTCTAAAACGACTCGAAGGACTGGTGGAGAGCTTAAGTGCAATTCACGAAAGGCTACTTAAGCAGATGGAAGATATGATGATGGCAATGAACTCCCGATTAAATGTGTGAGAAGAAGGGTGCATCAATAGGAATTGGGGACCACATAGAGAGGATGGTGCCAAAAGTGCCGGTGGAATGGTGGTTCCCAAGCTTGCAAAACTTGATTTCCCTCGCAACGATGGTGAGGAAGACCCAACTTTACGAATTTGTTGAGCGGAGCAATTCTTTGAATTTCAAGGAACAACCCTTGATGATAAAGTGAGGCTGGCAGTGTATCATTTGGAGAAACAGGCACAATTATGCTCCTAGCGACGCAAAAACCAAGGACACTTAGTCACCTGCGAAGGCATGGAGGCAGGGCGGTTAGAACGGTTTGCAGAAACTGAATATGAGGACTTCTTTGGGTATTTATGCAAGATGAAAGAGACTGGTTCTGTCTCTGACTAGGCCCGGTTTGAGAGAGTTTTAGCTCGAGCTGGCAGTCTCACTGATAAGCAAGAAGCTGAATGTTTTTATTAGTGGGCTAAAAGATGGCGTACGAGCTGATGTGAGAGTCCAGAATCCACCAACTCTAACTGCAGCTATTGGTTTAGCTCGGACCTATGAGGCTAAAATGCAAGAAGTAAAACAGCCAAACAATTTGGGGTTTCCTTCTCAAGGTCGCAACTCTAACAACCGGTGGGATTGGTTGACCAGTGGCAGTTCTAACGGTGTCATTCACGAGAGATCTTTGCCAGTGCAAAGGTTCTCTCAAGCAAAACTCCAGCGACGGCGTGAACAAAGGCTGTGCTATAATTGTGATGAGAAATACACGTTCGGCACAGGTGTATAAAACTTATTCTTTATCGATGCTTTAGAGAAGGCTGAGCCTAAAGAAATCATGGAAGAAGGATCTCATGATGATGGAGAAGAAGGGACAACGGCAATATCCTTGCATGCTTTAGCTAGGGTTTAATATCCCTGCATGCTTTAGCTAGGGTTCAATCTCCATAAACCATGCGCGTTCAATCTCAAATTGGTAAGACTCCATTGATTATTCTAATTGATTATGATTCAACTCACAATTGCCTAATTTCCCACCGCAACATTGCCAAGGTTGCCGGCCTTAAGTAAGAAACAGGTTGCTTGCTAAACATGATAGCTGTCAATGGTGATTTTTCTTTTAGAAATTAAAATTTTTCATTAAATAAGATAAGTTTACATCCGAGGACTCTTTCACAGGTACGAAAGAACTACTTAAAACATAGAACACCAAAGGAATGCAATAAACGATGACACTTAACCATTACCTAACTTTAATCAATTAGGATAAAATGAACCCCATCTTAATCTAATCTTCTAGTTTTTACTCGATTAAGTCGGGCGACTAACAATGCAATTGACGAAGTTGTGATGCTCTAGAGGTGATGTTTGCGGTGGCTCCAAGGAATTGCCTCTTCTCCTTTCTACTTTCAACCATCTATTCTTCACAGGTAATCAATTCCCTCCCAGTCATCTTTTAGAGATTAGGGCTTTTATGTATTTCAAAGAAATTGTTTACATTTCCAGAGATGGGAGGGAACTTTCTGTGGGCTTAGCTGTTCGGTGAAAGTGGAATGAGGGAGATGAGGACTTAGGTTAGTATTGATTCCTGCTTCATTTGACTACTCTACTCCTTCTTGTAACGATTACTTTTGTCGAATGGCTGATCTAAAATCACTTGCCTTAAATTGATTCCTTATATGTTTAGATGAACTTTAGCATCTACCACGAAAGGGAGGATGAGACAGCCCTAAACAAGTATGCAATTTATTGCTTTCATGCTCCTCCTTTCTTTTCCTTGAGAAGATCTCCACTTGTTTAGACACTGCACGAACTAGTGAATGAAAAGCAGTGTTCTAGATACTGTGTTTAAATTTGAAAAGGGAAATAACTTCTAAATGAGCACTTTCTCAATTTCCTTAGAACTGCATAGAGTTATCTGCTTGTAAATCTTGAGTTCATTTGCAAACTGTGGTTATGTTTAGTTTCTGCATAGTGGATTGAGTAGCTACTTATTTGGAACTGAAATAGCTATTGCTATATTCTCCATCTATAAGCCATTCTCCTACTACAATATAGGTTTAACTGATTGATAATCAGTTGCTCCCTTATACTGGCAATAGTAAGATTTATAAGAGATGTTACTGAAGTAGATTGCTCATTGAACCTTCTGCTATTCCTCTCTTTCTAGGTCACTTGGAAACATGTAGCTACCGAGAGTAATATTATAGCCCTATCATATTTTGAAATGTTCAATCTAGGAAGCTCTTGTATGATATCCATGAGTTTGTCAAAGTTGAAATCAGGGGCACATAGAGTTGAAATTTTTACCCATATTCTTTTGGAGAAGCCGCATTCAAAGAAGAGGTGGTCTCTTGATTCATCCATTAGATTACATAGAATACATAGTTTAGAGGAGGTTAGGAATTTCAATCTATCCATAGTACTTAGTCTGTCCCACATTGCTAGCTATAGCAGAAAACTTACATTAGGTCTAAGGGCCTTATTCCATATCAAAGCATCCCACCCTACTCTATTTTTTGGCCTTCCCCTCATCTTTTTGACATCCTTTGCAGTAATCACAAAAATAGGGATACCCTCCTATAAAAAATTATTTCCCTCCCATAAAAGTGTAGTCTTATCTAAGGATAGAGTCCAATTTCCATTCCTTATTATTGCTCAGAGGTTGGTATCCTTAGGGAATCGATTTAAAAGGAAATTTGCCATCTGGTTTAGTATTAAAGGACCATTGCCTAACCAGTCATCATACCATAAGGAAAATTTGTCTCCTGCCCCCATCTGGCAACTAATGTGCTAATAAGTCTCCTCCCTCATTCCAAGAATTTGGTTAAAAAAGAGGTGTAACTAATCTTGGTTTTTAGAGCCCAAAAACTCCTTCCTTTTAGTATATAAGAATGTATCCATTTGGTCCACATGGATTCTTTATTACTAAGGAACATAAGGAATCTATTTTTAGTGAAGATTGAATCTAGTCCTAACCCACCTTCATCTATTGGATGACAGTTTGTCTTCCAACTTACTTTGGCTAATACTTTCTCTCCCTTCCTTTTCCCTCATAGAAACTATTTCATCAATTTTTCTACTGTTTTAATCAGCCCTTTTGAAATGAAAAAGGTATGAACACCAATAAGTGTTCATAGACAAGATTACTGATTTTAGTAACTGAAGTTTCCCCCATAGGAGAGTGCTCTATTGGTCCATGACCCTAATTTTTCTGGAATTTTTTTATCAAAGGAAGACATTCACAGAATCTAAACTGCCTAGATGAGATAGGAATCCCCAAGTAATGTAGAGGAGGAACTTTAGTTTCCATAACCATAGCTTGAGCTAAAACATCTGAGAGGTGAGAAGCACTCTTGGAAAGTATGATAAAGCTCTTATGAAGGTTGGCACATAATCCTGACATCTCCTTAAATTGGTTGAGCATTTTCATCAGAAGAAAGACTGATTGAACATTTACCTTGCTTAGGAGAACAAGATCATCTACAAAACATAAACTGGTTAGAGAAATTTCCTTAGATTTAGAGTGATATCTGAATTTTGAGTCAGTTAAAGTGTTGTGCTTGAGTAGCTGAGTGAGGACTTCCATACAGATTAGGAATAGGTAGGGAGAAAGGGGATCCCCTTACCTAAGACTTTTTTTTCCTCTGAATATTCCCATGGGGAACACATTAATCATTATCCCATAGGAAGCAGTAGATATGCATTGTTGGATCCACTTGATGAATGTTAAAGGAAAATTCATTATCTCTAATGTTTTTAGTAAAAATTCCCAATTCACACTATCGAAGGCTTTCTATAGATCAACTTTAATAGGTCTGTAGTCATTCCAAGTCTTTGGGCTAGAGTTTTTAGGGACCAAGTATAAGAAGGTCTTGTTTATTTCTTTTAGTAAAACCCCTTATAAAAAGAACTCCTACACTACCTCCTTGACCAATCCCCTCAAACTATTTCAAGTTTCTTGGTAGAAAAAAGTCATTCAATCCATCTAGACCAGGAGCTTTGGATCCATCCATATTAAAAATAACCTTATCTATTTCCTAATCTGTAACAGTTCTTATTAACCTATAAACTTCATGATTAGGAATCTTAGATGTTACAAACTGACTAAGGTCGTACTTTAAGTCAGATGGTAGAGAATCTGATCTAAGTACATTACTATAGAAATTTATAGCTTCCTTAGCTAAGTCATCTTGTTTAAAACCTCCACTCCAGCTTCTATTTTAATCTAGGTAATTCTATTATTATTCTTTCGAGCTAACATATAATTGAAGAAGAACTTTGTACATCTATCTCCCTCTTTTAACCAATTTACTCTAGCTCTCTACTTCAGTAAAGAGTGTTAGTTACCCACTACTTCTAATTAGTTTTTAAGAGCTTCCTTCTCTGTTGTAGCTAGAGCTCCATTTAAAGGGTTTTTTGCCAACGCTTTTTGAATAGAAGAGAGTTTATTCGTACATATTTCAATCTCCTTCGTATGGTTCAGACCTCTCTTACCATTAAGAATCTTTAGCTCCTATTTCATAGCCTAGAGCTTTTGGATATAAATGGTTCAGTCCCATAACATCTGTGCTCTAATCCCTTTTGTATTGCTTCTTGAAAACCCTCCATATTAACTATAAAATTATTAAATATGAAAGGATGTTGGACTCTGGAGGAGGTGAACAAGTTTACTATCTTCATAGGAGTGTGATCTGATATACCAAGGTCTTGAAATTTCACCGAGCTTCTTGAGAAAGAATGTAGCCATTCCACATTTACCAAAACTCTATCCAGATTTTTTCTGATGTGCCAAATAGAAGTTTGTTTATTTGTCTAAGTAAACTTATGACCTTCATCTTTTAGATCAATAATTTCCACCTCCTGTATATAGTCAAACATATCAGGGGAGTAGTTGAGTAGGTTACAATTACCTTCAGCCTCAAATTTGTACAAAGTAGTGTTAAAATCACCACATGCCATCCAAGGGGAATTTACTGAAGCCTTAATCCTTCTTAAGTAATTCCATAGGTCAGTTCATAGGAACACAATGATGAATCCATAGACAAAATAGCTAAAACCTAAGAATTTTCCAATTTGAAATAAAGCATAGTGTGAACAGGCTGCTGACTAGATTCCAGCACCTCTAGTTTCAAAAAGTTACCATTATAAGCTATAATAATCCTTCCATAAGCATGACTTTGATGGTTTGTAATGAACTACCAGTTGCTGCCTAGACAACCTAATTTATTCGAATTTTCTTCTCAAATTTTATTCTCCAACATACAAAAATCTCACGGCTTTTCTTTTAGAACAAAATCCCTTAAAGCATAAAGTTTTGAAGGATTATTTGTTCCATGCACATTCCATACAATCAAAGTCATAATCAATTGGCTTTACCTTTGGAGCTTTTCCTATTGCTCCTACTACTTTTCCAAGAGGTGACCTACTCAAACTACTCCTTTTGAATATTTCTTTTTTGTATATCAACCTTTGATAGACCTTGCTCATTTTGATTAACCACCGAAAATCCTTCATTTTGATTAGTACCAATAGATTCTAGATCATTTTCCTTTTTATTCAAAGTAGACTTTTAGAAATCTTGTAAAGAATTTTGAAGAATTTCCTTTTGCTGAACAAAAGTTGTATTTTTTTTCCCTCCGAGGTGTCAATCCTTATGTTAAGGGGATTATTTACTATCTGAACTATATCTTGATTGTCTTCTTCTAGTTCTATCTCCTCCATCTCCTTAACATCTTTAGTCTCATTTTTTTCTATTACCATCACTTCCCAGTAATCACGTTAGATGAAGAGCTTTCCCATCTATTTCCATTCTTTTCCTTGAGCTCTAAGAGATAATTTCCAATGATAAGTCACCGTGACTTTTATCTTCTCTTATAGAATTTTCATCCGCCAGTCTTAGGATAGGAATAATATCCTTCAATTCCTTATCCATATCTATACTAACACATAATCGAGGAAAACTAACTCTTTTTCTCAATACAGTATTTTCATATGCATGTTGGACTCCACTTTCGGAGCCCAACATTCGGAGTCATAAAACGTGAGCAAACACATTTCTTCAACTTCAGGATAGATTTTTGGAAGCCTCAAATGGAATTACAATTTGACTTCTTTAGAACATTTTTCCCATTGTCTTAAGCTTTTAATGACACCAAAATCATTCAATTTGGTTCAAAAAACTGAAAGTTATGGCCCAAACATTTTCAGACTGTTATTAAACTGAAATAGTACACTATACCCAACTTCCATTCAGAAATTGAAACTCTTAGGGATTAAATTAAAATTCTATTCCTTTAGATGATTTGTATCTCTATGTCTCTAGTTTATTTAGAAACAATAATCATCTCATTTGGAGGTTGGATGATACAATTATGGCTAAAAGAATCAAACATGGTTTTGTCCTTAATCATATTGAATCTATTTTGGGAAGATTAGTATAACTTTCACTAAAGATATTGGATTAAGTTCTTCTTAGGATGGTTTCGAAGAGAACTTCTAGATCTACAACTTTCATGAAGACATCAAAGAGAAATTTTGTCATCTAGAGGGCCAAAATTGAATCAGCCGAAGGTTAGACTAAATCAGTCGAAGGGTTTTAGTCTAAGACGATTCAGTCTAAGACTGACCAGATGAAGGGATTCAGTCTAAGACTGACCAGACAAAGGGATTTCTACCCGGTCTTCCTCACAACATTAAGAGTTCTAAATCACTAACTACACTCTCCAAAGCATCTCCACTTATAATGATCATATCTCTCAACTTTGATATCCAAAATTTACATACTTTATACCGTTGAAAAGCTAAGAGGATGAGCTACAACTTCCAAGAAGACAACTTTGTCTAATTCAGATAAGATTAATCCAATTATTCCCCTAAAGTAAGTATATAATTTTACCCCTATAGAAGACTTGAAATATGAAATGTACATCTACAAGAGAAATATGCACATACACATTAGAAAATTCTTTAATTCTCAGTTCATTTCTAAATCAAAATGAAATTCATGCATAGCTTTAATTACATATCATCATTATAATCGAAGGCTTAGCACAAAATACAAAATACATTGGATGCTTAACGTTTGATATGCTTATAAAGCTATCTACAAGTCTAGTCACTAACTTAGTTACAAAAATCTCTAAGTATCTTGAAGTTTGTCTGGATGCCTTCCAAGGATTGCTAACCTTCTTGTTCTACACCTGAGGAGTGGAAAATATTGAGTTGAGCTACACAGCTCAGTGGCTAATATATTTATAGCCATTGGCATTTGACCACAATTCAAGCATATGTATATATATATATGTGTATATATATATATATATATGTGTGTGTGTGTGTGTGTGTGTGTGTGTGTGTGTGTGTGTGTATATATGTGTGTGTGTATATATATATATATATATATATCCAATAATTCAAGTATTCTTTATCTATTTTAGCAATACAAGCATTAATCAATTTAGCTTAAAACTCATAACACATTAACATAACACTCAAATGCATCATACTTGACAATTTAAAGATGCAATGCACAACAAATGGCTCGAGGGTTCCATGGAAACAGAATAGAGAAACTGAAGTTTATACCACAAACAGAATGAGTCCATTTGCATCATACTTGACAATTTAAAGATGCAATGCACAACAAATGGCTCGCGGGTTCCATGGAAACAGAATGGAGAAACTAAAGTTTATATCACAAACAGAATGAGTCCATTTTCGGAGCTCATATGCCACAAGCGGGCAGTCGGGAGAAGGCTCTTGTCAATGTACATGTGATGAATAGAATGGTTCCACCCTCGCCAAACAAAAACATATATTCATTTTCTCATATGCTCATACTTTCATGCTTTGTCTTCTTTTCATTTAGTACAAAATGTCATGACCTATTTCGAGGTATCACATAGTCATAATTTATCATGCATTTTCCACATTTATAAACAAGTCAATTTCAAACGAATCAAATCCAATCAATCCAACATATACATATAGGCAAGAATTTGCCCAATTACACAATAATCATAAATACATTACCCACCTAATTAGCTTGAGAAAATCCAAGTCAAGCTTGCCTTTCACCTTGCTCTTGGGTAGGATTCTCTTGGTTTCCTAAAACAACCAAGGTTTCATTCAAAATAACATTCTAATAAAATTCATAAACTTCAAAAATCACAAAATTTGCTATAAACAAAAAATTAAGCTCAAACCTAACCTACCCATAGTCCATTTAAGTTAGAAAACCCAAGACCTAGTTTAGAAACCCTAAAATCAATTGGGTTCTCTTAGTTCATCTTCTTCCAACATAAACCTTTCATTCTCTACACAAACCCCTTTCTCTCTCTAACTCCTTGATCCTCAACACAACCCATTTCTTTGATAAAATAAGAAGAAAAGATGGTTAACTTACCTTAACAAGCTTGATTTCTCTTCTTTCCTTCTTCTTTTCTCCCTTTCCTAGCTTCTCCCACGATTTTCTCCTTCTTCTCTTCTTTCTCTATGTTTTTTTCTCCCTTCTCTTGGTTTCTCACGATTCTCTCTTCCCTTCTTCTAATTTAAGCCCATTTTATTAGTCATTCTTCCCATTTTGCCCCTCACTAAACTAAGCTTTCCATATTTACCCATCCTTTCATTTAACATAAGCCTACTAACTACTTAGCCTATTATACACCATATTAATTATAACTAATTCTAATCTTTTTATCTAATTCTAATATCTATTCATGCTTACTAAATTTAATCACCCGATTCAAACAATAATGAAACGAATAAATCAATAATAATTTTTTAAAAATTTTAAGGTTCAACAATTCTCCCCTCTTAAAGTATTTCGTCCTCAAAATTCTTAATTGAGACATTGAAGAGGTATGGATATCTAGCTTTACAACCTTGTTTCTCAAAACCTTTTCCCTTGAATCTAGGATCTCTGCCGGTTGCTCCTCATACGTCAAATCCTCCCTTAATTGGACCTCTAAAGGTTGAACGATGTGTGAAGGAACTGTCGATACTTCCTCAACATTGATACATGGAAGACATTATGAATCTTAGATAATTCTGGTGGCAAAGCTAACTTGTAGGCTAAAGGTCCAATCTTCTTAATAATCTCATAAGGGCTTATGTATCTTGGACTAAGCTTGCCCTTCTTACTAAATCTCAAGACCCCTTTCCATAAAGAAGCTCTAAGAAACACTTTGTCTCTAACTTCAAATTCCATCTCCCTTCTATGTGCATCCGTATAGCTCTTTATTCTGTCTTGAGCTGCTTTAATTCTCTGTTTCACCAATTTAATCTTATCAACCGTGACTTGTACCACCTCAAGCCCTAAAAACCTCCTTTTACCGTCTTCATCTTAACAAATAGGAGTTCTACACTTCCTACTGTATAAAGGTTCATAAGGTGCTATATGAATTCCTGAGTGATAGGAATTATTATAAGCAAATTTGAATAAAGGCAACTAATCATCCTATGAGCCTTTGAAATCCGTAATACAAGCTCTTAACATTGCCTCCAAGGTTCGTATTGTCCTCTCTGATTGTCCATTAGACTGTGGATAGAAAGTTGTACTAAAGTGCAACTTAGTTCCCAAAGCCTCCTATAAGCTTTCCCAAAATTTGGAGGTGAACCTGGGATCTCTATCCGAGACTATCTAACTTGAAATCCCATGAAGCCTGATTATCTCATCTATATATTTCTTGGCCAAAGAATTCGTCTATTTAATTGACAAGAAATGTTCTAACTTAGTCAACCTATCAACAATCACCCATATTGCATCATGCTTCCTCCTAGTCCTCGGCAATCCCATCAAGAAATCTGTCGTAATCTTCACTCATTTCTATTCTAGAATTGATAGAGGTTTAAGCTTACCTGAAGGTGCCTGGTGTTCAGCCTTGACTTGCTAGCACACTAAGCATCTTTTAGCATATTCTGCAAAACTTCTTTTGTCATTCCTTTTCATCAAAAATGCTCCTTCAAATCTCTATACATTCTGGTACTTCCTTGGTGCATTGCATAAGGTGCATTATATGCCTCATCAAGAATCTCGTCTTTCAACTCTTACATATCAGGAATACATAGTCTGTTTCCTACAACCATCAATCCATCTTCGCTTACCTCTATTTCAGAAGGTTTACCACATTTAATCTCTTTTCTAAGCCTGCTCATCTAGCTCCTGCAATTCCTTGATCTTCTCATTTAACACTGTCCTTACTCTAAAATTAGCCAATACACCACCAAATTCGACTTGTCTCAATGTCACCCTGAGTTTGGCTAATTCCTTCAACAAAGGAAGATACACTGTCTCCATATGTGCCATAGTCGATTTTCTACTCAATGCATCCACTACTACATTAGCTTTCCCTGGATGATATCCTATCATTAAGTCGTAATCCTTCAGTAGCTCTAACCATCTTCTTTGTCTCAAATTCAACTCTTTCTGGCTCAGCAAATACTTAAAACTCTTGTGGTCTGTAAGCACCTTAGTAGTGACTCCATACAAGCAATGTCTCTAAATCTTCAATGGAAAATTTATGGCAGCCAATTCCAAGTCATGTGTAGGATAGTTCATCTCGTAAGGTCCTAGAAGCATAGGCAATCTCTTTATCTCCTGGCATCAACTCACACCCTAATCCCTTCCTCGAGGCATCACTATACATTATGTATCCATCATCACTGGAAGGCAAAGTCAAACTTAGTGCAGTTGTGAGCCTATTCTTCAATTCCTCAAAACTGCTCTAGCACTCCTCTGTCCACACAAACTTCTGATTCTTACTTGTCAGTTTGGAAAGTGAAGCTGCTATCATAGAGAAGCCCTCCATAAGCCTTCTATAATATCCAGCTAAACCCAAGAAACTCCTCACTTCGGCTACATTCTTAGGTGCTTCCCATTTCACATCCACCTCTATTTTTCTCAGATCCATATGCACTCCTTTTTCTAAAACTACATGTCAAAGGAACACCACTTCCCTTAACCAAAATTCACATTTATCAAATTTAGCATATACCTCTTCCTTCCTCAGTGTCTTTAAGGCAAGCCTCAAACGTTCCTCATGCTCCTTGTCACTCTTGGAATAAACCAATATGTCATCAATAAAGACTATGACAAATTGGTCTAAGAAAAGCTTGAAGACTCTATTCATCAAATCCATGAAATCTGCGGGTGCATTCGTCAATCTAAAAGGCATAACTAGAAACTCAAAATGCCCATACCATGTTTTGAAAGCAGTCTTTGACACATCAAACTCCTTTATCCTCAACTGGTAGTAACCTGATCTCAAATCTATCTTAGAAAAGACTTTTCTCCCTTGCAATTGATTAAACAAATCATCTATACACGGGAGTGGATATCTGTTCTTAATGGTGATATGGTTAAGCTTCCTATAATCCACACACATTCACAATGATCCGTCTTTTTTCTTCACAAAAAGGACCGGAGCACCCCAAGGTAAAGAACTCGACCTAATGTAACCTTTCTCCAATAAATCTTCCAATTGTTCTTAAGCTCCTTCAATTATGCCAGAGCCATTCTATAAGGCAGAATTGAAATTGGCATTGTACCTAAAAGAAGCTTAATGGGAAATTCAATTTCCCTAAGTGGTGGTAGTCTCGGTAACTCCTTGAGAAAGACATACGGGAATTCTATGACCACTGGTATATCTTCTAACTTCCCTCTATCTGCCTTCATGTCTACCACATTGGCTAAATATGCTTCACGTCCCTTCCTCATCATCCTCTTTGCTGTTAGAGCCAAAACAATCTGAGGTGGACTGACTTTTTTGTCTCCTATAAACACCACCTTTCTACCTTTGTTCAACTCAAACTATGCTATCTTCCATTTGAAATCCAAATTAGCATTGTACTTCTCTAACATATCCATACCCAAATCACATCTAATCCTCCTATCTTCAATGGCATTAGATCCATCATTAATTGTTCTTCTTTAATATATATCTCACAGTCTCTATAAACTTGTCTAATAACAATATACTGGTCGATTAGAGTACTTACCATCAAAGGAGTATCCAATGGGCTCAAATCTCTACCCTACATAGTTCTACCCGATGAATCAAAGGAGTGGGTAGACCCCGTATCAATTAAAACAACAATATTAGCATCAAATAATTTAACTATACCAGTCACAACTTCTGGAGCAATCTCTGCATCCTCCTAGGTCATTGTAAACACTCTAGCTGGTGCTTTCCCTTTTGATCTCCCTGGAAGATTCACTCTCTTAGCTACCTCAGAACTACCCACTTCTATTGCTGTCTTATGCCCCACTGTTTCAGTTCTCCTTGAAGCTTGCATCTGAGTTCCCCCTCTTCTTGCATACTGTAGACACTCTCTAGCCATATGCCCCTTCTCTCCACATTTGAACTAAGCTCTAGTTAGCCTATAGCATTCTCCTCCATGGAACTTGCCACATTGATCGCACTTAGGTATAGAAGACTTATCCCCTTCTCCCCTTCTCCCGCCTCTCGCTGTTGAGCCTTGATAAGAAATAGTAGAAGTCCTCATAGGTCTAAGCCCGCTTACACCACTGCTCCTCTCTTCAGACTGCACAAAGAAAGTCTTAAACTCCTTTCGAGCGTAGAAGTACCACCTCCCCTTTTGAACTGTTCTCTCCCTTTTCTCTTTTTATTCACAACACTCTTTATATTCTCAACGTTTTCCACCCTCGGTGCCGCTTCAACCAACTGTTGAAAATCACAAAAAATTCTATACCACCACTTTCTCTCTGATAGCTAGATGCAACCCTGATTCAAATCTACGACACTTAGTTGCCTCACTCATCATCATCTATGCTACATACCGGGATAGCTGTGTAAACCGACGCTCATACTCACTCACCATCATTTCCCTCTAGGTGAGACTCAAAAATTCTCTCTACTTCTGTTGAATATACACCTCAGATAGGTACTTTTTATAAGCAGCTAAGAAGTCCTTCCATGCTAGCACTGGTGGTCTCATCTGGCTCCCTGACACACTCTCCCACCAATGTGAAGCACCTCCCTGTAGCAAGCTTGCAGCATACACAACTTTCTCATCATCCTCAGAATCCATCTAATCCAGTATCCTCTCGATCTTTCTCAACCAAGTCTCAACTTCTTATGGATCCATTGTCCCATAGAAACCTACTGCCCCATATTTCCTGAGCTAGTCAAACTATTTCTCCTTCTTGACTGGGGGCGAAGCAGAAGAATACGGCATTTGGCCCATGGCTTAAGCAAATGCCTGAAATATCCTCTGATCCAATAGAGCAAGCACTTGCTCCTACGGAAGAGAAGACTCCCGCGTCTGTGATCGAACGGGCTCACTACCTTGCCCTACAGAAGCCTCATCATTTCTTGGGGGCTACAGACTCATCAGTACTCTCCTCTCTTGGCAGAGAGTCAGGTGCAATCGATCCTTGCAAAACTCCTCGTGTCCTTCTATGAGGTGGCATCTTACTCCTTCAATTGAAACACTAACGATTAGCTTACATTTCATTTTAAGATCCTAATCCCTACATGTATACATGACATGCATGTCATTTAATGCAATTCAATCAATTCACAATGCAACAAGTAATCACATAGCATAGCAATTCATCCTACTATGCATTTTAATCCTAGGAAAAACCTAAGCTCTGATACCAAACAATATTGGACCCTGCTTCTGGAGCCCAACATTTGGAGTCATAGAACGTGAGCAAACACATTTCTTCAACTTCGGGATGAATTTTGGGAAACCTCAACAAAAATTACAATTTGACTTCTTCAAAACATTTTTCCCTATTGTCTTAAGCTTCTAATGACACCAAAATCATTCAATTTGGTTCAGAAATCTGAAAGTTAAGGCCCAAACATTTTCAGACTATTATTAAATTGAAACAGTACACTATACCCAACTTTCATCTAGAAATTGAAAGTCTTAAAGACTGAATTAAAATTTGATTCCTTTAGATGATTTGTATCTCTATGTCTCTAGTTTATTTAGAAACAATAATAATCTCATTTGGACGTTGGATGATGTAGTTCTGGCTAAAAAAATCAAACATGGTTTTTTCCTCAATTATATTGAACCTATTTTGGAATGATTAGCATAACTTTCACTAAAGATATTGGATTAAGGTCTTCTTAGGATGGTTTCGAAGAGGACTTCTAGATCTACAACTTTCATAAAGACACAAAAGAGAAATTTTGTCATCTAGAGGGCCAAAATTGAATCAAACAAAGGTTAGACTAAATTAGATGAAGGGGTTTAGTCTAAGACGATTCAGTCTAAGACTGACCAGATGAAGGGATTCAGTCTAAGACTAACCAAACGAAGGGATTTCTACTTGGTCTTCCTCATAACACCAAAATTTATAAATCATTGACTACACTCTCCAAAGCATCTCCACTTATAATTATCATATCTCTCAAGTCCGATATCCAAAATTTACATACTTTTTACCATTGGAAAGCTAAGAGAATGAGCTACAACTTCCAAAAAGACAACTTTGTCTAATTCAGCCTAGATTAATCCAATTGTTCCCCTAAATTCAATACATAATTTTACCCCTATAGAAGACTTGAAATATGAAATGTACATCTACAAGAGAAATATGAACATACACATTGGAAACTTCTTCAATTGTCAATTCATTTCTAAATCAAAATGAAGTTCATGCATAGCTTTAATTACATATCAACATTATAATCAAAGGCTTAACAAAAAATACAAAATAAATTGGATTCTCAATGTTTGATATGCTTATAAAGCTATCTACAAGTCTAGTCACTAACTTAGTTACAAAAATATGTAACTATCTTGGAGTTTGTCCCGATGCCTTCCAAGGATTGCTAACCTTCTTGTTTTGCACCTGAGGAGTGGAAAAATATTAGCTTGAGCTACACAACTCAGTGGCTAATATATTTATAGCCATTGGCAGTTGACCACAATTCAAGCATATGTATGAATATATATATATATATATATATAGTAATTTAAGTATTCTTTATTTGTTTTAGCGATTCAAGCATTAATCAATTTAGCTTAAAACTCATAACACATAACATAGACTTTAGCCATTAACATAACACTCAAATGCAT
>JANIJH010000009.1:48835018-48864850 GCA_024520975.1 Erythroxylum areolatum
CTAGATGAACTCTCTCATTGCTGTTGTGAATTTTTTGTTCTATCAATGGTTTGCCTTTTAGGATCATATTTAATTTTCAGAAAATCTTAACTAGCAGTCTTTTTTGCTTTCTTTTCAGGATTTGGCTGTTGTTGTCTTGCTAATACTCATACCTCTTATCTCTCCAAATTCATCTAAAGGAGGAGTAAGTTTTCATGAATTCTTCTTAGTGCTTACAATTTGGTCAATGTTGATTTCTCATGCTATAATCATAAAGGAAAGGGAAAAACAGAGGAACACTAATTTTCATGTGGAAAAGTTTCTACAAGGCGTTGATATTTGGGCATCCTGCACATATTATCTGTTAAAAGCTACCGTATAACATGATTAATTTGTTTAAAGTGGCACTGATGATTTCTCATGCTAATATAATAAAGGAAAGGGAAAAACAGAGGACCACTAATGAGGTGGATGACTTTTGTTGGAAGAAGTTATCATCGTAGGAGTTTAAAGTTTATTATTTTACTATTTTTATCTAATTAGTAGTTCAAGTTTATTAGTATTACTACATAATTAGTAGTTTAAGTTTGTTAGTATTACTACCTAGTTAGGAGTTTAAGTTTGTTAGTATTACTAGGATTTTAGTCATTGGTAGTTTAAGTTTGTTAGTATTACTACCTAGTTAGGAGTTTAAGTTTGTTGGTATTACTACCTACTTAGAGTCCTAATTTAGGTGGGAATTAGTTTTCCTTTTTGAGTTCAAACATTGTCTTCTTTTTCCTATATATATAGGCAGGTATTATGTAATAAGAAGCGAGCAATATTCATCTTAATTTAGTTCATAATAGTAGTAGTTTTAGAATAGCTTTCTTCTCCTTTCTCTACCAAGATAGGTTATTCAAAGAAAGGAAGAAATACCAACAAGGGAAAAGAGGTGGACTTCACTGTTAATCGTCCTGTGATCAGCTCCTTTTCTCAGGCCCATAACAACTTGACGAGACTGTTAAGTTGGTATTTCTTCCTTTCTTTGGAGAACCTATCTTGGTAGTGAAAAGAGAAAAGGACCTTGTTACTAGACGATTAACTTTGAAGCCCACCTCTTTTCCCTTGTTGGTATTTCTTCCTTTCTTTGAAGAACCTACATTGGTAGAGAAAAGGGAACAAAGCTATTCTAAAACTACTGCTGTTATGAACTAAATTAAGATGAATATTGCTTGCTTCTTATTTCATAATACCTGCCTATATATATAGGCAAAAGAAAGACAATGTTTGAACTCAAAAAGGAAAACAAATTAACAAACTTAAACTCCTAGCTAGGTAGTAATACTAACAAACTTAAAGTATACTAAACTCCTAGTAATACTGACAAACTTAGAACTCCTAAATAGGTAGTAATACTAACAAACTTAAACTACTAATTACGTAGTAATAATAATAAACTTAAACTACTAATTAGATAAAAATACTAATAAACTTTAAACTCCTATGGTGATAACTTTCCAACAAAAATCATCCACATCAACTAATTTTCATGTTGAAAAGTTTCTACAAGGTGTTTAGATATTTGGGCGTCCTGCTCATATTATTTGTTAAAAGCTATTATATAATAGAATTAATTTGTTTAAAGTGTCACTGGCAAGTAATTTTCATAAATTATATTATTGTTTATCTATTAAAATGATTTCATTTGCCTATGATAAATACTGGAAGAAACTTGATTTATTATAGCTATGTTGCTGGCACTTATGTACACATAGGTGTTCTTATTTGTGATGTTGGCCTAAGTAAGAGTATCTGAAGTATATGCAAAAGAATGATAGCTTTGTTCATGGATTCATTCTGCAAAGAAACTGAAGGAACGCATGGTGAATGTGATCTTTTATTTTTATTGAAGTTAAAATTAATATTATATTACCTTAGCAAAAGCTATTAGACAACTCCATACAAAGAATCATACTAGCTACAACATATTGCGATCTTGATTGCAATATGTCCTGAAAATCTAGAATGCAAGAAGTTACAATAGTTTGAACCTTTTTCTTCAATTGATATTTGACTCTTGTAGTGGTCACTTTATTGTTGCTCGTTGCACATCTACTGGTTTTCAGGTTGGTTTTCAAGCCATTGCTGAAGCCCTTGGGGTAGCTGCTGTTAAGGCAGCAGTTGCCATCACTGCCATAATTGCTGGGGGACGCTTGGTAACTCTTTATCTTTATGTTCCTTAAATTTATCATGCTGAGTAGTTGAAGGGGCATTAATCCTCCCAAGATAGTGTTCTTTAACAGTAATATGATCCATGAGTTTCACAGAAAAAACTAATAGCTAATTTTCAGCGTGCTGTAATATGAAGTAGGCGTTGATTCTACTGCTGAAGACATGTGTCTTGTGCCTCAAAAAATGTGCAAGTTGACACATCATTGTTTCATTATGCGAAGAATCATTCAATTTTCTAGGAAGAAGCTCCTTTTTTCTTCATATCCGTTAGGTTTACTGGTGGATTAGGTTTTTGCAGTTTGCAAGTAGCCAATGGGTGAGCATTCTAAGGTCTAAACATGATTAAAAGAAGTTCTTTTGTGTAAATGAGAATCCAATTACAGGATGACCCCATTAATATCTACACTATAAAATGACCAGCAGCTAAAAGGGGTGGGATTGTGGAATCAAAAAAATTGTATGACTATTTACTGCAAATTTGTTATCGGTCTCTTCTCATTGTAAATACATCTTGTGCCTATTGTTATATTCCCTTTTTTATTTGTGCTTTCTGCAGTTGCTTCGGCCAATATATAAGCAAATTGCAGAGAATCAAAATGCAGAGATATTCTCTGCCAATACACTTCTTGTGATTCTGGGGACAAGTCTACTTACAGCCAGGGTATGGAAAAGTTGTAAATTGTTCAACTTTTTTTTAGTAGTCCTAACAAATTTGTGTCTTTATCTTTTTTTCTGGAACAGGCTGGACTTTCAATGGCACTAGGAGCCTTTCTGGCTGGATTGCTTCTTGCAGAAACTGAATTTTCCTTGCAGGTTGAATCAGATATTGCTCCATACCGTGGCCTTCTGTTGGGCCTTTTCTTCATGACGGTAGGCATTTGACATTGGAGTATTATACAAGATTTACCCAATGTCTTGTTATAAGTGACTTGTTGGTTGATTCTGTGTCATAGCTACTTACATATCTAGCCTTATTAATCTTAATAGTGTAGGCCTACAACTAAGATCTTGTAATTCAAAAGATGGTTATATTACAGCACTTAGAAGAATTGCATACTTATGTAACTATATTTTGTTTGCTTCTAGATCCCACGCATTCAACATTAATATAAATGTAATTACTTAGTACTAGCCTTAACAAGTGATTTCTTGTGTCCTCAGGTTGGAATGTCTATTGATCCAAAACTTCTTCTTTCAAATTTTCCAGTCATTATGGGTACAATAGGACTCTTAATTGGAGGCAAGGCTATATTGGTTACTTTAGTTGGTAAGGTTTTTGGGATCTCTGTAATATCTGCAATGAGGGTTGGTCTTCTTCTTGCTCCTGGTGGAGAATTTGCATTCGTGGCTTTTGGGGAGGCTGTTAATCAGGTTTGTTGTGTTGTTAGCTAAATGTTTTCTCACTTGGTTGTCAGATTTTACTAACACGGTTTATGTGACATTGGGTACTATGGTTATAGAAACATATTGTTCTTATGGTTTTTGCCAGTAAAAATAATAAACCTTATTGGTTGTAAAATTATTGCTCTCTTAAATACTTTCTTCTGCAGGGTATAATGTCTCCTCATCTATCATCCTTACTATTTCTTGTTGTGGGGATCTCAATGGCACTCACACCATGGCTTGCTGCTGGAGGCCAGCTGATTGCCTCTCGCTTTGAGCTGCATGATGTTCGAAGCTTGCTACCTGTTGAGAGTGAGGTAAAGCTAAAATATGAATTTGTAACTGTACGTTGAAGATCAAAAGCTTAGTCCTTGGTGTTGTCTAGGTACTTCAGTTAGTGTTTTATTAGTGGCATGATGACTGTTCCACGGCTTGTTGGTATGGTGGAAAACCAGACATGAAATATCTCGTGTAAAACCAAGAAGGATGTTGCAAATATGGTGCAACTTGGATGAGTTTGATACTCCCAAGTAGATATTAGTTCCTGCTATGACATTGAGAAGGGAAGAATCGCACAAGAAAAATTGAACACAGAGATGTTGACTTAATTCTTTGGAACTTGTTTTGGTATGCTGTTCAGTTTCAGACTTTGAGCTGATCAACCTCATAAGGGGTGTGTACTATTGCCTATAACAAAAATCAGTTTTTGTTTAGTCCAAACCTTGGTAATTGGTAAACCTTCAATTGAATGCCAAATAATAAACAAACCTTATATCAAGGGCTTCTTTCTGAAATATCCAGTCATGAACGATTTGCTTTATGCGCACCATCTATTTCTCGTTCAAGTGATCTGATTCTTGTTTGCTTTTGGTTTAATGGAAATTATAGACATCATGTTTATGTTCTGATACGTCTTTCTCTTACAGACAGATGATTTGCAAGATCATATTATCCTCTGTGGATTTGGACGTGTTGGCCAGGTTGAGTTGCAATTTAAATATCTTTTAATGCATTTGATTAAAGTCATTTGCATGCTTTTCTATTTTAATCTAGTACACAATAACAACCTTGTGGCTATTGGCTCTTATTTGGGTTGGGCAGATTATTGCACAGCTTCTTTCAGAACGGTTGATTCCATTTGTTGCTCTTGATGTGAGGAGGTAAGGCAAATATTTTGATACTATATGCATATTCATGGTTTTAGTGCAATTGAAATGACAGTTGTATCCCTGTTTTTCCTATGGACATGCCAGTTATACACGTTACTTTAGCAGAATGGATTTTAGTGCCTTTTCATGGAAGATGAGAAAAAAAAATCAATGAAGCTGAGAAATTTATACTTCTTAATTATTCAACCTGTATTAGCCTATCAGTGTAGAAGTACTTGCACTTCATGGCCATTCATAGATTCTTGATTCCTCGAAAGTTAAAAAGATGTTTATGCAAGGACAATGGCTGCACGAATGATTGCTAGAATTATTTAGTGAATTTGTGGGGATAGATGCCACTACTTGCTGTGAAATAGATAATTTACTTCTTTGCAGTGATAGAGTGGCAATGGGGCGAGCCCTGGACCTTCCTGTGTACTTTGGAGATGCTGGAAGTAGAGAGGTAAGGCCAACCGTATGAATTGTCCAACGTGCAAGTCCAATGTCTGACATGTTTTTTAAATTCAATGAACAGGTTCTTCATAAAGTTGGTGCCGAGAGAGCATGTGCTGCAGCAATAACTTTAGATACACCTGGTGCAAATTATAGAACTGTTTGGGCTTTGAACAAGTACTTTCCCAACGTGAAGACTTTTGTCAGAGCACACGACGTTGATCATGGCCTGAATTTAGAAAAGGCCGGGGCTACTGCGGTAATGCTGCTTTCTATTGAGTTTCCTTCTCCTTATAACATGCAAGAGACCAGAAGTACATGCTTAGCTTGTTGATGTTACACATCCATATCTCATTTGAAACAAACATTTTGCAGGTTGTTCCCGAAACACTGGAACCAAGTCTACAATTGGCTGCTGCTGTTCTTGCACAGGTACAAGGATTAATGTTCTTTTATGTTGCTTGTCATTAGCTGTTTCTAAGGGGAACTCAACATCATAAAAACTGGTTTTAATGCCTAGTTATTCTATGTACTTCTTCAGACTAAACTGCCCACGTCAGAGATAGCAGCGACCATCAACGAATTTCGGTCCCGTCACTTGTCTGAGCTTGCTGAGGTGATTTTTTTTTTCTCTTTCAGAATTCCAATTCCCACACACCATGTTTATCTTCTCTGATTGTACCTGACATCTGGAGAACTATGAACCTTTTTGCAGCTCTGTCAAGCTAGCGGAAGCTCGCTTGGTTACGGATTTTCTCGAGTCATGACTAAACCGAAAGCTCCGGTCCCAGATCCTTCAGATGATAACCAAGTTACTGAAGGAACACTGGCTATATAAAAGTTGGCCCATGTAGGTATAAAAATTGAATAATACAAGGAAAACCAAACCAATATACTACAGAGAAATGTACAGGGATTTTGAATTTCTTTGAACAAAACTTGTACAGGATTTTGAGAACATCCACTATCAATCATGATGGATCAAATTCTTCAGCAAGTTAAAAGTTTTGAAGGATCTTTTTTTTCCAGGAAAATCTATACGTTGAGATTAACTGAATTTTGTGTTCTGAATTGTAAATTCTCTTTGTTATAGTGTTGATGAGAAGTTACATCCATTGTTATCTGAGCATACTTTTCACACATCTAATCTTACTCGAAGCACGATTTTTTTTTATAGTAGGCATTTGAAGAATAATATATTACTATTTGTTCGTGTAATAATTTGTTTAATTTATTTATTTATTCATTTTTATATGGATCATTATAAAACAGTCTCTTTAATAATTTTACTGAAGCGATATTGATATTTTTGTCATTACATTTGAAGAATGGTAATTATAAGTTCTTTTATTATAATTTGGATGTGATTAGGGACGACGAGTTTGATCCGGCCTGATTTGATTTGAAGTCAAAAGATTGACTCGATTTGATTATAATTTGGATGTAATTAGGGGTGACAAGTAAGCTTGATCCGGTCTGACTTGATTTGAAGTCAAAAGGTTGACTCGATTTGATTCAAATCAAGTCAAAAGGTTGACTCAGTTTGATTTGAAGTCAAATGATATGATTCGATTTGATTTTACATTAATTTTTTGGTCTTAGAAACAAGTCGAGCTCGGGTTGAAAATTTTAAGAAAATAACATTGATTTTGAATAAAATAATTTTATTTTTAATTCTAATTTAAAATATAAATAATTAGAACAAGTCGAGTTTATATAAAGTCTAATAATTTTTAACTTTTAGAGAAAAAGGTTTTTGCAATATTTTTTTGTAAATAACAAATTATAGAAACGCTACAAAAACTCTTTTAATGGTTAACACTGGGACGCAACATTTCGTTTTACATTGCCCCAGGTATCAAAAGTCTCGAATGGCTTCTTGGGCACTAACCGATACATCATCCTCCGCAACGGCTCGACTTTTTCCTTTTCGTCGCCGGAATGGCGTTCTCTTACTCCGCCACTGGGTGGGCCCTCTTCCCCGGACACCCACCACTCCTCTGAGGCCCCTCACCGCCGTCCACTCTTCCAACGCTCTGTCTGCGGTCGTAAGCGGTGAGCCTAATGAAGCGATTTTCTTTTCGTTGAAGCATTTTATCAAACATGTGTGTGTCATAACGGAAATTCCTTTGTCTTTGTTTCTTGTGTAGCTGCTGGTGATGGTTCTGCTAAGGTAATTGATGGGAAAATGGTGGCCAAGCAAATCACAGAGGAGGTTGCTAGTGAAGTGTCGAGAATGAAAGCTGCAATTGGTGTGGTTCCGGGTTTGGCGGTAGTGCTTGTTGGGGACAGGAAGGACTCTGCTACTTATGTTCGAAAGAAGAAGAAAGCTTGTGAATCTGTTGGGATCAATTCTTTTGACGTGCATTTGCCTGCAGATTCACAAGAAGATGAAGTGATCAAATTTATATCTGGTTTCAATGATGATCCTTCAGTTCATGGAATTCTTGTGCAGTTGCCTCTGCCTCCGGTCTGATTCTAAATTATGTCTTATAAGCAGTGTATTGCTTCATGGGCTTATCTTTGTTGAAATTGAAATATGGTTTGATGAGAAGTTGGATATATTCTTGATATCTATCTATCTGTATTGAAATGTGAATCTCTTTGTATCAGCATATGGATGAGGAAAATGTTTTGAATGCTGTCAGCATTGAAAAGGATGTGGATGGCTTCCACCCTGTAAACATTGGCCGACTTGCCATGCGAGGAAGAGAACCGCTATTTGTTCCTTGCACGCCTAAAGGCTGCATAGAGTTACTGCATAGATATGGAGTTCAAATAAAAGGGAAGAAGGCTGTAGTGATCGGTAGGAGCAACATTGTAGGGATGCCAGCTGCTCTGTTACTTCAAGTAACTCTTGTTCCTATTGGAAGTTATATTTTGTACTTAGTACTTACATGGTTTTGTGCGTTTCTTCTTCATCCTTGTTCTATTTAACATGTCTTGATCTTTTGATGTCTGTAGAGAGAAGATGCTACTGTAAGTATTGTGCATTCTAGGACCAAAAATCCTGAAGTAATTACCAAGCAAGCAGACATTGTGATCTCTGCTGTAGGACAACCAAATATGGTGAAGGGAAGCTGGATAAAGCCTGGTGCAGTAGTAATTGATGTTGGAATTAATCCAGTTGAGGTGAGCTGAGCCCACTTTTGTGTATTGGATTGTTATGTCAGGAAAGTTTTGTGTTTTCATGTATAGGGATGTGCTGAACATTACTGCCCTTGGAAGGATAAGGAGATGGATTTAACTTTTTAAAGTTCTTGGCTGCTGATATTGCTCTGAATCTTTTATCATTGCATGTATCTACAGGATGCAAAAAGTCGTCGAGGATATCGGCTGGTAGGAGATGTTTGTTATGAAGAGGCCAGCAAGGTTGCCTCAGCTATCACTCCAGTTCCTGGTGGAGTAGGTCCAATGACCATAGCTATGCTTCTCTCAAATACACTCAGCTCAGCTAAGAGGGCAAACAACTTCGGTAACCATTAAAAGATTTTTGTAGTAGTGTAGATTATCTTTTCTTGTACTTTGGTCCTTTAGGGGAATTCAACCAAGTGTTTCAATATAGGGAGAGAATGTGTCTTATTGATATGGTAGCTAAAACTTGTTAAAATATCAATGGTGGGGGAAATCTATAGATGTGATTTTCTAGCCACCATTCTTTTTTTCCTTTATGGGTTAGCTCATGCTTTTGTTCTGCTCTCTTGACCTATTCCTTCAATGTACTACTTTCCGCGAGAAGATCAAAAGAATAAGCAACACTCGCAGGTTGGCTCCCTTTCAACAAATTAAGGAATCTGATGAAAAATTTCAAATCTTTTATAGCAAATGATACAAAACAAGAAGTTTCATACTTTTCTTTGACCCGCAGCACATCCAAGTTATTCTGTATTGAACAAGTGTCGTGTCTAATCCTTGGTCATGAGAAATCTTGGTTCAGAAACTACAGTAAAAAAAGAGGCCGGAAAGTCCTCCTGCCAAGTTACAGGATTTGCAGCAGCTGTATCAACAGGCATGAAGCCTGTGTTGTAGGTCATACTAGTTTGGAGGTAGCCAGGATTGATGCATAATCCAGGATGCTTGCTTCTCAACTTCCTTGTTGTAAGCATTCATGGCTGCTTTCAACATTATATAGGCTGAAGAACAATTGGACCAAACTTTCGATTCCAGTGTATTATCATCCTTGAAATCTGCTAGCTCTACTTTTTTCGGTTAGGCTTTCAATTTCTTCTATTTTGTCTTGTGTTAGGTTTTCAATGATAGAGACAAACTAAATAAAATTTTATATCAGCTTCAGAGATAAATTGGAGTCTTATAAAGATAAACTTGCTCGTTTTTTTCATTATTTTTGACACCACTTTGTATTACAATTTTATTCAAACGACCAACGATTAAAAAATTCAACTGATTCGATCAACAAGTGTGAAATCTTGAACTGTCTAATATTTCGGTTCAATTTTTAACTTTTTAGTTTGAGATTGATTTATTAATTAATCGGTCAATTTTTAAATTAATAAATTTATTAGTTTTAATTTAAAAATATATTTTAATTATATTTCAAATTCTTTAATTTTATTTAATCTTTAGTTAGTTTTAAAACGATATAATACAATTAAATCTTTTAATATTTAATCTTCTTGTTTTGTCGGTTTAATTCTTAGTACAGTTTTTAAAGCATTGATAAAGAGATAGAAAGACGTTTTGAGAAGAATTTAAATCATTTAAATTGTAATTATTTACAAATAATATGTTGTAAATCATATGTTTGGTCAAATTATGAGTTTAATTTAAATTTTATTGAAATGATTTCTAGTCATTATCATTATTATTACACTCAGTCTGAAGTTCCATAACAAATCAGAGTATGGGGAGGTTTGATAATATGTAACTTTACCTTTATATAATAGAGAGACTGTTTTCAGTAAATGATATCATAAAATAAAAACAAATTAGTAAATAAAACGTTGATGTTAATTAAATGATAATCATAATTTGATATTGAAATATACATTTTTTAGAATTATAATCAAATAAGGGATTTATTATTAATTTTAAATCATATATCATCCGTACAAAAATCTAGATGTTGAATAGTAAGGATATGTTCTAAAACTAAACCTAGAAAACCCTCATGACGGCGATATGACAGGCAAGGAATTGTAGAAAAGAGGAGCACCGTAGATATGGAAAACAAAAGAAACGCAATCCAACGGACATTATAGTGCCACGTAAGCAATAATATTAGAGTTTAGGGTTTCTGCAACTATATATACAGCTCCTTCCTTTCGTCGTCAACTCAAAGGCCTTCACTTTACTCTCTGCGCCTTTCTCTCTCGCTCTCTCTCTCTAAATTAGGGTTTTGGTCTTTTGTTTGTTGGGTTAATTTTGTGTCTCTTATTTAATGTGTTTCTGATAATGCAAAGTAAAGGAGGGAGGGACAAAGTGAAATCAAGTGATGAGAAGAAAACTGCAACAAGATGATGGATTGATTTCACTTGATTACCAGTATTTAAGTCTCTGATGATAGTTCCATCCATTGTTGTTCCTCCTCCTTTCCTTTCAAAGTTGGTTTCTTTTTCATCAATCTTCTTTGATTTCGAATCAGTGCGTGTGTCTGTTTGTTAGATCGAGCAAGTCGTCGTCTTTGTAGCGGATGCGGAGGAGATGTGATGAGAAATATTTGGTCCGTGTTTCTGATTTGACCGTGACCGATAACTCTCTACCATTGTCTGATCTCTTCCATTTGTTTTGTTCGATGTTTAATCTCTCTGTTTACTGTTTTTTTAATACATATTCAGAAATTAAGATATATATATAAATATATTAAAGTTTAATACTAATTTTTATATTTTAAACTTGAAAATATAATATGATATAAAAATTGATTATTGAAAATTACATTTATTTTCACATTTTTCAGTAAATTATTAATTATTTGTTTTCTCAAGGTTTTTTTTATGGCAGAGTTTTTCTAAAAAGTTAATTAATAGGCGAGTTTTTTAAAAAGTTTTGGCTTAATTTTAATTATATTTTATTTTTATAATAAAAATTATTTATGTATATAAAAATTATTTAAAATATATTAAATTATAAGTAAAATAAGATGTATTAATTATTATATAATTTTAAAACATATAAATCAACTAACCAAAATTTTATATAGATTATAATAAATAAAATTAATATTAAAAATTAATATTAAAATATATAAAATGTTAAATAATATTATATAAATATGAAAATAAATGTAAAGATGTGGATGAAGGTATTTCGAAAATTATGTATAAAAAAGACTAAAAACAAGCTTAATCTAAAAAGTATTTTTTTAAAAAAAAATTGAAATTTAAATTTTTTAAAAAGTTATATTTTAACTAAAAAAATTATATTTATTAAAAAAGTAATTATTTGACAATAATCACTTATTTTTTTAAAAAAGTTGTAGTGAAAAAATGTGCTTACTTATCCCAACTAATCAGGAGTTCATTTAGTAGAAGCTACAGTATAAACAAATAATAAATAATTGTAATTAGAAGATTAAATGTAAAAAATCATTAAAATGTACAATTATAATTAGTAAAAGTTAATTTTTAATAATAAAAATTATTAAAATAAATTAAATTGATAATTTAAAAATTAAACCTTTTAATTATTGCTCTTTAAGTCCTAGATTTGCAGCCCAATTGTTAACAAATAATAGACAGGGATTTTTATTTTTAAGCATCAAAATATAATTGGAATTAGCCTTTGAGCAAGGGTAAGGCAAGTAATAATGAATTAAAATTATATTTTGAAATTGAATTCGTGACATGATCCTCTTTTATCATATGAATTAAGGGATATATTTACAATTATATAAATCAAAATATTAAGTTGATTATAGTTAAATTAAACTGACTTTTTTCTCATTTGTAGATAAATTATTAATAATTTGTTTTCTCTAAAACTATTTTAAATTAACTTTTTTTTTTCTATTAGGAGCTAAGATCGTAAACAAACAATGGACCTAAAAAAACACAAGGGTTTGGATTTTTAAGCATCAAAATATGAATTGAAAGTCAAAAATATGACTTGAACCTAAGATATATACAGAAGAAAAATCTTTCCATGAAACAGAAAATGACCATAGTTTTCCCTTTGGATTCCTTTCAGAAAGAGCATTTCCAGCGAGCTTTTAGTTTCGGCTGTGATCTAGCTATGGCTGTGGCTGTGGCTGTGGCTTGTCAATAAGCAGTTCGATTCTCTGGTTAAGAAAGAAAAACTTCCATTAGAGGAGATGGAAGGTATCTTCTCCGTCACAGACAAGCCATGAAGAAATTTACAAGTTCTCATACCTTCACTGATCTACTGACTTCTTCCAGTTTGCTTAGTATGGCCTCATTAGCTGAAATCCCTCTGTGCTCCACAGAAGAATAACGAGGTGAACCTGTCATCTGCATACAATAGGCAATAAGGCCTAATAAGCACAGCAGAACAGGAAGCAACACAACTAATTGTTTACATGTAATTGGGAGTAAGAGTTGCAAGCAGTGTTTTCTGTATTTTTGTGTATTCCGTACCATGCCGGCCTTGTATTGAAATTGGTACAAAAGTAAGTTGTTCCACACCGAATCATTGTAACTTACCTTCCAGCTTTTGCTTGGTGATTTGAAAACAACTGGACCCTCTGACAATGATGTCATCCTTGACATAGTTCCCCCTTCAGTATTGTAGGTTGTAGCAAGTTTCCAACCTTTCCCTGTATCCAGTATATTCTTTGAAGCTTCGGCTATTATGACCTGGAAGGCATGCCAACAACAAATTTCCAACAACAGTTATGCACAACCAGACCATATCAATGAACACAAAATAAAACATTGTTTTTGTCTGGTCATGGAAGATCGAGAGAACTAAAAATATGACAAGAAAATCAAATAGGAAATGAAGTTAGCATTACCTTCCTCAGATGTGCAGCGTTAGTAATACCTTGAACTCGTAGTTCATCTACAGGTGCAGCTTTTCCATGTGCTATGCTTTCAATTCTGAAAGTGTTAAGTCCATACTTGGATTGCAAGCAGCCTAGAAAACATCAGAACAAAACAAAACTTCATCAGGCATGGCCTATAATCGCAGTCAAAAGTAAAGTGTACAGTAGATCATAGCTGAGCTACATGAAGGTCTTTCTCAATTTGAAAGCCTCTTGACTATTTGCCAATGAGTAGTTAACACACTCAGACCCCCAGATGACATATTAAGTTTGGCAAACAATTACAAGAACTGAGGTCTAGAACCCACACATCTGCAATCTAGTACATAATGAAATGGATATTAACTTCCCCACACTAAAGCCCCTTCAATTTGATACTGAACCAAATAAGGGACAAGGAAACTTGATAGTGACCTGCAACCAAATTACAGCTTAGTGTTCCCCCTAGCTATAAAAGTATATTGAGAAAATCCCCTATTATATGCAGGATAACTCAAGAGTCACATAATCATGCAGCATATCTAAGGTGGCATCATTACCTTGTTCTATAATGAGGTCAATCACCAAGGAAAGAGGAATCCGCCTCTCAATTGTGACTATGCCATAAAAGGGTATGAATGAAGGCCTTGAAACCTGGAGAAAGGGAACCAGAAAAGTTAATGTCAATGGAACTTAGTTTGCATATATATTTCTGTGAATGAGTATCAATACAATCACAATAATAATGAACAATAATATCTATGCTTCTCTTCTTTCACACTGTCAACACAGTAAAGCATTCAACTTCCACATAACACATGCATATTGATGTACACGCGTCCATACCTTGTAGACTATTTCATTAGGCGTCACATATAGCTTGCGTGAGGCAATATCCTTTTGAAGCACATATCTTCTGATTGGTAAATAAAGCAACATGATAACACCAACTCCCCAAGCTAAAACCAGCAAAAGTGATATGGAGAACCAAATAACTGTGTCATACTTCACATTATTTTCGGCAAGTTCTTCAAAGGAGGCTGAATACAATATCTCTTCCAAACTAACTTCACTATCATCATCCAACCCATTTTCAGGATCAGCAAGCAGGTGATCCTTTGACGATGCAGGTTCTGATACACCATCTGTATGTCCCATCAACATTTCTCAACTTCAGGGAGGAAACTTAGCATGAAAAACATCCACAACAAATCTGCACACGAGGGGTTACATAAAATCAAATAAGAGATTAGTCCCTAATTGGAAACTAATTAATAATCATTTGCTGAAATTAATGCAAGAACATGATATCACAATCTTCACAGGATTTGAGTGTCACCAGCATATGGCTCTAGTTCGGAAACTTAATATAAGGCTCTGTTGAAATAAATGATGTCCCCCTGCCACTACATACACATAGACTCGCCAAGCTCCTAACTTCAGAAGTTATTCTTCCATTCAAGAATGAAAGTCAGATGCTTATGATATTCTAATCAACACAGTCCATGACACAGAGTTGCTTTTGGTATTTTCCCTTCCCTTATTGATTCCCTCAATAATATGGAGAAAAAATTGATCAAAATCATAAGCCTACCAACAATGGAAGGGTCACAGAGATAATTTCCTACAACACTTGAACAACAAACCCGAAAAGGAAAATGAAAACAGAAAGAAGAATAATCATTCTCTGCTATTTGACATTGTTTTTAATTCGCCTCCTTTCAACTCCTTCCCATTCATGAGGAAAAACATCCTCAATCTCAACACTGAGCCAAAAATTGAAAACCTAAACGAAATATGACCAATGCCCAAACTCACAAGCCCTAGAAATTTAACATCAGATCCTCAATAACACAAAAACACATAGCCATAACACAATCAGGAACGCTCATTCAGACTCATAACCTAATTTCCTCCAGTTAAGTACACTCGATTGAATTTTAAGAACTAACAACCCCAAAAAAGAAAAACGAACGCCATGGCGATTCTGTTATTGCCGTAAAACGGAAACAGAGAAAAGCATGGTTTGATTACCTCACGATTCGTTCGAATCTTCAATTCAATTAAGATAGAATCGTTTACTTCGTTCTTCGAATCTCTTAAGTTTTAGGGTTTTGAGAAGCTACCAGTCCAATGTCTCTTGACATTCTCAAATGTTTTCAAAAGTAAATGACACCAAACGATCAACGGAAGCAGGCAGCTTTCCAGTCTACAGGATGCGGACAGTTCCATTCTTGATTAGTGTTCCCGCACGTGAGGCCCACCGGAGAAATTAAATCCTGGCCGTTCACAGAGCAGAACAGTTAGATGGCCCCACATCGATAGCTGACTAGCCCGAGAGGAGATGATCCCATGCTGGCATTCCTAAGTAGATAAAATAGACACTTGAAATCACCCAATCAAGTAAGGACGCGTAACAAAACGGTCAACTGATATACACGGTATATTCTCTCCCCCGTTACTCAAACGTAGCCAATTTTCGTCTTCTTCTTCTTCTTCCTTCTTCTTGGTTTCTCTTGCTTTCTGTATATCAATCTGTCAGAATCTCACACGAAATCGATAGGTAGTGTGGTGCGTGTTCTTCTACTTCTTCTTCTTCCGGTTTGGTTTGATATTAATCTGTTTTCGATTTTGTTTTTTGTTTTTTGGATTATGAAATTTGAACGTGTAAGGGTATTGAACTGCTATAGGAATACGTCTGAAGAGAGCCGACTCTTGGTTTTCTTTAAGCAAGTCTGTGTTTTTATCTGTGTGTTTGTTTGATGTTGTTACCTTTTTGAATTTGACCATCTTTTTGTTCTTGGTTGGTCTATTGATTACTTGGTTCTCAGTAAAAATTTGATCTTGATTAGTTTAATGGTTGAACGATAATTTCTTTTAATGTTATGGTTTTGGGTTTCTCTAATGCAGAGAAAAACGGGCTTCTGATCAATATAACAGAAGTGTTGTGAAGAAATTGAGAATATAAGTAGGTTAATGGTCTTAGATTGAATGGATAAAAAGCAGCATATTGCAATTTTTACTACTGCAAGCCTTCCATGGATGACTGGAACTGCTGTAAACCCTTTGTTTCGAGCTGCATATCTAGCAAAGGATGGATGTAGAAAGGTCACTTTGGTGATTCCTTGGTTGTCTTTAGAACATCAAAAGCTAGTGTATCCCAGTAGCATTACATTCGGTTCTCCATCCGAGCACGAAGTGTATGTCTGCCAGTGGCTTCAGGACAGGATTTCATTTTCATCTGATTTCAGTATACGTTTTTACCCTGGAAAGGTAATCTTACACAAGTGTATCAACCAGAGAGTATAGTAATCATTTGATGGTCATTCTGCAAATTGTTTATGGTGCAGTTTTCTGTTGCTATGAGAAGCATTCTCCCTGTTGGTGATATCTCTGAAATCATCCCTGATGAAGAAGCAGACATTGCCGTCCTCGAGGAGCCTGAACACCTTACATGGTTTCATCATGGGAAGAGATGGAAAAGTAAATTCCAACTTGTAATTGGAATTATACACACCAATTATCTGGAATATGTTAAGAGGGAGAATAATGGATGGATAAAAGCATTTGCACTTAAATATATTAACACTTGGATAGTTGGTATCTATTGCCACAAGGTATGTTTCTCTTTTCCTGTTCAATGGCTAAGAATTTGAGCATTTTCACTTCTTAGATTAGTAGCACTGTGTGAGTTTAAGAAATAGAATAGTAGCAATCTACTTAGTTGTGGAGGGAAAACTATGATGGTGAAAACTGCCGTGTCGACATCCTCTTTCTCACCCTTGATATTCGTGTAATAGCTTCAGATGGTTGACCCCCTATTAGAAATTTTAATTCATTTCCCCTTTTTCATGCTCTGCACTATAGAAGATACATTCTGTTGGACGTAGTGATAACTTCTATGCATTACCATTTGATCTTTGCTTGTCACTAGAATTTGCTTCTGATGTAACTGCAGGTAATCAGATTATCTGCTGCCACTCAAGAGTATCCTAAATCCATCATCTGCAACGTCCATGGAGTGAATCCTAAGTTCCTAGATATTGGCAAGAAAAAGATGGAGCAACAGCAAAGTGGGGACACGGCCTTTACGAAAGGTGCTTACTACATTGGCAAAATGGTCTGGAACAAAGGGTACAAGGAGCTGGTTAAGCTTCTTCATAATAACCAAAAGAAGCTAGCTGGACTTGAGTTAGATTTATATGGCAGTGGGGAAGACTCTGATCAAGTTCAGGTAGCATCTAAAAAGTTGGAACTAACAGTTCGAGTACACCCTGGGCGTGATCATGCTGATCCCGTGTTCCACGAGTATGTTTCTGCTCTATGTCCAACGTTTTTCTGTAATGAGCATTATTTGCTTCCATATATATAGCAATAATTTGTCATGAGAACTGCTTATTGATGTGCTTAATTACAAATATGAGTTTCAGTCAGTTGCCTTATGTTAATTTCAATTCTTTTTATTGTTAAAAAATGAAAGTTAGGAATCGGCAAAATGAGGTTTGATCATTCAAACAACAGTTTGGCAGCATAAGTACAACTTACAAGGGTTTTCATCATAATTGCATCTGTAATAAATGAAAATGCTGAATCCTGTTACTGAATCTTTGTGTCTGAAATCTTTTATCACATGTACTTTGTTTTATCCTTCACCAGTTACAAAGTGTTCCTTAATCCAAGCACCACAGACGTGGTGTGCACAACCACAGCAGAAGCACTGGCCATGGGAAAGATAGTAGTCTGTGCCAACCACCCTTCAAATGACTTCTTCAAGCAGTTTCCAAATTGCAGAACATATGACAACAATGATGGATTCGTCGAGGCCACAATGAGGGCACTGTCTGAAGAACCTGCTGAGCTGACTGATCAACAGAGGCATGAGCTGTCATGGGAGGCAGCCACAGAGCGCTTTCTGAGGGTTACTGAGTTGGACCAAGCATTTGAACCAAAACCAGCAAAAAATCCAACAAAGCAATTTGCTTCAAAGTCTTTTAATATGCAGCAGAAATGGGACGATGCATCAGCATATATTCATCAACTGGCTTCAGGGTTTGATGTCTCCAGACGAGCTTTTGGTGCTATGCCAGGAAGCCTTCATGTGGACGACGAACAATGCAAGGAGCTTGGGCTGGCTATGCCTGAAAGGTCATAATTGAATTTATCATATTGATTCTCTTTCAAAATGGGAATGCTTTGTAAATAAACAACAATATATGGTGATTTAACCCTCACTATAGGTGGCAATGGGCTTGGTCTGAAGCTCGATCGGGCCCAAGGCTTTCTTCTTGAGCTTGAGTACCATCGAGCTTGGGTTGTCTGAAGTCTAACTGGGTTCGATTAGATGCGAATTAAGCCTGATTAAATATATTTTTAATTTTAAAAAAATAAAAATAACATCTTTTTTGTGACCAAGCTCGGCGCAACCCTAGCTTGAAGTCTGAATTTTCAAAAAGAAAAAGTTTAAGTTTGAGCTTAAGCACGATCAATTTGAACCTGGTTCGTTAACCTTAACTTGGACCGAGACAAAACTTGTTAACCTGGTTCAAGTGAGGTCAGATTGATTGAATGGTGGAAAAGACGATTTTAACCTTGGTGTTAAATCAAAACTAAGATAAGATTTTCTTAAAATGGGTAAAATGACATGTATTTTAGAAATTTTTCTTAATTTTTAAAAATTTTCAAATAAATGTTTTATTTTAAATTTTAAAAATTTTGGTTATAAAATCATGCGAAATATAAGTAATATGATATGTTTTATTAATATAATAACTTAATTTATTTTTAAATTCAATTTAAATTAATAATTTAAGATAATTATAATAAATTATTTGTTTTAGTTAGATTTAATTAAGGGTAATCAAAACATATAATGTACAAAATATGAGATGTAGGTTAATTAAATGTTATTAATATATTAGCTTAATTAAATTCTTAACCTCGAATCAAACTAATTTAATTTAATTTAAATTAATAATTTAAGATAATTATAATAAGTTATTAATTTGATTTGGATGTAATTAGTTCGATTCAAGAATAAGAGTTGTGTTAAATCGTTATATAAGTAGTATTTGATTGAAATATATAGATTTTTTTAATAAAAGAATCCGTAACTTCTATCATTTGGATGTACACTGGGTAAATTTTCATATTGACATAATAGTCTACAAATTGCGTCAATCGGGTACTCCACACTAGGTAAACCTTGTACAACAAGCTCGATTGAGAGAGCGAGGGAGGGGAATTGAACACAATACCTTTTAGTTCTATGTCTCTCAACTCTACCAACTCGACCAAGGGGCCGATATTTATATCGCTATTATTTCATCATTAATTTTTTATTGAAGTTAAGGAAAATTATTCTAAAAATTGAATTTCTATTAAATTTTTTAAAATTTTTTTAATTATAAGGAATTACTGTTCTTTTTACCCTCTCACGAATAAATGAACATAAAGTGGTTTAGGATTGCTGTTAACTTATAATTTGGGATTAATTAAGAAGTAAAGCAAGTCTGGTCCAGTGAGAGTGAGTAAAACAACTGCTTGATTGATTATAGTTTTTGGTGCAATTGTCTCCAAAAACTGAGGGAGGATGCAGCTTGCTGCTTGCTTGTGGTTCAGTTTTACGTTGTTCATCATTCTCTCTCTAAGGTTTTTGTACTCACCTCAATTTGTTTCTGGTTTTCTGTTTAGATATCTGAAAAATGAATGAAAGGATTGAAACTTTAATCAGCTTTAGTTGAAATGAGTGGAAAGATCGAAACTTTGATTAGCTTTAGCCGAAGATTCTGATTAGTTCTTTTCTTTCTTTCTTTTTTTCCCTTTTCTTTTTGGTTCTTTCTGTGTTCCAGATGGGAGCTTACACTGTTGGGATTGCTAACAGATGGGAAGGGCAGAGCCTGAAACGAAGCAGGTATTCCTTTATCTGTTTGGTTTTTTATTTATCTCCTTGTTTTGTGAATTAAAAATTCAAATTTGATATCTCAAGATCAGAGACCCAAATGCTGAGTTCGCGGAGATTTAAGCTCGCTTGTTAATGATTATGATTAATACTCACCATCCTTGGTAGGGGTGGCGCCATTTTGAGTTTTAGATGTGGGACTTTAAGGTAAGCATTTATCATTTCCTTGTGTATTTACCCTTGTTGATTGAGTGATATAAGTTCCTTCAGTCAAGTCCAAAAGGTTCTGCTTTGTATGAAAATCCTACCATTTCAGTTGATTCACACGTTTATATGCTGTGACTATGCAAATGCTACTCTTTTCTTGGCGTAAAATAGAAGTTGCTAAGTTGGTCCGAAAGAATCATTAGGGAACAAGGCGTTTAGAAAGTTCAGATAGTGAACTGATTGGTCAATCAAGCATCAGCTAAATTGGATGTTTTATATGAACAACTGTTGAGAATTGGATCTTCTATTTCAACCTGCTCGCAAAGGGGTCATATGTGGTCGATTTTTCTTTTATAGTATTTATTATTTGTGAATATATGCCTTTTTGGTATCTGAATTGATTTAATTTATCCCTCAGCCTTTGCTGTGCTGAAGGTTAACCAGTTGGGGTCTTGGTTTTTCATTCTTGAGGAATTGTGTGTGTTTGACTGATGTACCCTGCTCTCAATATAGCAGCAGCCAGGAAAATTTCTGGAATTGCAGAGTGGTGCCATCTGGTGTTTTAGTATTAGGCCTCATTAAGAAGCAATATGCCTTTTTTCTTATGAAAATTAAATGAACCAGCGTTATTAGCTTTCCGTTTGAGGCTTCTCCAGATTTTTCAGAAAAAAACAAAAAAAACGTGAACATATGCCTTCAAAGGTAATTTCTGTCTTAGATTTAGGATTTTGCCAGTGCCTTGTTTTCATCTTAGACCTAGGGTTACCGGAGAACTTTAGAGAAGGCGATAGATTTTGTCGTTAGTTTTTCGATAAACAAAAGCATTGATTTTTTGTTTGAACATGGTGAAAACAGAAGCTTCAAAACCTATCCCTGAGCATTGGGAACTGGTATGCAGTGAGCAGAAGGATGGGAAGACATCGGTAATTTGATACTTCATGCATTTGTTTAGCTGATAACCTATGGTTGTGGGTTGCTCTGAATTGACTTCCGTTTTCTTGGATTGCATTTATTTAAAACTTCCCGTCCTCCATTGAAAAGGGTGATTTAAGATGATACGCTTTCTTGCTTTTGTCTCTTTTAAATTTATTACCTGCTATGCCAGATCTCATCCGTTTGAACCACATTTTCGATATACTAATCCCTACTGACTCAATTCAGCCTGCTGTAATGAACATAACTTGAGATGCATGAATTGATTACATTAGATAGATGCACTTTCTTGTTTAGGGTGGCAAACTCGTGTGATATTATTGCTTTGGAGAATAAATTGCTTTTCATTCTCCAAACTGAGACACCATTGAAGTTGCTTGAGCGAAAATTCATTGTCAAAGGAACTTTTATGCTGTAATATCCCTTTATTATTTGGTCGTTTTAACTCCAGAGTTGAGATCCCTTATCCTATGATAGGTATAAATAATTGCATCTTAAGCCGAAATTCAGTTATTTGATGCACCAAGTAAATAACTTTCCTAAACAGTCTGACATATTCAATATTGTTGATCTTTATCATGGCTGTGACCTGTTAGGTTATTTGTATCCATTCCATTTGGCTTTTGCTCATTCGTTATCATTTTCTGTCAGATGTTCTAACTGAATTTTATACCATTCTGTGGATTTTTTGGTGTATGATGTTGGCTTGAAGAGCTATAAAGCCGCAGTATACCACTGTGAACTTACCATGCTAGAATATGAAGTTTGATTGGTTTCTTCTTACATTTGGTCCTTGTAGTGCTGCTACATATGCCAGGTGACGGGACAACATTTTTATTCGTATGAAGGCCTTGCACGTTATGTGAAGTATGCCAAGGCAGCTGAGGTGTCCATTTACGCACAGGTTTTATGCCACGGGCTAATGTGAATTTTGTTCTAGGATCCAAGGACATACACTCCTTTCGTTTTTGTTTGCACTTGCTTTGAATACACTCCAGAATTCGCGTTTACTTGCTAACCAATGCTTGGCAATCCTATGACTGTGGATTTGGACTTATTTGCAATTCTTTGTTACTGCCTTTAGTTCAGAAGATAATATGCTTTTCTCCACTTACTTTTGATCAACAATGGTTAGTGTTGGAGGGCATATGGTGAATTATCTTTGTTTGTCCAATTTCTTCATTTGGGGCTGGGCCACATTTTAACTAGTGACAGTTTGTCCAAGATGATGGTGATCTTTCAAACATATGACTTGTTCTCTTGGAATATTGCATTGTTAAGTGCTCCATTTTCCTTTCCTATTGAGGTCGAACCTAAACCTGTGCTCAAGAGATAGCTGCCATACGCTGATAAGGGATGTATGGATTCTCGAGAGGGACTGCCCACATCACACAGAGTGAATAGTGGAGATACAACCCTGAAATTTCTTTCAAATATAGTTTGTCCTATTGAGAATTTTATATAGGCCAGTAATGATAAATCATAAGGAGGCCATATTGGATAACAGTGATCAAATTCCTGTTATGTTCTTCATTTGCTTTACCATTCTCTAACAGGACTTCAATGCCGATGACTTTAAGAGAAAATCTGGCAGATTTAAAGGTCAACTTCCTCTTGTCGGTGAACATTCATCCGCTGTTTGTCAGGGTAAACTCTAGTTTATTCTACTTCTACCATGTCTTCTGTCTCAGGATTGGATTCTTTATCCTGCAAGTGATTGCCTGCATTACTTTAAATTATTTCACATGCACGAACAAAATGGCATTTCAGACGACATCAAAGAAGCTGATGTACTCGTTTTCCAGTTCAAGGAATCTGGAGTAGCATTACGATTAACTATTCATTATTGCAGATATTTTAGTCAACTTCAGATGCTATTTTTAGCTCAGTTGTTAATCAAGTCTTCATCCCTCCTAGAACCTGCTGCTGTCGAGAAAAGCCCTGAAGAGGAAATGACCATTCTTTTGGGAGTGACTGATTCTGCAGAAGGGTGCTCTGCTGGTGAAGTTCCAGCATCAGTTGGTGAGCCTGCTCGGAACGGGCTTGAAGAAAAACCTGCAACCAATCTGGAGGGTACCGGCAAAGGCAAAGTCATTCTCCAGTACTTCAGAAGAACGTTTAAGGGAAAGGAGAAACTTGAAAAGATGCAAGTTCAGACCACAAACTGATTCGGGGCATTCAATACAGAGCTGCAACTGCTTGTTTCTTTAGCTCAACTGACATAGTACTAAGCAATGTGTGAACTTAACTGATGTTGGAACTCAGACATCTCACATTTACTTCTGATACAAAGTTAATCTCTTTTGCTAGATTGCTAACTCAGTTGCCTGCATTTTACTTGATGTGCATTCATATATAGATGTTGGAACCCTGCAAGGTGAGAGAGATAAGCCTGTCGAAACAGCCCGACCTAGTTCGGCCTGATCCGAAGATAACGAGTTCGGTCTTTGAAAATTAATTAAAATTTTAAATTAATTAAACCACCAAAAAGTATAAATTATTTCAAATTTTTTATGCACCCAAAAGCCAAAAGTCACAAAATTGATTCTTATAAAAAAATATTAAAAAATGAATCAGTTCGGTTGATTTATTCATGAAAACTTTATACCGATTAATTTTTTTGTTCAATTTAATTTATTTTAATTATTCTTATTATTACACAAATTAATTAGTTTATATATCAAAATTAATTAATTAGTTTTCATTTAATAATTTTTTTAAAATTAAAATTTGATAGATAAAAGCAATCTCTTTCAATCATATTTCAAATTCTTCAATTTTACGCAATCTTTAACTGATTTTATAACGATCTAATACTAATTTAACCTTTTAAATCTTAAATTAGGTTTAACAATGAGTCAAGCTAGGTCAAGCCCTTCTAGGCCTAGGCCCAACCCGATAGTTTCTATCTGAGCCTTGTTCAATACCTGATCAGATCTGAGATAGCTCAAGTCTACTCTATCCGGTCTATCTGATTTTTTAAAATTAAAATAGAAATGATATTGTTTTATAAAAAACATCTCAAATTTGTTTTTCATAAAATAATGTCGTTTTTCTTATATTTGTCGAGCCTCAAATAGGCCTTGATTTAAGCAACACTTGGTCAACCCAAACTTGGCTTGTGACTTCAGATCGGACCGAATTGAGTTATACCCAAATCTAATTGTCGTATTTATATTAAACTTCTTATTTTATTAGTTTAACTTTATTTTTAAAATATTAAAAAAAACATTTTTTTGGAAAATTTCATTGTAAAATAGTATGAAAGGAAAAAAATTCAGAATAAAAATGAAAGGTTCGTTGAAGTATAACCAAACTGTCCATTTTTTACCACATAAACTAATCAGAAGAGCCAACACATTTGGTGAATATCTTATTCGCCATGTGCAAACCACCACCGCCGTCGTCGTCCTCCGCAACCACCGTCCTAAACTCTTCGTCGGAGCAGACATCGACAGTCAATTCAAAAGAATTGAATCCCAAATATGCCGCTACGGTCAAAGAGTTTATGGTCGGGGTCGGAGTCACCGACTCTGCGATTGCGGACTACAAGTCAAAAGGCTTCTTCGACGACATGATTCGCGACCTTCTCACCGCCGATCTCATCCAACGCGGCCGCGTCTCCTGCTCTTTCTCCGTCCTTCCCTTCATAACCGTAATTCAAACTCAAATTCAAATACCCTAAACTTTGTTGGGAACACTGGATTTTTTAGGTTAGATTACTAAGAAATTTCCTTTTTTGCTTGTAGAATTACTTCAAAGGAGTTCACGGAGGAGCTGTTGGAGCTGTAGCGGAGAGAGTGTCGACTGCTTGCGCAAGAACCGTCGTGGCAGAGGATAAGCAACTCTTTCTCGGCGAATTGAGTATTTCTTATCTCTCCGCCGCTGCTATAAATGTACATAACTTTCGCTCTGTAATAGTACAGTATAGCTAGCTTTTACTCAGGTGATGGTTTTTCAGGAAGAGGTGGTCGTTGACGCATCGGTGGTGAGGAGTGGAAGGAATTTGACGGTTGTTGCTATGGAGTTCAGGATCAAGAACACCAAGAAGCTGGTTTATACCGCTCGTGCTACATTTTATCATCTTCCAAATGCCAATCTGTGAAGTTCCAAAGAGCGTTCTTGTTCTTCTCAGATCATAAGCAAACTTGAAGTTCCTCAGGATCTCATCTTCAAGGGTTACACAATGCTTGTAAACATTACAGAACGACAGTTGTATTGTGATCGTTGAAACTAATTTTACATTCACCGGAATAAAGAGTAGAACTTTTGCTGAGTCTTTTCGTCTTTCTGTCTTCAATTGCTCAGAGATTCTCCATCCAGTCGAGCGCATCTATGTTGCTTATTTCAGCTTGAATGGAAGGAATGTTCTGCAGCTTCTCTATAACAGCATGCTTGTACTGCCTCATTAGTACAAACTTTGCATTCTTCTCCCTCTCTACTGTTGCTTCTTGCTCAGGTTACAAATTTGAGCAAGTTTTTAGGACTGATCACCTATAAAACTGGAACTAGTTCAATACACTAATGAGGAAAACTTGAAGAAATAAAAGCTTTCGGAGAAGACCTGCAGCATACCTTGAGATTTGGGGACTCATGAAAATATGGCGTTAACAAATGCCTCAGCATCAAAGGGTTGGAGGTCTTCTAAACCTTCACCAACGCCAATAAACTTTACAGGAATCCCAAGCTCATCAACTACACTGACCTGCAAGATTAAATGGATTGTCAAAGAACCCAAGTTCATAAAACAATACACACCACTGAAATAGGAGCATACCACACAGCCACCTCTGGCGGAACCGTCAAGTTTCGTCAAAATCAACCCAGTTATCCCGACCACCTGTCCAGATCTTGCAAGTCAATTGATTGGTGAATGAATTTTTACGATTACTCGAAAATGGGCAAGCAACTTCTTGTAGAAGTAGGAGATAAGGAACCATGACCAGACAACAACAAATAATCACAATGTCAAATACCGATCTATCGCATAACCTTTGAATTGATATCTGATGAGGTTTCTTAACTTTGGACACCCCAGGATAATTACAGTTGTATTACTTTTCAGAAACACAGTACATAATAAAGCAACAAAAAGAATAGGGAGATTACTTCATTGAACTCTCTTGCTTGAGGAAGCATATTTAAACCGGTGGTCCCATCCAACACTAGTAGGATCTCCTGCAAATCTTATAAAATGGTCACACAAATCTAGCATAACTAATCTACGTTATTCAAATAAGATATTTCAAAAAAAAAGAAATGGGAGTATCTCAGTAGTCACAAACAAAAAGTTTTTTCCATTGGCAAAAGGGTGAAAGGTGTATTTAGATACACAAATATGATAGCATAAACAGCAAAAGTTTAATGTTCTTAGAGCCTGTGCAAAGTACTAAGTTGTTAAAAGTATGGATAGTTGAGTTTACATTAGGTGCACCCGGAACAGCTTTTCCAACGGCTTTCTTACATGCTATTAACTCTTCCATAAGGCTGTAATTAGTGTGAAGACCTGTAAAACAAGACTTTCCTTAAAACTAAAATTAATAAAGCAGTCGGAGGAAATGTATTCTATAACAGCAAATCATGAGCGCTTGAAATACTCACGTCCAGAAGTGTCGCATAAGACAATGTCAAAGCCTTGTTCTTTTGCTCTTTTCACAGCCTGTGAAAGAACTGTTCAGAAAGCACCTTTAGATCGTATGCTCATTGATACACCACCTTGTGAATATTTTTTCAATTCAAAAAGCTAGGGCACAGAAAAGAATCCCCAGACAATGTTCTCTACCTGATGATGCTTTGGCCTTTTCTCTTTCAGCAACAACAATCTCACATCCAGTCCTTTCAGCCCATATCTCCAATTGATCACTTGCAGCTGCCCTAAAGGTATCACCTGCCGCCATCAATATCTGTAACAATATCAAAGCTGTTAGGAAATGATGAGATTCTTGTGCATAAATGATCTTCCTTTTTGAGAAAAAACTGCATGCAAGAGGTCGAGGTCATGGTCAAACAAATTCCAATTGTAATAGCATATGCTGTTATGTGGCACCAATCTTTAGACTTGTGATGCAAGCCCCCAGGGAATCAACTAAGTTGCAGCAAAAGCTCAAATCTCACCTTTGCCCCTTCATTCTTCAATCGATATGCTAGCTTTCCTGCAACATATTTGACAAATAAGTGACTTTACCATTATAGATGGTCGCAAATAATATTGTTTCTTAAGAAAAGTCAAGAACAAAATTCTCTAATCAAATGATGCCCAGTGAGTTTCTAAGTTAGTACCTATACTACCTAAAGAAGACAAATAAAACTTGCCTATGTTAGTTAAGTCTGTTAACCCAACATATACACCAAACCACTTGAGCCGTGCACAACTGCACCGGCCCCTGGGTACTTACATAAGTGCATTAGATGTTGAAACCAATTCAACAGGCATTGAATATAACAAACTGAGTAAATTGTATATATAGGTGTCATATTCTATTGACATCCTTTCTTGGTGATTCAAATTTTCCAGTTTTCCCTTGCAATTAAGTTCCTAACATACCAAGAGATGTAGTCTTGCCACCTCCATTAACGCCAACAATAATAACAACAGCCGGTTTCCTGAAAGTATTTCACGTCACATAAACAAAAGCAAACTAAAATCAACTCTACACTAAACAACAACTTTACAATCGGAACTTTTCTCATTTTCGGAGAATAACCAGAACCTGTAACCAAATTGAAGTTCAGTCTTGTTCCCTATCTTGCTTAACAAATCCATGACACTCTTCTTCAGAGCAGCCTACAATAACCCAATGCAAAATTCACAATCTAATGATTAATATCCAAACTTAAAAAAATTACAATTAGTTTAAGAATGTTTGCACATGTTTCCAACCTTAATGTCGCTTCCTGATTTCAACTTCCCTGCTAATATATCCTCCCGCAAGCTCTCCACTATCTTTATAGTAATTCTCGGCCCAAAATCAGACACCAACAGAGCCTACTCAAAAATAAAAGAGCAGAACTTCCTTTAACAGCAATAATAACTTGTCGTTTTAGAAAGTGGGTAACTGAAATGAAACCTCTTCGAGTTCGTCAAGGACTTTGTCGGTATCGGAGAGATTCCAGTATAAAAGCAATTCATCGATAACGGCGAGGTTGCTTCTGGTCTTGGAGAAACCGGAGAAGATCTTGTCCACATCACTCTTTGCCTTCTCCTTTAGCAACCTACCCAACCGGGTAAAGAACCCTGTCTGGCTAGCCGAACACTTGAACCGGATGACTTTGGGCGAACTGGACCGGAACCGAGGAGAGTTGAAGATAAGATGAGGTTGCCATGAGAGATGGCACGAAGTGGTAGCCATTTCCAAGCTCTGTACTAACCCGCGTTGGTGATGAGCTAAGTGTGTCTTTGGGCTTCCCGAAGACGACGTCGTAGATGGTCCCAATTAGGCAATTAATTCAAAAAATTGATATTAATTATTTGTGTAATTTACATTTAAGATTTTGATTTTGAGTTTGAATTCTAATTTATTTGAATATTAATAATTATTTTTTATTATTATTTAAATTAATTTTCCTCGAGTCATTTCTGTCCTTCCAAATTTTCATTTTATATATTCAAAGAGTACATAATAATTCAACAAAATTTTTACTTGGTATTGTTGTTTAAAACTGTATAGTGAAATAATATAAAAACTAGCTAAAAATTAAATAAAATTAAATAATTTAAAATATGATTAATAAATTATTCTTATTATCGAAATTTAAAATTTAATTTTAAAAAGACATTGGTAAATGAAAATTAATTTATTTATTTTAGTTTATAAGAATTTATTAATTAATAAAAATTGACCAAATAATTCATACATTTTTTTAAACTACAAGAATTATTAAAACAAATTAAACCAAAAATTTAAAAACCGAGTTAAAATGTTAGACGATTTAAAATTTTTATCGTTAAACCGACAGAATCTATTAACGTAAATGTCCATCTTTTAACACAAGATCTTCTGTTATAAAATTTGGTGTGTTATTTATTTCGATCTCAGTCATCTTATTTTTATAAATTTTATTTATTAAATAGATAAAAAAAATTGTATAAAAGGAAGACGAACAGAATAATTATACAACTAATATGGGAAAATAGATTCCCAACAAATCCTCTAACAAGATAAGGTGACACCTAATGGGTGAGGTAATAAAATATTTAACACCTACATCAAAATAACTGGCATAATTTGCTAGCCAGTCGACGCATCTGTTACTATCTCCATAAATATGTCGATGAACAACAATCCATAAATATGTCGATGAACAACAATCTAACTTCTGGTGAACAACTCATGAATGCTTCGGATAATGAGATTAAGAGTCCCGGATCATGGAGGATGAGAGAATATCGGACACTACTTTAGAATCTACTTCAAATTCAATTCGTGAATGGCCTAAAAATTTAAATAGATAAATTTTTATAAGAAAAGCTAATAACAGAATAACGGATTCTCGTAAGGAAACTACGTTGGGCAGAAGCCTCGACTCAACTTCTTCATTAAAAGCACAAGGGAACTTAGTCGAGTGAAAGTAGTCAACACGTTTGACTCGGTCTGCCAACACGACCACAATGTCTTTCCTCTACCTTTCCAATCAACTTCCTCGCAACGGACAACTTCCATACCTATATATACCTATAA
>JANIJH010000009.1:48887001-48900887 GCA_024520975.1 Erythroxylum areolatum
TTCCTTTTTCCAAATAAAACCTCCTCTCACTCTTTTGCTTGTAACTTTTTCGTTTGGCCTCCGATTCACTCGGTTTTTGAAGCATCAATTTTCTAAAAAAATTTCTACCATCTCATGTAAAAATTTAGAATTTTCGGATTAAGTTGAATTTTGCGGATTAATCAAAGAGAGTCAATTAGACGGAAATTTTGAACATGCTCCCGTATTTTGATGATTTCTTGATCTAGAGAGATCCGATTGAAGTGATTTTCGATTTTTATTAACCTAGAGTCATGGAATTAAAATTTAGCTTAGGAATTGGATTTAATTACGGGCCTTAAGCATATCAATTTTATAGGAGGAGTTTAGGATGAATTTATTAAGATACGTTCGGAAATAAGAGAAATAAGTTTTGATTTGAGTTTCTTCTGTGGTGAGGAATTCCTCCCTCATGGGATGCGTGCCCAGATGTCACGTGGGATGTCGGACACGTGTCACACCAGGGTGGGATTCCAACAGAAGAAGAACATTACGTGTCATCTCCTCCACTGATCTCATAATCCTGTCTATATGCAAAACTAAACAAATATACTAAAAATTGCCAAAACTCTCTACGTCAGAACACATTTACAGTAGCAAAGAATCTCAAGAAGCAGTATTAAGTTTTCTAAAAATAAAGAAGAAAAGAGAAGTGACAGCTTCTAAAATTGCAAAGATGCCTTATGGTACAAATTCAACTAAAAATTTTGTCTTTTTGATAATTAGCAAAAATTCTCTATTTCTTAGAATCTTATAAGATGATAAAATTGTGAAGCAACCACCTAAATTGTAGTCGTCGCAAATTACTTATCAAGTTTGTTAACAATTCTCCTAGTAACAAAATTTAGAAAAATGAACTTGTTTTCTAAATATGAAACCAGAAAGACCTCAGAGGAAACATTATTAGGGATAATGTTGAAGAAATTAAAAAATATTATGGTGTTAATAAATTTAGAACTTTCAAGAGACAATACGTATGATGTCATGACAAAAGAAGAGATGTAAGTACCTTGTGCCATGGATGAGGCTTTATCTGTGGAAACTTAAATTCAGTATAGTTTGGGTTTATGCACTTAATCTCCTCCCTGGTTGGAGTCCCCAAAACCTTTTAAAAGAAAATAGAGTTGCATTTAAAACTTAAGGAGTTAGAATGTGTACCTAAACACCTGGAAATTACAAAAAGTACACAATTAAGCATGAGAAAGCAAAATATTTTGCTGCAAGTGGGAGAGACGATCTGCTCCTCAAAACTAGACCCTTAAGTTAGCGGATTGAACTAATGAAAATCAGTACTCCAAACCCCAAACATGATGAAACGACCCGTAAGTAAGCTAACTAAAGGCCCTAAAGTTTAAATTCAAGATTTATCAGTACACCCAATTTCTATTTTACACTTCTCTTGAAGATATCGCAACAGAAGATACCCACACGCAGTAAATACAACTAAGGATTTAAAATGCGATAATGGCTAACTGGAGGATGAGGAAAAATATTCGCAAGCAATTTCTTGTAACGCTTAATGGGGTGTCTTGATCTTGCACGTAGTGCAGGACAGAAGAAACAAAAGCTCTCACAAAGTTCTTGAAACCACATCTATTTTTTTATGCTACTCTCCCAACCCATACCCTTGTTAAAATTCGCACACCATTAAAAGAATTCACCCATTTGGAAGGCAGTTGTGAGACATAGTAGAAGAAACGAATGCCAGAAAAGTGGGAGAGAAAAGGTATGCGAGACTCATGGAAGAAACGAAAGCGAGAGAGCGGCAGAGCATATCTCAGCCTTTCAGAATTCCAAAGCTCGATCTAAGATGTTCTATGAATTAAGGGGAAGTAAAGAATTGACACGGGAAGCAAAATCAAAGGAAGAACAAATCTGCTTGGCTAAAAATGAGCTAAGACGCAAACGTTGATTTAGTTAAAATGAAAACGTTATTAAAACACACACCTTTTGTTATGGTACAGAATACGGCCAGAGTTCGTGGGACAGATGATCTGCTCCCCTTTTTAAATAGTATACGGATCATAAATGCAAAAGAATTGGATTACAACAATTTAAAACAATAAATCCTACCATAATTCTAACCAAAGTAAAACAATTTAACAAATGAAGAGAATGAGAATAATCTCATGTGTTGTTTTTCTGCTCCCACCTTTCATTGAAGTATAAAGCTATGATTTTATACAAGTAGAAAAGATCTAACGAATTGCGATTCTACTGGTATTGTGTTGTATCTAACTATAACTGCTTGCTATTTTATTGGTATTATGATGTAACAACTATTTAACAAACTAACTAAGTCAATATAATTTAAATATTATTTAGATAAATTATTATCCTTATCACAAAGACTTTGACTTCATACGAAATGTTAATAATAGAGATTTTGAATGAGAAATATATAGAGAAGGCAATTAGGTCGCCCGATCTGCCTAAGGTCAACCGGTCGTGACCGAATTGATCGAGCCTTAGGTTCAAGTTGTCCATGCTCAACCCGACTGGAAGGGAACAACTATTAGAAAGATGACATCTTTTGGTATTGTTTTTATTTTTAATTTAAAAATTAAAAAAATGCCAGCTAGAGGTAATCAAGTTAAGGCTTGGGCCTAACTGGTTCGAGTTAGGGTCGTTTCTAACATTTTATAGGCCCTAAACGAAGTAAAAAAAAGAGGTTCAATATACAAATATGTAAATTTTAAAAGTATATTTTTAGTATTAAAACTTAATATCTATACATAAGTGACTCAATTTATAAGTCTAAATACTCAAAAAATTATTAAATGATCATAACAACAATTAATAATATCTTACAAATGTCAATAAATTAAGTTTCCTCGTGTCATTTGTGTCCTTCCAATTTTTCATTTTATACATTCAAAGAGTACATAATAGTTCAACTAAATTTTTATTCGATGTTTTTTAAAGAATATCGAATGGTGAAATAATATACAAAAATATCAACACTTTTTACATATATACTCATTAAAAGATAAGAGTACAAATAAAGAAAATTTAATATTAATATGAGTATATGTTTTCTAATAATAATAAAATTAGTAATTATGTACATTATAAAATGTTAAATACACTAAACAATTCATAATTACATATTTTAAATAAATTATTTATTAAATTTTAATTCAATTAAAAATTAAAATTTCAATATCTTTTCCCTCTTAACCAGCCACCCACTAGATAACTAACTACTCATATACTCACCATATAATAAATTTAACATAGACCTTAATTTTAATGGTTTGTTTTAATGTTTTAATTAAATCGATAACAAATGAAGTTTAAGATTTAAAAAATTTAAACAGTATTAGAATTTCATAAAACTAGCTAAAGATTAATTAAAATTAAAAATTTAAAACATAATTAAAAAAATTGTGTTTATTGTCAAAATTTTAAAGTTTAATTTTAAAAAGATATTGTTCAATAAAAATTAATTGATTTATTTTAGTTTACAAAAATTTATTAATTAATAAAAATTAATCGATTAATTATAAATTAATTATTTTTTAACAACAATAACTATTAAAATAAATCAAACCAAAAAATTAAAAATCGAGTCAAATTATTAGATGGTTTAAAGTTTTTACCGTTAAGCCGGCCGAATCGATTAAATTTTTTAATCATTCATATAACAACATAAATGTCCATCTTATAATTTGAGTAATAAAAGTATTAAAAGATTAATTACTATAAATCGCTTTATTTATTAAATAAATACATTTTTATGAAATAAAGTCATAACAGAGTAATGTGAATTAATGATCCGTGTCTATATTCTCGTAAGGAAACTACATTGGCCACAAGCCTCGACTCAACTTCTTCATTGGAAAAATAAGGGATTTCCGGCACAGCGCATACTCATGGGTAGCTTCGTGGGCTGAATTAAATTGTTGGCAGGTTGGGTAAAAATCAATTCTGATGGAGCAATAAAATAAGGATCCACAAAGGTGTCCATAGGAAGTTTAATTAGAGATTGTCATAGAAACTAGCGTGGGGGGTTTTAGCAGCATATCGGAAGGGGTTTGCCCTTATCTGCAGAATTTTGGGGTGTTTTTTAAGACTTACGTTAGCTTGGGACTTGAGATATCAATGGATTGTTGTCGAAGTGGATTCTCTAGAGTTATTAACATTCTTTCTACCTCTCACATAGTGCTAACTGAGGATACTTTTTTTGTGACAAGAATTTGAGGGTTTTTATAACGAGGTTGGGAGGTGCAACTTGAGCATGTCTTCCGTGAAGAGAATCAATGCGTCAACAGCCTGGCAACTCTTACAGTATTAATGTCTGAGTTTTCATATCCTTCAGGAGCCTCCTTTCGGGATACAAGAGTTTCTCCACAGAAATGAGCAAGGAGTGTTATATTCCAGAGCTGTCAGTTAATCTTGAATTTATTTCCTTTGTAAAAAAAAAAAAAAGGAAACATAAGGGAACCTTAGTCGAGTGAAAGTAGTCAACACGCATGTCTGTTTCCCAACACGTTTGACCACTATGTCTGTTTCCTCCACCTTTCCAATCAATTTCCTCGCAACGGACAACCTCCATACCTATATATGCCTATAAAAGACCTCTCACCTCTTCACGATTCTAATCCTTCAAGCCACCAGACACTTAGTTACCCATTTAAACCTTCGCATTATCGATCTTATACATCTGGACATGGTGTTTCTCACTCTAGAAATCACCATCCTGTCTGCGGAAAACTTGCGTGTTAACAAAAAACCTGTGAAAAAGAACAGCTTCGTCGTTGTCAAGGTCGACCCTTCAAACTTCAAGTCCACAAGAGCTGAATCTGAAGGAGGATGCTCTCCTTCGTGGAACCAGAAGCTAGTGATGGCCATGCCAGTGGAGGCTCGGTTCATAACCCTCCAAGTGCTTTCCAAGGTTGGCTCTGCGAAGAGAGTCATAGGTAGTGTGAACGTTCCCGTTTCTGATTTCTTCGGGAGTCATAATACGGGTGAGGATTATGCACACCTCTTGAGTTACCGACTGAAGAATGAGAAGTGTGACAAGACTGGTGTTATTAATGTTTCCATAAAGGTCTCGGACGAGGGTCGTCATCTTAATAAATTACGACCGTGTTCACCGTCGTCTAAGCCCGTTGTGGGATTGGCCGTCGGTGAGAAGAACGGGTACGACAGCGGAGTCGTGATGGGGATTCCTGTGTGGTGTGCTTCTCGTGCTTAAGCTATGGCAGCTGCTTTTAAACCTCGAAGTTGTCTAACTCTTTGACCCGTTCTTTTCCAGCCGACTTTGTAATTAGTATACGGATCATAAATTCAAAAGAATTGGACTGCGACAATTTACAACAATAAGTCATAGCATAATTCTAACCAAAAACTTTGACTTCATACGAAATGTTAATAATAGAGATTTTGAATGAGAAATGTATAGAGAAGGCAATTAGGCCGCCCGATCCACCTGAGGTCAATCGTTCGCGACCGAGTTGATCAGGTCTTAGGTTCAGGTTGTCCATGCCCAGCCCGACCGGAGGGCAACAACTATAAAAAAAGATGACATCTTTTGGTATTTTTTATTTTTAATTTAAAAATAAAAATAGGCCAGCTGGAGGTAGTCAGGTTAAGGCTTGGGCTCAACTGATTTAAGTTATGGTCGTTTCTAACATGTTATAAGCCCTAAATGAAGTAAAAAAAATCCCAATCAATCAGTAATATACAAATATGTAAACTTTAAAAGTATATTTTTAGCATTAAAACCTAATATTCATACATAAGTCATTCAATTTATAAGTCCAAATATTCAATAAAATATTAAATGATCATAACATCAGTTAATAATATCTTACAAATGTTAGTAAATTAAGTTTCCTCGAGTCATTTGCATCCTTCCAAATTTTCATTTTATATATTCAAAGAGTATAGAATAGTTGTAACATCCTGTCACTTGAATTAATATTAAAATGGTGATTATTAGAGGTTAATAAGAAACTATGAAGCATAATTCATGCTCATGCATCATTGTATATTCACACATATGTGAATATTTATTTTGATACAAAAAAAATTGTACATGCATTCATTGACATTTTCTGGGTATAACTGATTTATAAATGCAATTAAAATTTGTGAATTATTTGCGTTAAAATTTTATTTGGAGAGTGTTATTATTATTTCAAAATTTTTGATAAATTTTAGAGAATTTCTAAAAATTTGGAGTATTTTTAGACTAGGTTGTGAATCAATGAAATAGTAGTATTTGGAAGCCTTGCATGTAGTCACGTGGCTCACATGCGAGGGACACACATTACCACGTGTGTTTTTGGAAAAGGGAGAGAAGCTTTTTGTTGATCACCAAATGCTTCCCAAATTGTTTCCTCTGAGTTTCCTTTGGCTTCAGAACCTTGTTTTGATCTCACATCGAATTCACACTTACCAACCTGACTGTTACTTGATTATGTGGAATTATTATAATTTCCTTTCAACCACCGAAGCTCTGCTCATTATTGTTAATACTGGAGATTCTGTTGAAACATCAGTTGTGAAATTTATGTGCACTTGATTTACTTTTATTGCTGCAAATAGTTGAACCAAGTAAGTAGTTCTGATAAGTTTTTTTTTCGATGTAAATATAAACATGCATGCATGGGTTTAAGAGGTGAGGTTACGGTGATATATGAACTAGATGATGGGTTTGAAAATTAGGAATTGTTTAAAACTGTATTGAATGGATTCTGGATTGAGATATAAGAAAATTATGTAAGTTGATGAAGAAAAAGGTGTTTATGTTATGGTTTAAAAGATTACGTATATGGTTAGTGTTCATGCTCTGTTTTTCTTATTGATATGTGTGAATGTTTTCGAAAATGCTTGAAGGAATTAAAATGAGTTTGATAGTAAGTTGTAATGAAAATGGGAAGATTCAGATGAGAGAAGAAAAAAAAAGAAAGAAAACTATATAATGAAATGAGGTTGTTGTTATTGGATAGTAACAGACACGCAGAAGCATATATGTAGTAAAGTTAGAACACGCTCTATTTTCATTATATATGTATAAATGTTTGGGTAAAGTTAGTAATGGATTTTTGTGAGGTTGGAGTTAAAGAGAACTTAAAGTAGTGTGGTGTTGTGATTTAAAAAGGATTAAAATGACAAAAAAGAGAAAAAAAAAACATGGAATGAAGATGGAAGAAAGATGCAGAAAAATGGGATATGCTCACGTGAATAGTGCAATTTTTGTTATGTAGGTATAAAACTTTAAATTTTTGATTTATTTGTGTTGGGTTTAATTGTGATGGAAGTAGAAAGGATGGGTGATGTAGTAGATATATTAGTTGTGAATTGTAGGAAGCAAAATCTGGAAGGAAAAAAACCTGGGAAGAGGAGAAGAAGATGAAGTCTGCGTTCTAGAGAGAGGAAAGGTAGTGGTTTACATGTATGGATTATAAACTAGAGAACAATCCTAAGTATTTTAGCTATAACTTTTTCATTTGAAGTCCAAATGACTTGAAACTTGGATCACTGGATTCCTAAGACATTTTTCTTTCTCCTCGTAAAAATTTAGAGTTATTTGAATTGATTTGAAGGTGATTGGTAGGATGAAAGTGTAGAAGTCTGCTGGAATGTTATGAACTGAAAATTTTTCACGAACATATTTCGGTATTCTAATTATAACTTGAGCTGTAGATTTCTGAATGAGTTGATTCTTATTCAGATTAAACTAGAGACATAAGTCTACAACTTGCTTAAAGAAGTCAAAATTTATTTCTGTCTCTAAGATTTTCAAAATTGACATGTAATTGAATTGTAGCTTAAACTGAAGCACTACCAGGGAAATTTTTACTCAGTATTGTTGTTTAAAGAATACCGAATAGTGAAATAATATAAAAATTAGCTAAAGATTAAATAAAATTAAATAATTTAAAATATAATTAAAAGAAATTATTCTTATTATCGAAAAATTTAAAATTTAATTTTAAAAAGATACTAGTAAATGAAAATTAATTTATTTATTTTAGTTTACAAGAACTTATTAACTAATAAAAATTGTCCAAATAATTCATAAATTATGTTTTTGAACAATAAGAATTATTAAAATAAATTAAACAAAAAAATTAAAAACCAAGTCAAAATGTTAGACGATTTAAAATTTTTACCGTTAAATCGACCGAATCGATTAAATTTTTTAATAATCTTTTAGTGCAAGATCTTCTGTTCTAAAATTTGATGTGTTATTTATTTTGGTTCGATCTCAGTTGTTTTATTTTTATAAATTTTATTTATTAAATAAATAAATTTTTATAAGAAAAGCTAATAACAGAATAACGGATTCTCGTAAGGAAGCTACGCTGGGCAGAAACCTCGACTCAACTTCTTCATTAAAAGCATAAGGGAACTTAGCCGAGTGAAAGTAGTCAACACGTTTGACTCGGTCTGCCAACAAGACCACAATGTCTTTCCTCTACCTTTCCAATCAACTTCCTCGCAACGGACAACTTCCATACCTATATATACCTATAAAAGACCTCTCACCTCTTCGCGATTCTAATCCTTCAGACCACCAGAAACTTAGTTACCCATTTAAGCTTCCGCATCGTCGATCTTATATATCTGGACATGGCGTTTCTCACTCTAGAAATCACCATCCTGTCTGCGGAAAACTTGTGTGTTAACAAAAAACCTGTGAAAAAGAACAGCTTCGTCGTTGTCAAGGTCGATCCTTCAAACTTCAAATCCACAAGAGCTGAATCTGAAGGAGGATGCTCTCCTTCGTGGAACCAGAAGCTAGTGATGGCCATGCCAATGGAGGCTCGGTTCGTAACCCTCCAAGTGCTTTCCAAGGTTGGCTCTGTGAATAGAGTCATAGGTAGTGTGAACGTTCCCGTTTCTGATTTATTCGGGAGTTATAATACGGGGGAGAATCATGCACGCCTCTTGAGTTACCGACTGAAGAATGAGAAGTGTGACAAGACTGGTGTTATTAATGTTTCCATAAAGGTCTCGGACGAGGGTCGTCATCTTAATAAATTACGACCGTGTTCACCGTCGTCGAAGCCCGTTGTGGGATTGGCCGTCGGTGAGAAGAACGGGTACGACGGCGGAGTCGTGATGGGGATTCCTGTGTGGTGTGCTTCTCGTGCTTAAGCTATGGCAGCTGCTTTTTAACCTCGAAGTTGTCTAACTCTTTGACCCATTCTTTTCCAGCCGACTTTGTAAATAGTATACGGATCATAAATGCAAAAGAATTGGATTACGACAATTTACAGCAATAAATCATAGCATAATTCTAACCAAAGACTTTGACTTCATACGAAATGTTAATAATAGAGATTTTGAATGAGAAATGTATAGAGAAGGCATTTAGGTCGTCCGATCCCCCTAAGGTCAATCGGCCGTGACCGAGTTGATCGGGCCTTAGGTTTATTCGTACCCAACGCGAATTGAGTGCAACAACTACAAGAAGGATGGCATCTTTTAGTGTTGTTTTTATTTTTAATTTAAGCATAAAAAAATAGGCCTTAGAGATAGTTAAGTTAAAGCCTGGGCCCAGCTGGTTCGAGTTAGGGTCGTTTTTAATATTTTATAGGCCCTAAACAAAGTAAAAAAAGGGGTCTAATATATAAATATGTAAACTTTAAAAGTATATTTTTAGTATTAAAACTTAATATCTATACATATGACTCAATTTATAAGTTTAAATACTCAAAAAATTATTAAATTATCATAACATTAGTTAATAATATCTTACAAATATCACTAAATTAAGTTTCCTCATGTCATTTGCATCCTTCCAATTTTTCATTTTATATATTCAAAGAGTACATAGTAGTTCAACTAAATTTTTACTCGATGTTGTTTAAAGAATACCGAATGATGTAATAATATACAAAAATATCAACACTTTCTACATATATACTCATTAAAAGATAAGAGTACAAATAAAGAAAATTTAATATTAATATGAGTATATGTTTTCTAATAATAATAAAATTAGTAATTATGTACATTATAAAATGTTAAATACACTAAACAATTCATAATTACATATTTTAAATAAATTATTTATTAAATTTTAATTCAATTAAAAATTAAAATTTCAATATCTGTTTCCTCTTAGCCACCCACCTACTAGATAACTAACTACTCGTATACTCACTATATAATAAATTTAACATTAACCTTAATTTTAATGCTTCTTTTAAACGTTTTAATTAAATCGATAACAAATGAAATTTAAGGTTTAAAAAATTCAATCAGTATTAGAATTTCATAAAACTAGTTAAAGATTGAATAAAAATAAATAATTTAAAACATAATTGAAAAAATTTGTGCTTATTGTCAAAAAATTTAAAGTTTAATTTTAAAAAGATATTGTTAAATAAAAATTAATTGATTTATTTTAGTTTACAAAAATTTATTAATTAATAAAATTGATCGATTAATTATAAATTAATTATTTCTTCACAACAACAATTATGAAAATAAATCAAACTGAAAAATTAAAAATTGAGTCAAAATGTTAGATGGTTTAAAGTTTTTACCGTTAAGCCGGTCGAATCGATTAAATTTTTTAACCATTCATATAACAACGTAAAATTCCATCTTTTAATTTGAGTAATAAAAGTATTAAAAGATTAGTTACTATAAATTGCTTTATTTATTAAATAAATACATTTTTTATGAAATAAAGTCATTACAGAGTAATGTGAATTAATGATCCGTGTCTATATTCTCGTAAGGAAACTACGTTGGCCAAAAGCCTCGACTCAACTTCTTCATTAGAAACATAAGGGATTTTTGGCATGGAGCATACTCGTGGGTAGCTTTGTAGGCTGGACTAAACCGTTGGCGGATTAAGTAAAAATCAATTCTGATGGAGCAGTAAAACAAGGATTCACGAAGGTATCTGTTGGAGGTTTAATTAGAGATTGTAATGGAAACTGGTGTGGGGGGGTTTCAGCAGTATATCGAAAAGGGATTGCCCTTATCTGCAGAACTTTGGAGTGTTTTTTTAAGACTTACGTTAGCATGGGACTTGAGATATCGACGGGTTGTTGTCGAAGTAAATTCTCTAGAGATCACTAACATTCGCTCTACCTCTCACATAATATTGATTAATGATACTTTTTTTGTGATAGAAAATCGAGGGCTTTTACAACGAACTTGGAATGTACAACTTCAACATGTCTTTCGCGAAAAGAATCAGTGTGTCGACAGCCTGGTGACTCTCGCAGTATTATTACGCTCCGGTCTTCATATCCTTTAAGAGCCTCCATTTAGCATACAAGACCTTCTTCACATAGATGCGTGGAGAGCATTATATTCCAGAGCTATGAGTTAATCTTGTATTTATTTTCTTTGTAACTCAAAAAGAAAAAAAAGAAACATAAGGGAAGTCGAGTGACAGTAGTCAACACATCTGACTCGGTCTCCCAACACGTTTGACCACGATGTCTGTTTCCTCTACCTTTCCGATCAACTTCCTCGCAACGGACAACTTCCATACCAATATATACCTATAAAAGACATCTCACCTCTTCGCGATTCTAATCCTTCAAACCACCAGAAACTTAGTTACCCATTTAAGCTTCCGCATTGTCGATCTTATATATCTGGACATGGCGTTTGTCACTCTAGAAATCACCATCCTGTCTGCAGAAAACTTACGTGTTAACAAAAAAAATGTGGAAAAGAACAGCTTCGTCGTTGTCAAGGTCGACCCTTTAAACTCCTACGCCACAAGAGCTGAATCTGGAGGAGGATGCTCTCCTTCGTGGAACGAGAAGCTAGTGATGGCCATGCCAATGACGGCTCGGTTCATAACCCTCCAAGTGCTTTCCAAGGTTGGCTCTGCGTGCAGAATCATAGGTGGTGTGAACGTTCCCGTTTCTGATTTCTTCGGGGGCGGAGAATTATGCACACCTCTTGAGTTACCGACTGAAGGATGAGAAGTGTGACAAGACTGGTGTTATTAATGTTTCGATAAAGATCTCGGATAAGGGTCGTGATCTTAATAAATTGCGACCGTGTTCACCATCGTCGAAGCCCGTTGTGGGATTGGCCGTGGGTGAGAAGAACGGGTACCACGGCGGAGTCGTGATGGGGATTCCTATGTGGTGTGCTTCTCGTGCTTAAGCTACGGCGGCTGCTTTTTAAACCTCGAAGTCTAACTCTTTGACCCATTCTTTTCCAGCCGATTTTGTAAATATACGGATCATAAATGCAAAAGAATTGGATTACGACAATTTACAACAATAAATCCTACCATAATTCTAAACAAAGACTTTGACTTCATACGAAATGTTAATAATAGAGATTTTGAATGAGAAATGTATAGAGAAGGCATTTAGGTCACCCGATCCACCTAAGGTCAATCGGTCGTGATCGAGTTGATCGGGCCTTGGTTTAGGTTATTCATACTTAGCACGACTTGAGGGCAATAACTATTAGAAAGATGACATCTTTTGGCAATCGTTTTTTATTTTTAATATAAAAATAAAAAATAGGCTAACTGGGGGTAGTCAAGTTAAAGTTTGGGCTCAACTGGTTCGAGTTAGGGTCATTCCTAATGCTTTATAGGCCCTAAACGAAGTAAAAAAAAGTGCCAATAAATCAGTAATATACAAATATGTAAACTTTAAAATTATATTTTTTGTATTAAAATTTAATATCCATACATAAGTGACTCAATTTATAAGTCCAAATATTCTACAAAATACTAAATAATCATAACATCAGTTAATAATATTTTGCAAATATCAGTAACAATAAAATCACTAAAAATACTAGCATTATCAACAAAATAACAATAGCAACAATCGAACAACAATATTAGACTGCAAAATACTTTTCACCAATATATCAAAATTCATATGAAAAGTTTAAATTTTGAGTGGAAGAAATACACCTATATATTTCAAAAGAATTTATAAACACAAGTGTTAACTTTTTTAACATGGGATCTGAATGGCATGCCAAGAGATATGCCCTAAGAACAACATGATGAATAACTGGTTCATACTAGCCGGTACCAGTCGGTATGTATCGTACCGGATCAAAACCGGTAAGAAATAAAGAATCGATCAGGCCGAGTTTAAATACTAGTCAGTACCAGCCTGTTTTGTATTGTATCAGCCTGTATTTAAAATACTGACTGATACTAAAAATTTTAAAAAATAAGAAAACTTTTTTGTAAAATTTTAAATTCTCCCTCCCTTCCTCTTATCTCGCATGCCCTCCTTTTTTTAAAAGTTTTTCCAAATATGCACTTCACATTCTCGAAATAAATGAAAATTGAGAGTGGGACCAATGATCTGGATTCCGTACTGTACCGGCAGGTATGTTCCATACCGGACGGTTACCGGAACCAGTATGGCCAAATATATACCGGTGATGAATACTGGCCGGTACCACCAGTACCGGAAATTTTGGGACCATTCCGGGAAAAAAAAAAGGGCCAGGGACCATTTTGCAAAAAAACGAAAAATAAACCCTAAAAAATTCTATTCCCCCCTCCCCGACTTCGGATCCCTCTCAGCTCTCACATCTCTCTTCGTCCTCTCCCTCTCACCTCACCGCCGCTCGTCACCGTCGCCGCCTCGTCCTTCTCCGCCTCCTCTTCTTCTCTGTCCTGGAGTCGTGGACTCGCCCTAACGTCGCCGTCTTCAACGCCCGAAATCGCCGCCGCCTGCTGATTTTCCGGACGTCGATTGAAGGAGAAGACAACTGAAGTGCCGTCTTGGACCGGCGATGGAGGGAGTGGTTCCCATCGATGGTTTCTCCACTATTGAAGACGAACACTGAAGCTTTGTCCTGCCCATGTGAAAGTTAGAAGATAAAAAACCCAAGCAAAGAAGAATAAGTTATGTCGGTGTAGTGAGGAAAAGAGAGAGCCGAAA
>JANIJH010000009.1:48900987-48917632 GCA_024520975.1 Erythroxylum areolatum
CGGCAAAGTGGGATGAAGACGACAACTTAGGGATTTTGAATTCCCTTTTAGGACTTTTCTTTTCTTTTTCTTTTTCCATTTGATTTTTTATATTTTTTTAATAATAAAAAGAAAGGTACAGTAAACTAATAAAGTATACAGTACAGCTGTATAATATATCAATATGGATTATTTTGTAATTTTTAAAAAGTTTAGGGACTATTTTATAAATTTAAAAAATATCCCAAAACGATACCTGGTACCGACCGATATCGGTACAGTTCCGTTCTAGAGCTCAATCCAGTATTAAACCCGGTACGGTATTCATAACATTGAGTGGGACCCGTAAGAGAGTAATAAACGGCACTCACATTTAATATTCTCTTACCATGGGCCCCTAGTAAAGGTGGGCCCTGGCAGGGACAGGCCAGGACCGGTTTAAGCTTGCCGGTGCTCAAGCTTGTTGTCTCAAACTCAATCAAGTCACCCCTTAGATTACTTTTCCAAGAGCATGGTCTAATTTTTATTTGAGATATAAGTTTTAGTAAATGACTTATCAGTTATTTTTTTACGGATTAAAAGATTTTAGTTGTTTAACTATGACAAACTATTGTTAATTATATTTGGTAAATAGCTGATTAGGTTGGTGGATTGAACTTAATCTGTTAATTTTGAAAACGCTACTATAAGGAATGTTTTCCTCTAGCGACTAAGAAATTAAGAAATTAAATAACAATTATATCCAAAAATTATACAAATTACTCAAAAGATAGAGATAAAGATAAAGATAGGGATGGAGATAGAGATAAAGATAGAAATAGAGATAAATTTAACTTAATTTATACAAAATTTAAAAAGTTACTCACTAAATTAAAATTTAGAATATTTAATATTAAACTAAAATTTTCATAAAATTAAATAATTTTAAATTTGTTATCTTTAATTGTATTACATTAATTACTTTTGTATGGACCAATATTTAGGTCTCTTTTTATATCAATATTTAGTGTATAATATTATTATCACTTGTATACTATGTTTAATTCAATTTAATTTAATCTAAAATTATTAAGTCAAATTTAAGTTAATTATTTTTATCTAAGTTTAAACTTTAAGAGATTAATATAAACACTTTTCAAAATAATTTATTTTATTTTAATATATTAAATATATAGTTTCAATTTTTAAAATTTGAAAATTTAAAATTAAAATAGCAAAAAATTATGTTTCCTTAAATTAGAAATTAAATCGATATCATTTTTATAGACCCAATTTTATATTGAACTCATTGGTGCTGCATTTGAGGAAAAACTTATGGTGTAATCATACCGACCCTATTCTCAAGTTTATTTTAGTAGCATTTTAGTGATCTCTTAATTTCTTCAATTGGCCCTTTGTAATGCAAATTCAAGAAGATCTCGAGAAGTTTTAAATTTTGCTCATTCATCATTGAGAAGTTATACTGAGAGGGCTTTCGGTGTTCTTAAGACTCGATGGAAGATATTCGATAAAATGTTATCGTTGTCTTCTTTTGCTCTATCTAAATTTTTATGAGAATGTTCAAAGAAATACCAAGATATAAACATTTAATATTCGTGTCTTTATAATTTTTTTAAAGTCGTACTTTCGTAAGTCATTTTATGCATAAACAGTTAATATTAAACAATTAATCTTATTAAACATCTTTAAACAAATAATTGACATATCCACTGATCAAATCAGCTATATTAATCTGCTGTTAGCTAACCGCTGATAGAATCACTCAACAGTTAATGCAATCTGCTGACTTTCAAACGAAGCCATTTTTTATTTATAATTTAGATGTTCAATATTAATTGGGAATGTATATATTAATTGTCTCACATAAAAGGGTATAAATGAGAGTATTTATGATGAAAAATATTTTATATTTCAATACTTTAAAGTTTTTAATTATAATACATAAAATAACTTTGTTAATTTATGATATAGTTTTGTGTTTTGTGAATTAATTTTTTTATTTGTATTATATATTGATAATTAGGTTTTCAAGCATGTTTTTCCTATAAAAGTATTTACTTTTACAAGTAATTGGTGGAATTCCTAAATGTTATAAGGCCAAAACTCTACACATATTAATATTCAACTTCAATTAGAATTACAATGTAGAACTTGTATTAAATTTTAGTACAAGCATGACTGAATTGATTTAGCAATAATATGTAAAATCTTAAATAAAACATCTTAGATTAAAGAATAAATATAATTAAAATGTATCATGAGAAAAATAAATTAAAATAATATATACATATTTGATTTACTAGAGTAGTTTTATTAAAAAAAGTATTTGTAGCATTAATAATTAAAAATGACAATTATACCGACGGAATCCGATCTTGACTGCATCGAAATAATTATGTTTAATTTCCTAAAAATCGATAGTAGATTAATTTTATGAAATAATTAACTAATAAATCATAAATTTTAATTTGTACTTTATTCATAAGCTTAATCGTATTCTTATTATATTTTTTGAACCATTTCTGAGATCGATCCATTTCAACCACTGTAGTTACACAAGTGTTTGACCTATAACGGTATTCACTGAATATGTTGAAAAAACTTCATAACTCTTGCAAAGAGAATTAAGCAAGAAGTGATTTTACTTGGACTTAAAATGGATGAATTAAATTAAAACTTAAGAGACTGATCAATTCCGGCTGGACAAACCTTGTTGTAGGGTAAGTCATGTAGGGGGCTACATTTTTCTTTACATTTTATAAATATAGACTTCAATAAACAAGTGGCAGAGTAGTACTCTGTTTTAAGTCTAGAAACTGAGTTCAAGTCATAGAACAGAGTAATGAGGAAATGCAGTGCTTCAGTGATGGGTAGGGCTCATCACGTTCATCTGAAAAGCTAATGAAAAATGCGCATCTGAGCTCTTTCTTTTCCTATTTTTGCTCATAAATACCATAAGAGAAGAGAAAATCAAACTTAGCTACAGTACATGAGAAAATGAAATGATCTCTCACAGATATCATGAACAGGCTAAACTGCAACGCAATGCTAGGCCAACAAGTACAAACCTCAAACACCTAATGCAATTAGTTTGATCTAAATCTAATGATTATATATCAGAAGGAATATGTACATTATTAACTAGACAAAAACGAACAACTCTGGAGGAAATATCCTCAGGTCGTCCTTGTTAAGAAGATGTTGAAGATGAAGCTTACGGCCTCAAATGGGAAGTGTGTTCCTCAGTTCAGTCTTCCCACTCCACTGGAAAACCTGATTAGTTTGACATTCATGCACTGCCGCTTTGGCTTCCAGTCTTGAGAATGTTGAGCTTGCATAATGGACAGGTCGCATTGATGTACAGCCATTTGTCTATGCACATGGAGTGGAAGTAATGGCAACATGGAAGCTCACGCAATTCAGCGCCATCTTCGTAGGCCGAGATGCAAATGCAGCATTCCTGTAAAGTACAACGAAGGTTCAAATCAGAGGCAGTTGGATAAGTGAAGAAGAGAAAAGAACAATTTCAATGTAGACGAATTGGGCAGAAGCTAGACTTATCACATAACTAGAAAGTCAGAGAAGTGACAAAGAATTGCCAAGTGGGTAAAGCTTGCTTTAGTATCTATTAATGTGTGTAGAAGGGAAAGGATTCTATGTCTCCTTATGGCTTCAAGTCATGGTGTCTCCAAATAACTAATCATCAATTTGTTCCTTAACCCATGTTTAGATAAGCCCACATGGGAAATCACTATTACACAATACAAAGTTTCTGCCACTCAGTCACTTACAGCATCCTTATTGGAAAGAAAACGTTTGGCAGGTGTTGCAGCACTGCACTGTGTCATAATCCCTTCGAAAGATTCTTGAATGTCATCATTAACCTTTTCGATGTCCCCTATCCTGCGGAAGATGTAGTTTGGCAATCGCTCAATCTCTTCTTTGGTTGCTCCCTCCTGCAACCAAATTAATGGTGAAACTCAAATAAAGTTCAAAAAGGTATATCCATGTTGAAGATATACAAATAAGCACAAGAAAGAGAGTAATATAGCTAGCATGCTTTAAGCAAAGACTCTTCACCATGTTTATTCTGCCTATGAATCTGTAAACTCACATCCAAGAGTACATTCCTTCTTATTTTGGCCATCATATTGATTCCAAGTTCTTTAGCCTGCAAGATTTGTGTACTTTTAACAATTGCATATTACAGCCTCTGTTTCATGGCTGAACTGGACTTGCAACTAATGCTTAATCTGAGAGAGAGTTCATTCATATACGATAGCAAATCCTCAAGTTGTAAATGGCAGGAGACAGTAATCCACCAAAATGCATCGAAACCGAGCCTAAGAAAGGTAATTACCTGATCAGTCATGGCATATAAGATTCCAAGTATACAAGGAAGGCAGCAGCAAATAGCAAGACCAATCAGACATGCAACAGCCACACAGATTCCTATGAAGAAAACTTCAATAGCAAGAAATGATATACAAAGCCTGAAAAAGAGGCCAAATAGCAAATTAATAAACATGAAAGGAAGGTCTGTTTTAAGGAAAACTACACTGCTAAAGAGCAAAATCAAACAAACCAGTAAAGCTGAGGTGAATCATGTCTTAGGTCTCGGTAACTAATAAAAGCAACCCAGTAGCACCCGATAATCCACCAGATAAAGGAAAACATCGTATTTGCATATTCCAGGTTCTTAGCAACACTGCAAAAGAAGAGCAAAAGGAGATTTTCCCATGTATCCTCTAAAATGGTTTCAAAGTTACAGGAAGGCAGTGCATGATCATGAATGACACTCAATATAAAATCGACCTCAAAGCTTGATCTTTAGCCAACTACGAGAGCAGCACTAAACGAAGATCCAAAACCAAGAAATTCGAAACAAAAACAAGATAAACCCTACATTTCCATCAGCAAAAACATTCAAGTTCTCCTTTCTGTCTCATCTTATGCTCAAGGAAATAACACTTTTGTCCCATCTAGACATTTAGACAATAACATAAAAAAGAACTAGAAAACAACAAAAGAAAGAACCTTTATTACCTCGACCTAGTCCCTTCGTCAGACCCACGTTGCCAAGTTCCATAATCCATTAAATTGCCACTCTCACTCACACTCACGCTCCTATCTTCACGTCTCCTTCCGAACTCATACACAACCACAACTATATGAACAAAGCACTGAAAAACATACCCAATTATCCACAACCTCAGAGGCACCGCAGGCCTCTCCTTCACGCTGAACCCTAACACAGCGACCCCAGTCACCACGAACGACAAATTCCACACCACATCGAGAGCAACCATGGGCGTCGAGTAAGCCCAACCCACCTGTCGCTCCTCAAACTGCTCCGCTGCGTTCTCGCGCACCCGCACGGAGGGTTCCCGAAGCATCAGCATGCGGCGGCTGAAACCAACCGCCGCGCCGAGGAGGGGCTGCGGTGGCCGCCTAAGGAGGCTCCGGCCACGGCGGAGGTAGTCGGATAGTGACCGGGAGAGGAGCGGCGTGGTATCGTCGGACGGAGAGTTGGGCGGGTGCATTTGGTCTGCCTGAATTTGCGTAGCGAATCTAATAAAATATTAAATACTAACGATAGTGTCGATTGTGTTTGGATAATTTAAAATTATGATGCGATGATTCGGAGAGTAGAGAGTTTGATGATTACGTTACAGACACACGTAGCTCCTTGAGTTGACAAGTGTAAGTCATATCCATCCAATCAGCTTTTATTAAGATTATTTATTTATAAGTGATAAAATAAGTCTGACAAATTTGGCTTAGCCCGGTCTAATTTTGACCTTGGTTAATCAGGTCACGAGCCGAGGTCGGCCTGGTTCGTAACCTAACTTTTACTTTAAAAACGGTCCTCTTTAATGTTTTTTTTAAAATATATATATGATAGGTTGACTTGGCTCAATCCATCAAGCCATAGGCGGATCTATCTCGACCCGTCAAGCCACGCGGGAGGTGGCTCGGGCCCAAGCCCGACTCATTGACACCCCCTTAAGATAAAGACTAGAGATAACAATGCTGGACTTTTGAAAACAATCCAACATCAACCCACTCGAGGCTTGGGTTTGGGCCCCAGCCATTGACACCCCTTAAGAATGTCAGATTTTTTAAAACAATCAACCCATGTCGGGCTTGACCTCAGGCTTGAACTATTCAAGTCCAATCTAGCCTGAAGCACGACTTATAAATAAAATAATATTATTTTTTGCATTTTTTATTAAAAATAGTAAAAAAATTCTTTGTAATTCTTAATTTTTTTATAAAAGCATATTAAAAATCACTACATGATCCATGCGATATGAATATCATATCTAAATTAATCAAATGCTACTTATGTTGTCGATTTAACTCAACTATTAAATTTGAACCAAATTAATTAAATCGACTCAAATTAATAATTTATTATAATTACCTTAACTTATTTGTGAAAATTATGGTTGACAAAAATCAAGTATTTAAGCCTGATTTTTTTTTTTGTCAAGGTCAAGCCTCATAGTGTTCGGATTAAACCCGACCCGTTATCATGATAGATACTACACAACAAACTCTCTTTGCAATCATGAGATTCCAGAGTTTAAACGGGCATATACAACACAACTCAGATGAGCAGGAAACATACGGCAAATGACACAATCTAATTAAAACTAAATACTCAAACATCTAGTACATGTGACCACCCTAACAAGATGGTTACAACTCAATTGTTTTAGAAAGTCATTACAACACACCCCTAGCTACCAGCTAATCCCATTCACGGTTCACCGGAATAATTTCAGATGCAGCTTCATCAGTCATTCAACAGTCTATCAATCAACCGTTAATCTGTCTGAGGCCTGTTTTCTGTTCGATAACTGGTAAAGCTTGAAAGAGGGTTGGCTGAGGACACTAGAAAATGGGGATTGGTTTTGCATGGGTGACTAACCATCCAAAAATTGAGTTTGCATTTGATTACCAAGATGTTTATCTCAGTTTTCTTTTCTTGCGTGCTCCGGAATGAGACGTTGACGCAATTCGGCGGACGCACCAGCCAACTCTGCAGGTTATTGGACATGAGGAATGATGAGAAAAACCTGTCCCTGGTGAAATGGAAGCGAAGAGGAGGCAAAGGTTTTACCTTGAGCAGTAAAATTGAATAGAGGAGGTAGTGCTCGTCCGTTAGGCAAACATGCACTCGGGTCCCTCAAATCATCGAAGAAAGGGTGAGCACAGGCTTCCAACTAAAATAAGGAAACAAGTTAGCTTATTAGGATTCCCAGTTAATGAAGATTACAAATTGTACAAGCGAAGATTAATTATTCGTCTGTGAAACTAATTATTTCTTACAGCAGTGCATCGTAAATTTGGAGAATACTGGAGGAGTCTCGATACAAGATCCACTGCTTCGGCGGGCATTCGTTTGTGAAATATCTGAAGGTTTTACAAAAATTAGATCCTGCAAGAGAAAATTTATAGAACTGATGTCTAGATTTTGATATAATCAATAGACCTTGTGCCAGGGATGGGCTTTAATCTGGGGGAACTTGAATTCAGAGTAATTTGGATTCATGCATCTGATCTCTTCTCGTGTTGGAGTGCCCAGAACCTGGTGTCAGGCACAAAATGAGATGAATTATTGCGAACTTGGCCAAATATAAGATAAAGAGAAAACAATTTAAACTGCATGAGAATAGTAAACCTTAATGATTTCCACCAACTGGTCAACTCCACTTTCCCCGGGAAACAAGGGCTGCAAAAGTATAAAAAACAGCAGATGTTGGACGTGGGCATATAAATACCATGTTCTTAAAGGAAATCAAATATAAAATGCTCACATATAATAGATGCACATACCAATCAATAACTTGATCAAAAAGATAACAAAGGAGTTAGCAATAATTTATCAACTTTTAATTCAGAAGACAGAACATGAGAAACTACTGAATTCATGATCACGGAAGTTTATCTTCTCACTTCATATGAGAAATACTGAATGCTAGGTAAATGTTTGCACATATTGCAATGAACATAATGAAACTTGACGTAGCAAACACTTCCTACACTCAATGAAGGGGGAGTTTTAGAAGTTTCAGTTGTGAACATAAAACTCCATGAAAGTATAGGTTGAAACTAGCCGTAAATGATCAGTACAACTCAAATATACACCAACCTGACCAAGAAGCAATTCAGAAAGAACACAGCCAGCAGACCACATATCAATGGCAGTAGTATATTCTGTAGCCCCAAATATAAGTTCAGGTGCCCTATAATACCGTGAACATATATAAGAAATGTTGGCTTCTCCTGGCACCTAAAATAAATAAATAAACATATATTAGTTTCTCTTTATGTAGGCAAAACATTAACACTTTTTGAAGAAAAAAGGAAATAACCATACCAGCATCTTTGCGCTCCCAAAATCACATATCTTTAGCTGATGAGTTTGAGGATTGACCTGCAGAATGCATCAAAGCTTCAAGAAATCATGTTTTATTGTGGACACGAAACTACAAGAGGACATGTTGCTGTCACAGCAATCACAAAACTTTACACTAGAAACTGCACCAATCAATGGCACCACATTTCCAGGTAAAGAAGAGTTGTTTTAGGCTCTTTTCACAACTGATGGCTATCATTTTCACATCTAGCGCCCCCAATCCCCAGTGAAACATGTAAATAAATCGATATTTATCTGCTAATTTCTTAATCATAACAGAAATGGCATGGAATAGTAATCTCAAATACATAAAGCAGGAAAACAAAATACTAAACGTCAAGTGGTAGACAGGAGTCAATGAATATGAAGACTTTTCAAATGATCATCCAAGTGATGAGAGTAACGAGGAAAGAAAACTCACCAGTAAATTCTGTGGCTTAATGTCTCGATGGCACACACCAACTACATTATGCAAGTAATTCAAAGCACGACAAATCTACATAAAGAGAACAAAATGATTCCAGAAGAAGCAAGGAAAAGCTGCAAGAGGCAAATATATACACTTGAATGTTGCAATGTAAAGATATGGAATGAATGGAACTTACTTGATATGTATACAATTGCACATATATGATGGGCATGTGGTGGTTCATCCTGCTATAGTGCCTTGAAACACGATGAACAGTCTCAGCCATATATTCCAAGACAAGGTTAAGATATAGTTCATCCTTTTCTGTAGTTGAAAAGAAAAAATGGTTCAGGTGAAGAACATTAGGATGGTCAAGCATGCGCATGATCTGAAGTTCTCTATTCTTGTATCTCTTATCCTGCAGCACTTTCTTTATCGCAACCGATTCACCAGTCTCCAGGCACTTAGCCTATTAACCAAAAGCATCACATAAGATGAGAGGAGATGAGACCATTGCCACACAGATACAGAAGTAAAAGGCAAATGCAGAAGAATACAACACACTTGGATAGTTTTATTTACCTGATAGACAACACCAAATGAACCTGTCCCAACCACTCTCTCTGCCATATATGATATTGTCTAAAAATGAGAAAAGAAGAGGAAAATGTCAACCATTATTGTCAAACAGTGATCACAAACTGAAACAACCCTGAACATGCCAAATATGTAACTATGAGACTGATAGAAGCTTTGCCAACCATTAAGATATATTAAAACTGAACAAGATACCTGCTTTGGCTGTCCATTTCGACCACCTACTGTGGTTGCGATGATCTGACCAGCTTCAGTTCCTCTACCACTCACAACAGCAGCCTCCGTATCCTACAAAATTCATAATGAGACACTTGATGCAATTCACAAAGAGAAACAGAATCAATCTCATTCATATTCCTGCCATAATAAAAAATCCTACCAAATCCAGTAATGTTGAGTTATTTCACGTGTATAGTTGAGCAAACCAACCTTCTCATCATAATTATTGGTCTTGTCATCTCTGATCCTCATTTCATGCATTTCTTTCGGAAGCTGATCATAGCCTGATGTCTCTACTGCAGTGACTGAAGATTGTTCGGATTTGCTTGCGGCAGCAACCAGTGACGTGGAAGCCATGTGCTGCTCCAAACCCATGGCATTTTGATCAACTACACATGCTTCTCCCCTCATCCGTTCTATTTCTTTATCAACCTTGGCTCTCTTTGTCCCAGAGTCTCCCCCCTGTGTAACAACAGAATTGTAAAAAACAAGATCATTGTCAAGTTGGCAAGCAGCACATCAACAATAATTTGACAATGGACCCACGAACAAACAAAGAAAAAAAAATGACTGAAACTTCATTCGAAGGAACGAATACGGTTACTTTGATCATAGGCACTTCAGAAAAACAAAAAGAAAAGTCGTTTTCTTCCTAAATTACTATATCTAGTACGTGAAACTTCCTTGAAACATTTTATACACAATAGAAATTGGGCAGGCATGACTAAATTCATCTTTGGAATCTTTTAGACAACCTGAAGATTCTTCTTCCCTCTCCCAACTTCACTTTCATTAAAAACATTGAAAAAATTTTAAAAATTAAAACTACAGGCCAACAATTGTAATGAACGAATTAAGAGCCAATAATTGGGAGTTGACAAATAAATTACCTACGGCAATTACAAATAACTGATTATCTAGAGCACATACCACATTTTCCAAATTCTTTAAATATCCTAACCAAATATAGAAACTACCAAGCCCAACAGACAAATTGATCTCAAAATGGAGACAACTTGATCGATCAACCGATCTCCAAAAAGATCAATTTTTTTTACTTAATACCCTTAAGAAAATGAAATCTAGCAAGTGAAGGAGATTAACTAACGAAAGCAAAAAAAATTTAAAAAAACTTACTGGATCAGATGATATGGAAGTACGACCAGACGCAATGCTCTTCAACCGACGCATCACATTCATTGTTCCTGTTTCCACCAAACCCTAACTTCCCCTTAAAATCCCAAATCAAAACCAAAAAAAAATTCAAAAAAAAAGGATTAAAATCAACCTTCTCTCTCTCCTTCCTGACTAACAATTCAAGAGAAAGAGAGAGAGGGAAAATCTGAAAGAGAAAATGAAACAGAGAGAAAATGAAAGAGATCAAACAAAACAGATCTCTCTAACTCCTTTTCCTGAATTTAGCAATTCCTCTCTCAAGAACGCTAACCCAACATGTGTCCCTTTCTCTCTTGATTGAGCTTTGATTTTTCGTTTGGTCAAAGATCGAGCCATGGCCAGTCATTCCAAAGGCCTCGAACTATTTTCCGTACTTCGGTCAAACGGCGATTCGCTACCGTCGATCGGTAATCATGTGAGTGATCCTACGGTGATCCTGCGGTTCTCTGAGGATTTTTAAAATTTGTTTAAGAAGACAGAGATTGATGCGAGCGGAATATTCGGTGGGCTTTTGACCGTCCTTTGACCGTAACGGTCAGGGTCAGATGTATCGGCTTCTAACTAAATTAGGGTTTTTGTGTTTGAATTGCGTGTTGAGTGTGAACCCGCTCTGCCTAAAAAGGGGCTTAGGGTTGGGATGTTGCTGGAAAACTATTTTTAATCTTTTTTATTTTTTTATTGTAGTTTAGTAACAACTAAAAATATTTTTTTATTATATGATATATTAATTATTAATAAGAATTTTGAATAATTTAATTATATATTATATATTTAATTAATTAAAAATAATTATTAATTTAATTATGATTAATTTAATTTAATTAAAATAATTTATTTAATTTTATGATTAATTTAATTTAATTAAAATAATTTATTAAATTTTATAATTAATTTAATTTAATTTAATAATTATTAATAAATATCATTAAATTTTTATTTTATTTTATTTTAATAAAATAAAATAATTTTATTGATAATTTGTTAATAAATATTATATAAGAGATTAAATAAATTTAATTAATTAAAAATAATTTATCTTTAAGTTATATCTAATCCATAATTATCTTTGGTAACAAAACTATAACTAAATTAATATTAACAGCTAAACAAGTTTTTATTTTTATTTGAAAGAAAAATAGAGACTAAAAATAGAAAGCAAAAATTAAAAACTAAAAATTATAACAGAATAACAGAAGTGGGAACAAATAACTCTTAACAGTTTAGTTTAAAATGTTAGTTCTACTAATAATTTGTTGATTTAGTTAACGAAATATTTGTTATTTATAACATATAAGCATCCATCTAAAACCATTCTTTGTAATAGTCTAACCATGACGAATATTTGTTAAGGTAAACGTTTACATGTCTTAAATAACAAAAAATCTGTTAGCCAAATCGAAACTAATATTTTGAATTGAATTGTTAAAATTTTAAAGAGCTGGTCACTTGTTTTAAAACTTTAAAATCTTAGATATCAAATTGAAAAAATCTCAAAAGGCTTAACACTTTAAGAATGGTTATCCCGTCCTTGTAACCTAAACATTTTGATTTATTTTTAAATGATATTGTAAAATTAAAAGTCAAAACAACATTTAGTTTGACATATTCCCAATCTTAATTGTGACAGGGAAGTTATGATTAAGGATTCAAATATGTGGATGTGTGATCCTTTCAACTTGTAGATTTAATTGAGTTTGGAGTAGGTTTGGCAAACTTTGTCAAACCTAATTTAACCATGTTTAGTCTTGAACTTATCGGAATTGGATTAAGTTGACCAAGTTTCTACCTAACTCAGCGTGATTGAAAACTTTTAAGTGAAATATGTTGTCTTTATTTTTTAAAAATAAAATATGTATATTCAAATTTAAAGTCTCGTGCTTGATCGAGATTCGAGTCAATTTCAACCTCGAATCTAAAATTTTAAATTTAGACTCAAATCTAGCCCTATTCATTGCTAACAATAGTTTAGGCGGACATTAGAACGATATTATTTTAATATAACCAATGAAATGCTATTTTCTGCTTAATTAATTTGAGTTACTTTAGTATTCCTTAAGTTAAAGTTTACTGAAATTTAATCGGTTCAGATTTGACTTATTAATTATAAGTTAGGTTGACTCAATTCATGTAACTATAGATTATTAATGATTTTAAAAAATAATTAATCAAAAGTAAAAGTAACATTTTGATCTTATTTACTTAAAATTAAAAAAGTTAATAATTAAATTAAAAATTTTATAAAGATAGACACTAAATAAATAAATAAAAAACACTTTTAGGTTAGTTCGAGTTAAATTGGGTCCTAATAAGTCCATCTTGGGAGTTATGGGCCTAACATAATAAAATTGCAGAGCGAAAACGAAAAGCAACTCAAGTGTTGCTGCCCAGGATCGAACTGGGGACCTTTAGTGTGTAAGACTAACGTGATAACCACTACACCACAGCAACAACACGTCCACATCTTTTTTACTTTTAAGCTAGAATATAAAAAGCTTTCAACCGCAGCATACAATCTCATTTCCCATAACTATGGTTTTATTAATAAAACAAATTCGATAAATAACATTTCGCTTAAAAAGTTTAAGCTTAAGTGGAAATAAAGAGTACTTCAACATATGATCTAAAAATTGAACCCGTCCAACTGTATAAATCTTGAATTTACCAAATTTTTAGTTTAGTTTTTTAGCTTTATGATTTTATTTATTTTAATAATCTTTGTTGTTAAAAACAATCAGTTTATTAACTAATTAGATGATTTTTATAAAGTAATTAATTTTTTAAAACCAAATTAAATTAAGATTTAAATTAAGGACAATCTTTATTAATAATATTTTAAAATTTTTAATTATATCAAATTTAACTGATTTTATGATGCTCAAATATCAGTTGAACCTTTAAATTTGAAAACATTTATCTTCCTAATTTAACTTTTGGTTTAATTTTTAAAACATTGATTTCAAAATACTAAAATTTTTAAAGATAATGATTGATAAGCCATTGGTTAAATTTTTTATTATATAAAGAAAAATTAATATTTATACATATATTTAAGCTTATGTTACATCAAATTCTATGTTCTAATTACAGTATTTTGAACAAATCCTCTATTTTAGTTACCATGTTTCAACTCTATTTTATTAAACTTCATCTATATATTTTTATAAATTTTATGTTACTATGTGGGTATAATTTAATAGGACAAATTGTTAGATTTGACCATTGTGCTCATCCATTGTATGATTGATTGATTGATTCAAAACGACCTTTTATATTTACATGGGCCACCACTCTCAAAAAGATTTCAATCATGAAGGAAGCCTTTTCTTTTTTATTTTTTCTCAATCAATTAATCAATAAAAAATCCCTTTTCACATTAACCAAAATAAAAAAAGACAAATTCATCTTTATGTTATAAACATTGACCTTAAGATGATAATTAATGGTCCCTACACATTAATTGCAAGAAAGTGTTACTATGTCCTCTCTTCTTGCTTTCCGAATTTTTGGACCCAAAGCCAACTTCAAAGTCATTGCAATAAATGTTCTTCACCACTTAATTGAAAAGTATTCATAAGTATAGCATTTCAAAATTGTAAAATAAAAAAATCATAATTATTTAACTAATTTCAATCATCAATTATTTTTATGAGTATCGATCAGTTAAGAATAAGATTACGTATATTAAATCTCTTCAACACTTATGTTTTATATAATTTTTTACTAAGCTATTGTTGATATTATTAATAATACTGGTTAGTAATTGTCATTTTGAATATGAATGAAATGAATTTTAAAAATGGGAAATAGTTTATTAATAAAATATATTATTTGTTAATTATTTAATACGATTTTGAGTTAATATTTGAATACAATATGAAATGATCAATTAGTTATATTTAAAAGTAATTATTTAAATTTGAATTTGAGTATTTAAATTTAAGTTCAATCACTTATGTAAAATTAGGTCAATCGTATTAAAAGATAAGTATGATCCAAGACTTGAACGTGTGCACTTGACAGCCATGGAAGTACATCGAAAAGGGACGTGGAACCCCCCACAAACACAAGCAAGCGGCCCTGGGGGAGCAAGGACGTCATGTAGAAGCCTAAGTTTGGCTCTAGTGGATATTATGATAGAGCCTATCGTTGTCTTGACTTTTATTGCTTTCGTCTTCATCTCTCCTGTTCCTATACAGATAACCCTGCGGATGCGACATTATATTACTTGCGAGCACTGCTTCTGTTCTGCATGGAAGATGTCAGAGATGGATTGTACTAATTCACTGTAGCTTGCTGCAAGGAATCATCAAGAACTTGGTCCCGTTGGTTGAATATGGTTTGGTCCAGCATGCCAACAGGCTTATCACTTGTTTTTTAATGAGGAGTTAGGTTTAAGGTTTTTACTGTTACTGTGCCTGGGTCCCAAAAGCTTTTCAGTCATTCTAGACTCAGGTCGAGTTTAAGAATTCGACCTAGCTTAGTTAAACATTTGAGTTTGGAAAATATCAAAATGTTGACTATCAACATTAATAAACTATCACCATCATCATCAATACTAAATTAAAATCCTGCTAAACTGCACATAATCTTATCCGACTTTCCTGCCATGGAAACTTTCTTTGATCCCTGAAGAAAAGGTATGATCCGAGACTTGAACTGAACGTGTGTGTGCTCTCGGCAGCCAAGAAAATACCTCGAAAAAGCTTCTGTTGAAAAAGGGTGGGAAGTGGAACGCCCAACAACCAAGAGGATGTGGGCATGGCGGAGCAAGAACATCATATCCTGTAAAAGTCAAGTTAAGAAACTGAGAATACGTTGAAGTTAAAAAGTCTGGACCAGTTTCGTTCTAGAGGATACGAATCTTATGATAGAGACTGTCGTTGTCTTGAGTCTTTTATTGCTTTCGTCTCCTATCTAACCTATTCCCGTACAAGCAACCCTTCGATTCTCACGAGCCACCACTGCTGCTACTACCGTACGGTCCTTGGGCATGCAACAGAGACGGAGAGATATGTAAACCTGTAGTTTACTGTAAGTAATTATCAAAGAAGTTGGTCACGAGGATTCGTCCGTTTTATTGGATTGTGCTCCCGTCAAATGTTAAGTTATAGGGGGTTTATTTGTGATTCACAATAGCCGAAGATATGGCTTATCGAAGAATTGAACTAGAAGTCGATTGTTTAGAAGTTATTAATATTTTTTCTTGTTCAAGTTCGAAGTCGTCCAATAATACATCACTAATATAAGCTATTTGAGTTCTTTTCGATTAACTCTGGATGGTTCGCTTCTACCACGTGTTTTAAGAAAGAAATCGTTGCGCTGATTAATTAGTTTCTCATGAGACTCATTTTAGTTTAGGAGTTACTTATTTACAATTTCTTTTTTCGAAATGTCTTATTATCCTTTTAGAGAATATATACGATATCTTCATTCCAAAAATCACTATTTAAGTCTTACTTTTCTCCATTTTATATATTTAAAAAAAGAAATTGATCTGTTTTTTTAGTTATGTTGTTATTCAAATACTTTAATTTTCAGTTCAATTTTTAAAATATTCTCTATGTATTTAATGGAAAGTTAGGTTTTTGCTATTTTTGTATCTTTATAAGTATTCAAATAAGCTCGGCTCGGCTCGACGGAAAGTCAAGGGAGGGTTGTTAATATGCACAACCTTCTTTTTTTATAAATTTTACAAAAAGACTATGGTTCTGTTGGATTCTGGCGAGACTGAACGTTACCGTTTGGATCCATGGGGTTGATTTGTCCCGAGCTTGAAGATTCTTGCAAAACAAAGAAGGCACATCGGGAGTTGTTTCCCGATTAGCCCCTCCGACGCT
>JANIJH010000009.1:48938888-48959997 GCA_024520975.1 Erythroxylum areolatum
ATATTAAATAATTAATAATAATATTTTATATAATTAATAATAAATTGTATACAATTAATAATAAATTTAATAAAAAAATTTATTAATGAAAATAGAAAATATGAAAAAAAATATTCTTTAATTGTTTGTATATATTTTAATATAAATAAATTATTTTTAATATAAATCACATAAAATAAAATCAAATATATTAAATAATTAATACTAGTATTTTTATATAATTAATAATAAAATAATAAACCTCTTGCAACAACCATTTTAATATAAAGAGTATAAAAGTCATTTATTATACATTACATTCCATTGCATCCATCTTTCAAACAACATTTCACTACATTACATTATGAACCCTTCCATCATTCCCAAACAACTTTTTACTATATTACATTCCATTCCATTATAAATCATTCCATTCCTTGCCATTCTATTACATTCCATTCTATTAATTAATATCCAAACAAACAGACCCTAAGTTACCAAGAGTTGTGAGTATAAACGGATGGTATCTAGCCACCGATAACTAGGGGAAGCGGATCCAAGCCACCGCATGTGATATTTGCCCTGTAGCCGGACGAAAATCAGGAGACCAGGTTCGCACCGATAGGGCATAACCAGCGATGACCCAGGGGACCTTGTTTGAGGGTCCGAATGAAGTCATCCTCTTCAACAAATTTGATAAGGTAAAAATCATTTTCAAGGTCTATTAATTTCATAGGCCCTTTGGTTTCCACATTGTAATGAGTCGGGACTTGAGCATATTAAATCCAATTTTCCGACCAAGCAATTTGATGACTATTGTTTGTGCCCATGCCTTTCGAGTTTTCCTTTGAAAACAGTAGATAATTCAATGGCCATTTCGAAGTTGCCTTGGATAATCGAGATGTCACCTTCAGCTATCGCAATCGATTCCTCCTCAGGCCAGTCCAACTCGTCAACTCCTGCATCAGGGGTGGTCTGTTGTGAAACCACTGCACTGTAGCCAATGGCTGGGTATGGATTATAGGTGTAGGGGAAGGGGAGTATTCCTCTCTTTCACGAAGTCTGACTCTCTTGGAAGCTTGTCTTGTAGAAACAGTTGGGTTGAGAGCATCCATGAGAGTAACTCTGTACCAAATTCACAGCAGTCCACTTTAAGCTTTTATAACCAAATTACTGTGAACAAGACATCAGACCTATCACGTCAAGCCTCAAACTCAAACTCTCTCCAAAACCCTAATTCTATATGAAATTCGGTCAAACCGTTGTCGATCTATTCACTTTAGACCAAGCTCAGGTCAAACCAATCTTGATCTATTCACTTTAGAGTTGAGACCAAGCGCAAGCTGAACTGCTGTTCATAATTATGATTTTATCTTAATTTACATCAAACAGTTATATTAAATTAATCTAATATGCATATGCACATACATATATATATTTTTTCTTTTTTTCAAACAAATCTACCGAAAACATCTCTGCAATTAAAGATAAAGCTGCAAAGCCCTCTTCAGACACTGCGTTTCGCATTTAGCAAAACTTGTACTGAGTTGTTATTGTTGTTGTTGTTTTTGTTTTAAGTAAATTCCGAATTTGTGTATTCTAAACTTATACTTTTGTCTAAAAGGTAGGATGTCTTTACATCGCTTACAAATATAACCAGAGAGACGAGACTGAATCTGCACCCATTTTATGCATGAAGATGGCAGAGAAATAGAGGTAGAAAAATGTACATTACGAAAGAAAAGTTGGTGTGTCAGTGGGATGATGCAGAAGATAGCCTCCAAAAGGTTTTTGTTGCAACCAGAATCTTTTCTCTGCCATGAGATTCAGGTTCTTTATCATGTAAGCTGGCCTTCCACCGTACAGCATGAGCTATACGACTCACTTTGTCAATGACTTCCGGAGAATCACGGATCACGACTGTTCCTTCCGGACGTAATATTCGGTCCATCTCAACTACTAAATCCACTAGGTTACATCTGCATGATAATATCAGGGACTTGGTAATCATTCAACACCCCACAGGAAAAAGCTTCTAATGGTTGTCATGACACTTAAGCAGAAAAGATACCAGATTCAGAATATGCAGCTTGATTAGCTTCTTCATTGGATAAAATCTTTCGTCGAAAAAGTTTAAGAATAATAAAGAGAAAATTTTTCAGACGCTAAGTTTGAACCAGTAGCAATAATGTTAGAATAAATACAACCACCAATATAAAAGGAAATATTATCATTTAATTAAAAAAATGGTGAAGAGTAATAATAGTTTGTATAGTCAAAAACATTACTACTAATATCATCAATGAGAAAATTAAACTCAAGAGAACTGTAGCAAGTACCTGTTCCTGCTGCCACGGGGACCTTTGATCAGCGATTCAAGCCCGGTTACATGGATAAGATCGTATGTACGTGGATATGTTGAGAAAGGCTCACACCTACAAACACCAGTTCAATCACAGGTCACAATAAAGTTTCTCTATGAAGTGATTATACCACAAAGGTCCTACAGAAATATCACAAGCCAGAGATAACAAGAAAAAGGGAGTAACGCATGTAGGAACGATTAGTACTTGTAAGGGGGATTGAGGGAACAATCCCTCCGCCTTCTGCTTCAGGAAGGAATCCATAGATGTTCAGATGGATTCGTGAAGTTATAAATGAAAGTACAGTGACAAAAGGTACAAACAATAAGTTCCAGTTTGTAATCATTCCTGATTACAAATGAAATAACTTACCAATCATGGTAGACTCCAATTAGGCCACGGTCATAAATAACATCTAGAGTGGCTAACTTTTGAGCAGGAACTACATTCATCACCCACACGGGATCAGAGATAATTGCTGCAGCAAAACCACCAAAAAATGCATTCATATCCATGACATTGTGTATGGCTGAAGTTCCGAGCTTCACATTCAAATTGTTCTTATAGTAAGCCACTCGCCTTGCCCAACGTCTTGTGTCAGCTTCAAACAAATCAATTCCATTTTTTATGAGTGTCGCTCTCGAAGGAGCTTTGTTTAGCCTATATGGCCACTTTGGAATTGAACTAACAGCATACTCTCCTTTGATGGAAGATGTTGTAGTCACACATTTCTTTAACTGGTAGTACCTGCAACACAACTAACTTAGCTTAAAGACTCATGCTTTTTCCCTGACTGCAAAGCATCTAATAATCATCACGAAACAAATTCACCTAATTCTACTAAAGTTTTGTAAGCATTTACCAATTATGCACCTAAAGCAAATGCAATTCATGTCAGAGCAGTTGAAACAAGAGGAAAATAAAATTTGTATTTCAAAGTTTCTACAAAAAGTTTACACAAATTGAGGATCCATAGCTAAGAATTACCATGCCTGACTCGGGTCATCTGATTCCCCACACAGAGCAAGCCCGAATTCATTTTGGTTAGGCAGGCATGAATCGCCAGTGGGTTTTTTCCAGATGACGGTATTTCCATCCACAGCAATCAGCTCATAACATAATGCTCTTGCAACACCTTGGAGATCTGCCCATTCTTTGTCTTGTTTAGCCCACTGTACAGGTGGACCAGAAATGACCAAGTATCCTCCTGGACGAAGTAGTCTATCCACTTCAATGAAATAAGTTGCATCTGCAAAATCCAAATTCCTTCCTTGGTAAGAGCTAGTAGCAGAAGCAGGAGCGTACAAACACATAATAACAGGTCAGGGAACTAACTATATGCAGTAAAAGGAATCAGACAGCGGGAACAGTGCACTAAGTCGAAAGAGAATGCAGGAAATGGCAGTCTGCGAGTGCCAAGCATGGCAACAAATGCTGGAATTCCCCTTTCCAGAGCAAATTGTATTTGTGATTTGTGAGAATCTCTTGGTGCAAAAGAGACAGTTAAAATCCCTGCTTTTAGCATATACCCTCCCCAACTAGCAACCTGTAAGATGATTAAACTTAAAGAACTTCACACATCTAACAGGATTTAAAAGCTCAAATATGATGTATAAAAGCCCGTCCTACCCCACATCCCATATCAAGTGCAGTCCTTATGACTCCACCACTAATAGGAATATATTGTCCAAGTTTTTCAATGTATGGTACGGCTCCATCAGGAAACATTGTTCCACCTCCAGGGAATATAAAGTAATCTCCATCCTCTTTCATCCATCCCTGATGCCCCTTCCTGTCTGCAATCTTGTTATATGGCATGTTTGAATGCCAAATCTGCATATTAGCGACATTAAACATAAGCATGCATGCATAAATGAACGTGTACAACAGATTTCATTCGATTGGGGGATATACGCATCCCTTTAACTTTTCATATATTTAATCTAATGCCACCAATCAATTAGTGGCACACTGAAATGGGATCCTACAGGACAGACCTAGTCGATGAAGCTATGCATAAGATGGGGAAGAGGAGGTGCTCTTAAGACTTAAGTTTGCAATTTATTTCAAACAAAGACCTACAATGATGCAGGCTACCTGATCAGCGATCAAACTAAAAGCTGCAGACTCGGGGGACGAAACCTAATTCTCAGACAAAATATAGAAGTTTCATACAAGTTAAGGTACAAGGCTAATCATGGTTAAAAATCCAAAAAGAAATTCCTTGCGTACCGTTCCCTCTCAATTGTCGGCATACATAAAAAAACCCATTTCCATTTACAGATAAAGCACAGACCTTATGCAAACTTTCGGGCCAACGAACAGGAATTCTATATCCAATGGGCGGAGGGATCAAGCAAAGAGGGGTTTCGTCGGGTAACGGACAGTGACGCTCTCTGTAGAAATTCATTTCCCTGCTAAGCTGACTGTTGCGTCTGGGATCTTCGCACGGCATGTGATCAACAGAATCAGCACCACATGCTTCGATTGGCTGCGGATGACTCCCAGCCTCGATCAGCTCGACCAAGCGCTGTCGCTGCCGTGGATCCAACGTCGAGAGAAGCAGCGTTTGGCGACCGGAGGCCGCGAGAGAGTCGCCGAGCGGAGTGAAGACCATAACGAAGAAGAGAATCACCAGTCCAAAGAATGTAGCAGACACAAGGTCCAAAAGCTTCCACTGCCTTGGGCTGCGATTCGATGCTGCCAGATTCAGGTGTCCCATCGTTTCTCGCTTTTCACCTCCTTCCTTGGTGAAGACCCAGTTATGTAGATCTTAGCAACTTCTCATTTCGATAGCCGGCAAGGATCAAAGAGTAAAAGTGAAGTTATGCTCTGTTTTTTCACTTGTTTTTCTTTACTGGTTGGATTTAAGGTGAAGAGTGGTGTTGTGAGGGTAGAAGTTTGAAGATATTGGATTGTTCGAAATCGAAGCTTGGAGTTTCTCGCCACCAGAGAGAGACGCGGATTGAAGTAAGGACTACGCCGAGTTCTGAGTGAGTTGGACTCTTCCGAGTGTGGATGATACCGGTCGGTGACGGATAGGAGACAGCTGTCGTAAAACGAAGGCTTTTAAAAATAATGTTTAATTTAAATGACTCATCTGAATTAAATTGTTTTAAAGTATTTAATATTATGACAGGTACCCGTAAATTACTCATGCGAAATTGAGAGGTTCAAATCACGCATGTGCACCGTAAAGGGAATCAGAGCGCAGACAAACTGGCCGCACTCATGGTTTTAAAACCTGGATCGGACCGGTCGGTTCGATCGGTGACCGGTCAGTGGTCCGGTCTGGTTGATACTTTAAAACCGGTTGCAAATCGAACCAGTCTGAATCGGTCAAGACCGGTTCAATAATTATTTTTTTTATTTTTTATTTTTGAATTTTTTGATTTTTTTTAAATATTTTTAATATTATATATAATTAAATATAATTATTGCATAATTATTATGTCACACCGGTTCGACCGGTGGTTGAACCGGTCGAACCAATCAAACCAGTAATCAGTAAGGTCACCGGTTCGATGACCGGTCCAGATTTTAGAACATTGGCCGCACTTGCAAGCATGGCAAGCACCGGATTTCATATTCTTCAGGAACCTCCGTTGCCCATCATGGATTTCATCAACAAGGACAAGATTGGAGCTGCGTACCACAGATCTTTATGCTAGTTAGGTTTTTTTGTGTTGTAAGTATTTAATATTATAAATATTAAAATATAACTTAAATCAAATCAATCATTTTTATAGCGATTATTGGGTACCTAACACATAATTATTAATTTTAATTACTAATCATGCTAAAATAATTTAATAAAAAGTTTATGAAAAATGTGTTTTGATGCCTTATTTTTATAACTTTAAACAATAAAATGATAAACTTGGGTATTTTTAAACTAATTAAGAAACACTTGTAATATTGAAATTTAAAATTATTTATTCTGAAAAAGTAATTAATTTCTATTAAAATAATGAACTTAATAATTTTGTGTTAAGTATTTCTTAAAATTTTTAAATTAAAAAATAAATTTGAAAAGTCACAAAAAATTATAACCTTAATGTAAATTAAGTATTTCTTAAAATTTAAAATAATTAAATTATTTTTAAACAAATAAAAAACACAAAAATTATATTTTTAATGTTGGAAAAACTTTTTTTAATTCAATATTTTCTTTGTCTAGGGCATGTTTATTTTTATTTTTTTGCTTTTTGTTTACAAATTTAATAAATATGATATAAGAAATTAAAATAAATTTATTTAATTAGAAATAATTATCTTTAAATTTTATCTAATATATAATTATTATAAATATAATTCTATAACTATATTGACATTAACAACCAAACATATTTTTTTTAATGAAAAAAATACTTAAACTGAAAACAAAAAATAATAACTAAAAATTACAACAGAAAATAACAATAAAATCAAAAGTTAAATAAGAGTTCATGCTTTGGTTAATTATAATAAACCAAATTCCAACTATACCAAAGCAATGTTACTTAAATGCTTAACTTGAACTTGGGGTTCATGTTTTGACGATAATATATCTAAAACTCAACTCCAAACACGAAAACGGCAGATCAAATTTGAAGAAAAAAGAAAGCGCAGATTCATTGCCAACAGTATTCCTCATTGATTTTGCATTCTCAGATGCCATCAAGTTTCTGAATTAACAGATGAGTTTACATAAGGAATAATGACAAAAGAATGGGTTACAGCAACTTGTCATGCAAATTCCAAGTATATACAAGCACAAACTTCACAACTAACCATTGTTGCATATGTATCCCACAATCCTCACCATCCAATGTTCTACTAAGAGACTGTTAAATTTGTTTGAGGATTTAATTAACTCCTGCTTCATTGCCACCAGAGTATCCATAAACAGGAACTCAAGAAACCTTGATGAAAAGAATGTTGGCCATGTTTAACCACTCAGTTCAAACATACAATCAAAGTTTCTTATTTCTGATAATGTATTCATGCTTGATAAGATTTGCCCTTAGAAGCACGGCTCGCACGTCCCTCTCAAATTCACTTCCAGTTTGTAGAGCCCGTTGAAAAGTTGCATTCCTTTGATCTGCACGCCGTGCATATAGAATTTTGTTGTGCGAATCAATCCGAGCCTACAAATGCGTTGCAAGTGTTGTAATTATTTGTTAAAAGCTATAGTAATTGGCAACCATAGGTTAATGTAAGAAATAATTCCATAAAGCAAAAGGCTGGAAGATGATTCATGTGTGCACATAAAGTACACTCAAGACTCTGTTCAAGAATCTTTCCTATGACAGAAGGGGAAAGGAAAAAGATTGGATTTCCAACTTCCATGCAAGTTCTTTCACACAAGATATAGTAAAATGAAAGTAGGCAGAAAAAAACTGACCTGTATTAGATTGTCAGTGATCAGGGCTTCGAGTTCTTTCTCCAGTCCACAGACACTTGTTTTGAAAGCATTAGCCACAGACACTTGTTTTCTCCAGTCCACACCAACTCCAAGAAATTACGAAAGTTGAGATTGTCAATAACTTTGGCCTGTAAATACAATTGAGAACAAAAATAGAAGAGCACATTGAGAAGTCCTTTGAGAAATATGATTAGCATGAAAGGATTACGACCATGATGGTGAAGTTGTGAAATTACCTTCAGCTCTGAGCGATCAAAACTTGCAAGTGCACAAAGTCCTCCATATATTGCAACATCTTGAGGAGCAATAATCTCATTATAAGAATTTCCCAACTCCGGACCCACTTCAAGTAACTGCACAGATGCAAACATGTTTTATCACCAAGAGAAAACAAATATGATAAAGATGAAGTTATGCTTACATCCCCTTGGTGTAGATTATCTATTTCCAGCAACAGTGGAGGAAAAGCAGATAGGGTGATGCTCAATTGAATGAAAAAATACTAGCGCTGATTCCTAAAGTAATTTAAGCAGACTTCAGGTTAAACAAATGTCGAACCAAGTTATTTCACTATCTCTCAGAAAATATTCTACTGAGCCAGTATAATTCCAAAGAAACACTATCCAAATAAAATTGAGGAAAGAAAACATGAAACCGGTGGTAATGAACAAATTGAAACATGAAAGCAAATAAGGTCACGAACCTTGCGGGCAGCAAGCTTGTACTTTTTAGACACCAAATAAGCTAATCCAGCAGCACATCGTAGTTTTGCAACAGTGACAGGGTCCAGAGCCTCAGGTGTTTGTTCTGCTTTGCCAACATAGCTTGTAACATGAGTAAATTGACCCATCTCAGTGCTGACAAGAATTGCACTCGTTACACATATTGATTATATGCTTTGATGTCGTGCAATAATCACGAGTACGAACATAGTTCTTAAAAGCATCCCCCAAGTAAACCGTGGGCATAGTAAAAATCTCCAAAATCATTATACCCCATTCTTATGCTTTCCTTAATCAAATTCGTCTGCACTCGAGACAAACCAAAGCAAACAAGGACAAATTCAAACAACAAATCAAAACCCAACCAAGATTAAATTTTGATTGGAGGGTTTTTACTCCGTAGGAATTGAGCTCAGTTTCAAGCCTCTCCTTCCTCTGTTCGGCTCTGTAATCAACCATCTCGCTATCCATCGAGTACTTGGGCCCTAATCGCCCATCAATCTTCTGCACAACTTCTCGAAAAAGCTGAGTGTTTGCACCTTTCTTGATCTCAACGTAGGCCATACGCAACGCTTCCATCTGCATCGATGCGTTATCGCAGTGGTCGGCGATGAACAGCCGTCTAATCTTCGTTCTTCCCGCGTAAAGGCCGGCGTATGCTTCGATATCGAGCTGCTCGCCACTAATAACAGGCTTCCGGCTAGACTCGTCATTGCCCTTGGGGTAAACGTCGTCGTCTGCTTCTATCTTGACCGCAGAAGATTGGTTTTGAATTGGGGAAGATCAGTTCACCGGGGAGGAGGGGTGTAGCAACAGTAAACCATATTTGGACTAGGATGAAAATTTAACGGAGTACAGGGATATATTTGTCAATATGTTTAATTGGGCCCCATATATACGGCGTGTCGTTTAGCAAAAGGACAAAGACAGTTGCAGAAGTACACGTGGCGATTCTCAGTAAACCACGTAAGTTGAGTAAAGGCGCGCAAATTAACTGTTTATAAATTTTATAGCTTTTAAGAAAGTTTGATACTTTCTCTGATCGACCGAACGAGAAAGAAAGGATAAAAGGAACTGTTTCCTGACTCTGCAATGGCGGCGAGACCGACTCGGGAAGCGATCGAGACGTTCATGGGAGTGACCGGCGAGTCTCAGGCCGTCGCGCTTCGGAAGCTGGAGGTGCATTGCATTTTCCTAATCTTGTGCTGCTTTTTAGGGTTTGAGTTTGATTGTTGTAAGCTTCAGTAGGTTTTAATTCCATGTGCTGTTGATGTGAAAGTAGTTTAGGTTTGGCAATTGGTGTTGTTCGTCTTTCTATGGTTTTGTTGTTTCTCATTTTCTTTTTTTTTATATATACTTTGTTTTTGTTTGAGAAGGAACATGGGGGCAATCTTGATGAAGCTCTGAACGCGCATTTTGGTGAAGGAGAAAGACGTTCTCGTGACATGCCTTTGTAAAATGCATTATTCGGTTCTTTAAAAAGAAATTACCAATTTCTTTGACGAGTCAGTCACTAAGAAAATTTTCTTTATGTGTTTGTGTTTGTTGTTTAGTTCGACAAATCAAATGGAAGCTCAACAACGTGGGATTTCACCGATTCTTTCTGCTCTTAGAAGTTTCAAGCCTTCGTTACTACTAGATCCGAATTATAGAAGAAATCTGTACAACCTAATTGGAACTTCTAGTTTAACTAGCAGTAGTGAACCGGTACAGCATGCAGGAGGTGTCAACTATCGTTATGATGAGAGCTTTCAGCACATACCACCTAGACCTGTTGTTGGGGATGGAAGTACAGAATTTCGCGAGCGTGTCTCTAGAGATGATCGTGCACATTTATCTGATGCAGAAGATGAAATGTTTCGACTTGCTATTGAGGCTTCAAAGCAGGTGTGAACAGGGGTCTTAAGAATAAATAATGTAGTTTTTCTGAATGTAAAGGGAAGATAATGATACTCTTTTGACCAACTTCTTCCTCAAGCTTTAATCCTTAGCAAGGGTATGGATGCAGGATGAATCTGCTGTCGGGTTTCCACAAAGGCAATCGAACTTGGAAGATGAGGAGCTTGCTCGTGCACTATCATTGTCCTTAAAGGTTTCTGCATTTGAGTTTTAGTGTATATTCTCATATTGATGGTCCTTGACTTCCTTTAACATAAAACTGCATTCAGACAGCAGAACAAGATGATGCAATGCGTGTTCAAGCCCAGAAGGAAATCAGAGTTCATGGTTCAAGTGCAAGAGCTGAGAAAGTCAATAAGGCCGAGCAGAAGGTTTGTAATGCTGTCATATTTACGAGGAACCATTTTGGAGCTGAAAAGATGCACATTCATTAGCATATCACTGAGTAAATAATGGCAGTCATCACAATCAACCGCATTTTGTTTGTTGAAATTGTGAGTAGCTGGGATTTGCCACTTGATGGAAACTCCAGGCCTGTTAGTCTACTTTTTATTACAAGTATTTACTTCACTTTAGTCCCTCTTTTCTTTTTCTGAGACTGTTAGTCATTTCATGTTGAAGCCTTTCCTTTTAGTCCATTTCAGGCATGGCTTGAATATCACTTCTTGTAGATGTTAAATAGATCTCAAATTGCTGAGGAAAACTTCAGTTAGATGCTTTTCTATGGAACATAACTTTTTAACTTTTCATTTTCTCCATTTTGACTATTGAAGTCAGCAGGAAATTCGCAGGATTTACCCTATTCACCATCATCTGCACTTGTTGCACAGCAATCACTACGACAGCAACAGGTTCTAACCACCTGCTCCTCAGTTGCACTATTCAGTTATAGTATTCTCTCTGACAAAAAGCTTCTCAAACTTTGCCTCCAGGATGATGAGTATCTTGCATTGCTATCGGCTGAAAGAGAAAAGGAAACAAATGTCTCTAATAAAGTTGAAATTTCTTGCTTGAAAGAAGAAGAATCCAGAAACAGTACGCTTGAAGAAGAGGTAGTTAATTAGTTGCTATAGAAAGTATATGAGCCAATCGGATAAGTGAATTTAGGAAGTGGAATTTTTAATACATGTCATCAGTCAAAGTCCACTGTGTTAAATCAGTAAAATTTTATAACTAAAACTGCAAAACTTTATTCATGTGATTTTATCTCGCCCCGCAATTCTTGAATTTTGTCAATGTAATTAGCTTATTGTTCAATAATATTGGTTAATGCATCATACAAGTGGCGGAAAATGTATGGGATATTGGTATAATTAATATATAGCCATCTGTATAACTCTTATTGATGACAGGATTTTGAGAGATTACTGGCTGTAAAGGCAGCTTCCTTGCCTGTGGAACCACCATTACAGGATGAAAATGCAGTAACTCTGCTTGTTCGTTTCCCAGATGGCAGCCGCTGTGGTCGACGCTTTGTAAAGTCTGACAAGCTTCAGGTAATTGGTTGAAAAATGTTTTGAAGCTACCTGTTTTAGCTTTAGACTTGTCTGATCTTCGTTGCTTTATTTTGTAGCTTCTTTTTGACTTCATTGATCTTCAGAGAGTTGTCAGGCCTGGAACTTACAATGTTGTAAGTGATTACCTAAAAATTCAGTACTTTGCTGATTGCCAAAAATGGTGTTTACAAATGCAAAGCTTAAGTACCTATCCTCTTATGATGAATGGTGATTATACTTCTCAATTAGTGCACTGTTGTACCACGAATGTGATGCACTGGATCTCGTTGTTTTGTGTTGTTGTTGAGCAGGTGAGGCCATATCCTAGATGTACTTTCGGAATTGACGACAGCTCATTGAGTTTGAATGAACTTGGACTAGCCAACAGGCAGGAACTTTTGTTTCTGGAGTTGATTTAACTCTGTATGGTAATGCTTTTCACACTTGTGGTTAGTTCGAAGTAATTGAAGCTGGTGCAATGACTAAGGAGAAACAAGAGTTGTAAGATTGAATGTGACTATTCAAAACCCATCTACCATGATTTTCCTTGTCTCTAGTTGGATTATGTGATTTTCCTTGTATCATTATACTCTGTGAAATGAGCCCTCACCATTTTTACCTTTCTGCAAGGCGACAACATGGGAGTTACATTCTGTTCAAAACCTGAAATCAAGCAGTTAGTATTATGAGGAGTCTTTAGACTAGGATTGCATGATTGTGGGGTTCTGAACTTTAGGTCGTATGGAATGCCTAATGATGCAATTTTATTGTTTGATGACAAACCGTGCTGTTATAATTAGTGCTGGTAATGGGTCGAGTTGGGTTAGTATCCTCTGAAGTCTGAGTTCGAACCTAAAAAAAGTATTTTAGTCTAAGAATGAGTTGCAATTGAGTTTGAATACTTGAATTGATCAAACTTGATTTGATCGTATGGTTAGGTTTGAGTCATATGGTTCGAGTTTAGGTTCGAATAAGATTAAAAAAATTAAATTAATTTAACCGATTTAATAGTAAAAATTTTGTAAATTTTAAATCAGTCAATTTTTTAGTTTAATTTTTAATTTTTAATTTTGATTTAATTTAATAATTATTGTTGTTAAAAATCAATCAGGTTATTAAATTATAAACTAGTTTTTCATAAATTAATTAATTTTTATATATTAAAATAAACTAATTAATTTTTATTTAACAATTTTTTTATTAATTAAACTACAATTTTTTAGATCATATTTTAAATTTTCTAATTTAATTTAATTTTTAATCAGTTTTATGATAATCTAATATTGATTGAACCTTTTAAACTTTAAATTTTTTATTTTACTAGTTTAACTTTTGGACTGATTTTTAAAACATTAGTTTTAACTTTTTAAAATGTCATAATTTTGGAGAAATTTCTTTAAAAATTATTTAAATTTAAATTTTAACTATTCAAGTGATTCTTAAATTTGAATTTGATATAAAATTTAATTAATTTTAATTTAATCTATTAATTTTACATTGACTTGAAACTAAGGTACTAACTATGGTTAACTTTTAATTTAGGATAAATTTTAAACTCAAATTAAATCAATTTAATTTATTTTATTTTAAATATTTAATTTATATCAAGTTTAATTGATTTGGGTTATATATAAAGATAAATTAAAATATTATATTAGTGACATTTAGTTAATTCGTGTATAATAAAAATTTTAAAAATTAAAATTTCTTAAATCACATAAACAATTAAAAATTCTATACCACTTGGCATCCAATAAAAAATGATGATTGTTAAAAAATAAAAATGGTTTTTGATCGGAAAATTGAACCGAGCAGAGAAAAGAAAACAATATGTTTATGAAGATCATCTTTTGAGTTTCTTCTTGTCAGGTTCTGGTGCTGTCCAATATTGCTTAACTGCATGAAGAATCTTCTCCCTCTCATGAGGACTCCTTTCATGATCCACAATTCTAGCATCCCATTGCATGGAATCCACAATATTCTTCACCTTCAGGATCATATCCACATCATCTCTGATAATTACACTTCCTTCTGGTCTCAGGATCCTATCCATCTCCAGAAGAATATCTTCCATTTCGCATCTGCAAGAAAGCTTGTCAGGAAAGTTGACAGGAGCCTCTGCATGCTCGTTCTAGTCAATGACACAATAAACAAATTCGTGAATAACCTGTCCTGATAAAGGCTGAAGATTGAATCAGCATGAATGAAGTCATAAGTTCTTGGGTAAGTTGACATTGCTTCACACCTGAACATGAAAAAAACCATTAGTTTAATATCATCAATCCTTACCACGCAGACTGGGACAAATAAAATATTTATCCTGTAACATCAGGAATAAGGTTGGATCATGGATGTCCTGTAAGAAACAAACATTTCTTAAATGTTGGTACCAGATACTGTAGAAACCTACAGGATGGTTGTTTACCTGCTGCTTTTTACAAAGTTAATCTCTATCAGAAACTAGCGGGAATAGTGTGTGTCTGTGGGCGTGATTGGACTCGAAAAATTGAGATTTGCACAAACCTATTATTCGAGGTCGATTAGTCTTTAAGTCAATTTCAAATTGTTTAAATAAAATTGAGTTTGGGTTTAAGTTTTATGAAAACACGGTCTGACCTGACTTGTTAATCCTATGTGCCAATGGTTGACTTAATTACATGCTTTACTACTAGATCTAAAGAGGCTTCAGGTTTAACCTTACCAGTTCTGATATGTTCCAATCAACCCACGTTCGTAGATAGCTCCTAAAGTATTGATCTGTAGGTCAACAGGTACAGTATTCATAACCCACATGGGGTCATTAACGAGAGCAGCTGCAAAGCTTCCCAGATACGCATTCATATCAAGCAAGTTCCTGTACCGTCCATGTTCTGCCAACTGATAATCTATTGTCTTGTAATATGCTACTCTTCTCTTCCACAACTCAGTATTTTCCTGGAAAGTTTCTGCTGTAACACCTTCAAGACTTCCACTACTTATTCTGGGAGGAATTGTGGTCAATCTCCGAGGCCATTTCTCCAGCTTCCCACCTGCTATTTCCTTTATGTTTGATACTTCAGGTAGTGGTGTTAAGCAAGTCTCCAATTTGGTGTACCTAGAAATAGTGTTTGGCACATGGGAAAGTCTACTTGCCTCAGGAACTGAATAAAGAATAGGAAAAAGGATCCAACTTTATAAGAAATTTGGTGGTTGGGACAGGTAACCAATATATTCAGGCTTCATCAGGAAGAAAGTAAGATGAATAGACCATTGTCTTTATCATCAGATTGGCTTTGGAATCTCTTAAAGAATATGGAAACAGTAAAAATTGACAGATACCGTTCAAGTTGTGAGTTGTAAAATACCATGCAGTGTCAGGGTCCTGTGAGCCGTCGCAGAAAGCAGGTCGCTTGTAAACTCTCCTGACTACTTTGCAGTGAATGTGGTTGGTAGGTTTCTGCCAAATTGCAATGTCACCCTTCTGAATCAGTTTCTTCCAACAGAGGCTTTTGGCTACGTTTTCGATTGAAGTTTGCTCCGAATTAAGATCTTCTTTTGACCTATCCCAACCTTTCCAGTGGTTTTGCCAGTTTATTGGTGGCCCTGACAGTATCCAATACCCTCCAGGACGTAGAATTCTATCAACTTCAATCAAGTATTGTCCATCTGCAAGAACAATCCTCCACATTACTAACCAAAAAAAATGTTCAAATCATCATGTAACTAAGTAGGTTCGGACTGTGGGTTTGATCAGACTCGAACTCGAACATTTGGGCCCAATCGGTATCAAATTGAGTTCAATGATTGATCAAACTCGAATTTAAACCCAGACCTACCTGACTCATTGTCATTGAGAAAAACTAAAAAAAGGAAGGACTTTGACCTACCATATTGGCCCCAAGGAATGAGACAACGAGAGCAATGTGCCATATCAAACGATCTTGAAGGGTAAGGTAGCCTAATCGATGCAATAACTCCAATGAGTGCAGGAACTCCACGTTCAAGAGCAAACTGTACTTGAGCTTCATGAGTGTCTCTTGGAGCAAACGACACCGCCAAAACGTTCCTCGACAGAAGGTAAGCACCCCAACTAGCCACCTTTAAAAAAGTTAAAAAGAAATTATTATTTAATAAGTAAAATTTACAATATTATTATTAGAAATAACAGATTAAAAATATCCAATTTTTTTAAAAAATTAATTTAGTACTAAATATTTAAAAAAATTTAATTTCATCATATCAAAAAGTTATTCATACTAATACGATTAATAGATAGATACTCAGTTAAAAATTGACATAAACAAAAAATAAACTTTTAATTTAACTTTTAAAAGTTTATTACTAAATTAAAATTTTTTAATTTAAGCACGTAATTAAAAAAAATTAGAATTAAGTACAGTTTAATTTATTATCTTTGAAATATAATTAATTGTATTATTAGAAGAAAGTTGAAATAGATAGTGGAATTAGCAAAAAAAGTACTCATTAAGATGAAGTTGTGGGTTTCAACTATAATTATTATCTTAATGTTGATTTAGCTAATCTTAGTCATTAGGTATTTGACTACACTTGAAGGGTATTGGAGAAGTGATTAAGACATATTAACTTAAATTTTAACTCTAATTAACAAATTTTTGATAAAAGAAAACTATAATCCAATACTAAATAATACAAAATTGACTGTAAATCTAAATTTTCAAAAATATTATTCTAATAAACCTAATTATATTATTGATTTATTATTATTATTGGTTGTTATTATTATTAAATATATAATTTAGACATATTATTCATAATAATGGTATTTAAATACAATAATAAATAATTAGGTAATTTCAAAATCAATATTCCTATAAAATTAAAGGTGAATTATGAGTTCTACATTTAATAATTACTATGCCTATTTGTCAAAAGTTCCATAACTTGTAGCTTTCAATTTTTTCTAACAGTAGGCAACCTACCCACATGATCAGTTTACTTAACCCCAAATAAAGGGTTCACACATCTCAGAAAAATACTGCCAAAATTTCCTGTTTAGCTCTGAAAATTTAATGCTCTTCCCAATTATTGCAATTTTCAATATCAGAAAATACCCAATTTAACATACTTTTAACCAAATTTATAATTATAATTTAAAAATGTTTAAATTGAGAATATCTCTACTTGATAAGAGTAAGACTGCGTATTATCGAACCACTCTCTTAAGATTGCAGTGATACTAGATTTTGTTGTTGTTTAAAAATGTTCAAATCTCCTAAAATAATTATTTCATTGATCTTGTTTCTATTGTTAGACTTAATTTCATATAACAACAAAAGGGTAGGACCTGAAAATCAAATATATTAATGCCATAATTAATTTCTTAATATAAACCAAATCTTATATTAATTAAATAGAAACCTAAAACCACCCTATCTTAAGCGTTACATGACCATCTGGTTCAACCGGACGGTCCGGAGCTTCTAAAAATGGAAAGTTAGGAGCAAACATGGAGAGAAAGCTCTACGTACCCCACAGCCAGTATCGATGGCGGTTCTTATAGACCCGTCTTTGAGATTGATCAGTTTTCCGATATCGTCAATGTACGCATCAGCTCCACGAGGAAACATGGTGCCACCTCCGGGAAACCTGAACCGATCACCCTCGAACCGGACCCAATTCTGGTTTTTTTTCTCGACCGTCAACTCCTTATGCGGCACGTTGGCGAACCAGGCGAATTCCCTGCTCTCCGGCCACCGGAACGGCGTCTTGTAGCCGAACGGAGCCGGGATGCGGCACTTCAGGAGCTCGTTTGTTCCAGGGCAGTGTCTCTCTCGGTATATCAACCTGTCTCTGTCGAATTTGAGGGACCTTTGGACGTCCTCGCATGGGGTGTACTCGATGAACTTGGGATCGCATGGTGGCAGGTTGATGGCACGCGCGGCCGTGGCTGGAGGGTCTGGGTCATAATGATGTGCAGCGAAGTCGAGGGTGGTTGTGTTGAGGATTTGTTGCCGGCAGGAAATGATGTTGGCGGTGGAGGCGGCGGTGGGAACATTGCCACGAAAGTTCTGATAAAAGCCTACCAAGTAAAAGACTGCGCAGAGAATTGAAACGAGTGTGACCTTGTAAAGACTGGTTTTCTTGGTCTTGGAGGAGATATTAGAGAGCGAAACCGCCATTGAAATCGACGAGAGAGATCCAAATTATACGAGAAAGAGACAAAACTCAGTGTTTATAGGGAAGAGATGACTGGGGGAGTAAACTTGAGGGTGACGAGTGAACTTTTCAAGGCATTGAGTTTTGAGTGTGTTATAGGGGAGTTGGTCAATGGGGGTTAAGTTTATGACACGCGCCTACGCGCTGTTCTCGTGAAGTGTTTAAAGGCGTCAGGATCTTTCACAGGTTTGTCTGAATTAAGACGACCTTGTTAGTTGTTTGTGTAGCTATTCGGGAGTTTGGGATTGTCTACTCTTTTACCTATTTTAAGCTCTTGTTACTTACTTTTTACTATTTTGATTTTCGCATTTTAGTGTAAATTTTTTTATATATGGCTTGATTGGTTCATTATTAAAAATATTCCCTGGATCATATCACATGTTTCAGTTACAGTTTTTATCATGTTTTGTTAAATTTCATCCATATATTTATGTAGATTAAAAATATTTACAAGATCGAGTCTCATGTTCCGATTCAACATAAATATATGAATGAGATTTAACGGAACATGATTGGAACAGAATAATTGGAACAATTGATTTAATATGAATATTCCCACTAAGAAGCAATACAATTCAAGACAATCATAATACAAATTTGTAGTAACAAATAATATTTTAAAAAACAGGCCGGATTTTAAACTTATAAGACAATAATTTTAAGATTTAAGAGACTCAACCAATGTTTAATTATCATAAAACAGTTAAAGATCGAATAAAATTAAAATTTTTTAAAAATAATTGAAGAAGACTATTATTACATGTCAAAATTTTTAATTTTTAAGTTAACAAAAAATTGTTAAATAAAAATTAATCAATTTATTTTATTTTGATAGACTGATTATTTTTCAAAAATTGATTAATTAATTAATTAACTGATGGTTTTTAACAATAAAGATTATTAAATTAAATTAAATCAAAAAGTTAAAAACTGAATTGAAAAGTTAATCGGTTAAAATTTTTCACTATTAGACTAACCGAAACAGTTTAATTTTTAAAATATTAATAATTAACTCTCCGTGATCAACAAAATTATTATAAAATAGGAAGTTACACAGGGCTTCCTGGATTGTGTATTATTCTTGTATAATTACACGATTTTGTACACAATCTTCTTTCTACTTTGATGGAGATAGGAGAATATCTTTTAACTATAAAAGGGTACAGTTTGATTGTAACACACAAGCTTCCTACCTCTCTCAATTGATTAATACGTTGGAGATTAGGTAATCTTCGGTTTATTGGATATTAGTATGACTAACCATTCGATTATACCTCAAAATCAAACATTAAAAGAAGTAATGTCAAATATTGCATAACCCGATAACAAAAGAACATATTCAAATTGCTTAACTCTTATCAATTCGATTAAAATAATATTTTTTTAAATCGGCTTAGCTAGTTCAGGTCGAGTCGAATTTACTCTACCATCTATAATAAAAAGCAAATGTATTGGAATTAAGCATATAATATAATTCAAATACATAACCTATAAAAACAAAATGCATAAAGGAATAGTTAGATGATGAAGTTATAAAAGCATGAGTCATTATTATTGAAGAACAAGTCAACAACTTTTGAGTTACTACAACAAATAGTTATCTATCTGGTATGTACTAAGAAGGTGGGTAGATATTGTTTTCTATTTCTTTTTTTATAATAACAATTAGTATGCAGGAACAGCAACAATAACAACAATAATCACGTAAAAGTCAGCTCAAGTTTTTACTTTTCTAGTTAAAGATCTGCTAAAGGTCATACTAGTTTAAGTAAATATCTAATGTGCTCACTCATCGAAGAGGTAATTTTTTGAGAAAAAATTATGCATTTTTAGCAATTAATTCTTAATTTATATTAAAAACAAAAACTTATTGATCATTAGTATATTAAATAAAGCTATAAGAAAATTGTAATTACCCCTAAAATTAAACGGGAAGTTATTTAGAAGCGTTTGTTTCTATTTTATTTTTTATGTTTTTGTTTTCAAATTTAGTAAAAAAATGTTAGTTTAAATTTTTAGTTTCTATTTTTTATTTTAGTTTATTCCAATTTTCAAATTTTATGAAAATCATAAAAGGTTTTATTTCCTATTTTTGTTTTTTCATAATCTGATTTACTATCATTTAAATATATATTATTTATTTTTAGTTTTTGATTAAAATTATGAATAATTTAATTCAACATTATATATTTAATAAATTAAAATTAATTATCAATAAAATTATTTATAATTAATTTTTTAAAGATTATTAATAAATATAATTAAAATTTAATAATTATTAATAAATATAACTAAATTTAAAATATATAAATATTCAAATAAATTTTGATTTAATAACTAAAATATATTTCAAATAAATATTAATTTATAAATAAAATTGTAATTTTAAATTATTTAATTTATTAAAATAACATAATTTTATTAATAATTTGATAATAAATATTAAATAAGAGATTAAATAATTTTATTTAATTAAAAATAATTTATCTTTAATTTTTATCTAATATATATATAAATATAACTATATTAACAATAACAATTAAACAGAATTTTATTTTTATTTAAAAAATAAAAAAACTAAAAATAACAACTGAAAACTATAATCGAGCGGCGTTAGCTACTTAAACAATAAAGTGGGCGGTGGAAGTGTCTCTCCACCTTCATTCGAGAAGTCGCTATTGTGTGTGAGTAGGTTTCACGTTGGCTATGTTCCAGATCAAGTTAAGCTTGAAGCTTGATTGGACTGACTAAATTAGTTTGAAATTTCAAAACGACATAGTATTATTTAAAATAATGTTTATATTCAAGCTTTGGGTCAAACCGAGTTTGCAACCCGAACTTATGATTAATTTATTTAATTTAAAATTTCAAAACTGTATAATATTATTCAAAGCAACGTTTTTATTCAAGTTTTGGGTCGGAATGAGTCGGCAACTTTGAACTTAAATTCAGGGGACGGTTGGTTAGCACAAAGGAATGGTAATAGGAATGATAATTGGTCGGGTCGGTCGTGCAGGGCCCGAGCCCAGTCAAAATGTCTCATGGGCCGATCGGTCCATCCTTCAA
>JANIJH010000009.1:48964448-48977040 GCA_024520975.1 Erythroxylum areolatum
TTGACTTAATAATTAAAATATATTTCAAATAAATATTAATTTATAAATAAAATTTTAATTTTAAATTATTTAATTTATTAAAATAGAATAATTTTATTAATAAATATTATATAAGATATTAAATAAATTTATTTAATTAAAAATAGTTTACCTTTAAGTTTTATCTAAAATGTAATTATTATCATTAACAACTAAACAGATTTTTGTTTTTATTTGAAAGAAAAACAAAAATAAAAAACTGACAACGATAACTGAAAACTACAACAAAAAAATAGAAGTAGAACCAAACGACCCCTAAAACTTTAAATCAGACTCCAACTTGAGTCGCTCGACTTAAAGTTTGAAATTTTCAATATAAATGATATCATTTTTAATTTTTTAAAATAAAATATCCTTAATCATATTTGATTTAAGCCAATTTAACTTCCGGCCTCTAATCAAATTCAAGTCTGATCACAATATTTTAGGTCATACTTAAGTTTATTGTCAACTCTATTGAAAAGTAGCACTTACGCCCTTTTAAGTGTGAATTGAGATTCGTTTGCGAGTTAATCTTTTGATTAATATTATGATTCTTCATACTCATGCCTCAATAGAATTTATACTGACTCTTGTTGGTTGGATTAATATTACGATTAGTTTAACTTATATAATTTATAAATTATTATATATTGTAATTCCCTTATAATTTATAAGTTATGTAACAATAATATAATCATAATTATTAATTAATTTGATTAATTGATTCATTTAATTTAAGTATTTTATAAGTTATTTCATATCCTAATTTATATAATTATGGTTATTCCATATTAAATTAAGAATACAAAAATAATTAAGTTTGAATAGATTCAATGATTCAAAATTAGTAGGTCGATCAAATTTAATGCTTGAAACTAACTCAATTAGTTATAATTATTTTGTTTTCTTATTCTTGATTTATTTTGATTTTTTATTAAAATAGAAGTTAAATTAAGGATGACAGAAAATATTAAAACCGATTTAAATTAAAATATACTCTCTCCGATTTATAATAAGAGTCGTTTTAGATACATTTTAATTATTCAAAATAAGTATCATTCTTAACTTTGTATGCATGTTTATAATTTTTCTTCTAAAGTTAACATTTCATTTATCTCTCATCTTAATTATACAGATCACAATTTTAAGGTAATTTAATACTATACAATTTCTCTCACATGCTAATTTTATGGGAGTATTAATAAGAGTATATCTATAATTTCATTAGCTTTCTTAATAAGTGTGTATTTTTTTAAAACGACTCTTATTATAAATCGGAGGGAGTATATATATATATCAGATTTCGGATTCGGTTCTGGGCCTACTGGACCTTCAGCCCAAACTGGCTCCTGGTTCCGATGAAAAGCTTCCTTTCAAGCATCAACGCCAACCGACAGAACAAGCAGGTCGTGTCTGACAGTTAGCCAACAGAGTCTGACACTGACGAATCTAAAGAACCTTGTACTCGTGGCCCTTTTCGATAACTTTGCTCTGGATAAAGGTTCCGATTAATACATCTCATGTCATCTGAAGCTTTTCTATTTCCGCCACCACCCTTACGTTTGGATTCCGATTCTTGGCTTGCATTTTGGCTCCAATTTGGCGGTCTGATTTGGTCTGAAAGTAACAAGTTTGATTTAAATTAAATGGATTTTGTATCAGATTCGAGCTTATTTTTATTTTAAATTTTAGGCCAAGTTCGGAACCGAACCATTTGAATTGATCTAAAATCTTAAATTTTCAAATAAAAATAATGTCACTTTGAATAAAATTATGTTATTTTCAAATTCTAAAAATAAAAAAATGAGATTGAATCCTGACTAATGGGCCTTCGGTTTGCTCGTATCTAATCAAACTCTAACTACGAGTCTAAAGATTAATCGAGTTTCGAGCGCGTCCTGGACTGAGTATAATGTTTTGGACTATACTCATGGAGCTTCTTCCTTAAATTGAATGAGTATATCAAGTATTTTTGTTATTTTTCTTTGGCTATGCGATGTTTGCTATGGTCTTTGATCATAATTTCATGGCTCTAAACCAGTTCACCAATTTTGGTTAATTGAGTGTTAAGGAGGTTTGATTTCATTATATTTATCAATCACTCTATTTAATAAAGATTATATATTATATAATTATAATTACAGTTAACTATGAATTTTACTTAGTATAATTATGTACACTTTCTTTGTTATTAAATTCAACTTAAATTGAATATGATTATATTAAGTTTTACCTTTTTAAAATTTAAAATTTACCTAAAATATATTCCAAGTTGTCATAAGATGGCAACTGGGTTTGGATTCGGCTTGAATTTGTCATCGAACGGACCTGATTTGTTGAAAAATTGGATCTCAAATAAGACTTGGGCTCAGACTAGGGTTGCTTAGGCCCGACTCGACCTAAGACTGACTCTTATAAGTAAAAATGAAGTCATTTTTGCATTTTTAATTTTAAAAAGATCATGTAAGAATGAGTTGAACTAAGGCTCGAGTTCAGAACTTGCTATAACCGGTCTCCTCATACTTGGGCTTGTTACCTCAGGCATTGGCCTCGATAGTGAGGATCGGGCTAGGCTCTCATATGGGATTTTGCATATTAAGGAAGATTTCACCGTATTGGTATGTCGAAGTCCTATTGTGAAGGTTACGGTTCTTCATAATTCAAAATTAACCGGCCGATTTTCATTTATAACGATTAATAATGAAAATCTAGCTAAAAATAAGGTCGATTCAAGATTAATGGTCTGAGACTAACTCTTATAAGCAAAATGAAGTCTTTTTTACATTTTTAATTTTTCTTAAAAAATTCGGGTAAGAATGAGTTAGGCTTAGGCTCGGACTTGAAACACGCTACAATTGGCCTCATCGAACTTGGATTTGTTGCCTCAAGCCTGGCCCCACTAGTAAGGATCAGACTAGGCTCTCATATGAGATTTTGTATATTAGGGAAGATATAGCTATATGGGTATGTTAGTGTCCTATCGCGAAAAAGAATAATCGTATTTACGGCTCTTCATAATTCAGAATTAACCAGCCGATTTTCATTCATGACAATTAATAATAAAAACTGATCCGAAAATTAGGTCGGTTCAAGATTAATTTGGTTGAATCATTCGATTCGATCCGATTTTAAAATACAAGTATTACATTTAAATTAAATTTAAAGAATCTTACTAATCTAATTATTTTAATACATAAAAATGATTAGATACGATGCCTTCCTTAATAACAAAATTAGCTCAACTCAACTTGATTAAAAGTTAACTGATTAAGTTTAGATTGGTTAAATGGTGAGTCAGACTCAAACTGAACATCTGTACTAAATAATTAGATTTTTTAAAATAAAATTAAAACAACATTTTAGACGGTCTAAATGAAATTGAATTGTTCAAATAAGTTTATAATTGGATTTTAATTAATTATAAAAAAGAAATGATCTAAAATAGGGAATGTTGGTTGTCAAATATAAGATAAGCCAATGATGATAAACTACTAAGTCAAGGAATCATAATTAATTTAATTATAAAAATACATATTTTGACTATATTTTTAAATAATATTATTTTAATTTTAATTAAACTGAATTTTTACGTATTTAAATTTAAATCGTAAAATTAAAAAATAGACATAAAGTCATAATATTAAAAAAATTAAAAAATATTTTTTTTGAAAAATACAATAATAATTGAGGGGCCAATGTACAAATAGGATGATGCCATCATCATCATCTCTCTCTCTCTCTCTCTCCCCTTGTCTCCGCTCTGGTGATCATCTTAACTTCTTCTGTTTCAATTCTCTTTCTCTATTGATGTGTGTGGATAGGTATGTGATTCATCTTTGTCCCTCTAGGGTTTGGAGTTTTGTGGGCAATTGGGCACTCTTTCGGTGGTTCAAGAAGGTAAGCAATTCGCTACTGTCTTACTTCTGGGAAAATTCTCCTCCTTTTTTGAGCCCAACGGTTCTTTGGTTGGCTGCTCTTTTTCTCAACTACGGAATCGGTTCTGCAGTGATCTTCTTTCGTGAAAAATTCAATCTTTTTGAGTTCTGATTTGTAATCTGTGTTCTTGACAGTGCTTTTACATTCTAGTTAGGTTTCGGGTTTCACAAAGATTGTGTCGGTCAGTTCCTTCAAATGGAGACCTCCGTCGACTTCCTGAACTACCTCGACCATGATGTGTCATTAAAGATCTTCACTCGTTTGGAAGACCCAGCTGATCTTGTCCGCCTCAGTTCTGTCTCTCGTTCTTGGCGACATTTTGGTGAGTTGTTACTTTCTTTTGCCTCTAGATCATTTGACAATGTAAATTCGGAGCTGTATTTGGCTATTCAATTCAGTGAGCTTGATTGATTGGATTCTTTGTCCTGTTCAGTGGTTGCAAATGGGCTTTCTAAGCAGCTATGCTTGAGAATGTTCCCTTGCCTTGACAGAGTTGTGTGTGTCACCGAGCCTAACTGTGGTCGGAATAAATCTTTGGAAGTTGGATGTAGCAGCAAGTTTATGGAATGGGAAAACCTGGAGAGGGAACACAGAGCTTATAGCTTTCTTGCACGAGGTTTCTCATCGTTTCCTCTTACAGAGTGCGTTTCAGATGCAATAAGTGCTTCCAGCACTGACAATTATCCACTTGAGAGCATTCGTAATACTCTTGAACCTAGGGACATTGTTGCAAGGAGAGCTTCGTACTGGTCTAGTAAAGGGCAAAGTAACCCTGCAGTGCCCGAGACACTCATATATAAGTTGGATTCTGATATTTGTGTGATCACTGAGATCGGTGTACATCCTTTTCGAGGTTAGTCTTCAAAGTTTTTGGGTTCTTGGACTCTTTTGAATCAATCTTTGTTCTTTTTGACATATGGTCTTTTTGATCTCCCGAGTTCTTTTCACTTGTCCTTTATTGACGCAGCATATTTTTTTGTTTCTTTTTTGATTGCAGCTTATTTTCAGTTGGGTTATCCTATATATTCTGCTAAAGCTGTGCGCTTTAGGCTGGGTCATGCCGTGCAGGATCCCGTAGGTGAGCGACCAGATTGTTGTCCTGATGACAACTTCGTGTGGACTTACACTTCTCCAGAGTTTCCAATGGCTCAGGTTAACTCAACGTGTTTTGTTTTTCAAAATTTTTGGTTTAAATTGTGCTATACCGTCACAGGAGGCTATCAACTGCTAACTCCGATTATAATTTGCATATCTGCGTGCACAATTATGTCTTGGAGCACACAAATGTTTTCCATTGTTTCTCAAGAGAAGTGCTGATTATCATATCTCTTCTTCTTGAACAGGAGAATCGGCTGCAGAGGTTTGAACTTCCAGAGCCGGTTCTTTGCATTGGTGGAATTTTGCAGGTTGAGCTAGTGGGGAGGGTTCAAAGACAAGATATAGATGGCTTGTTCTACATATGGTTAGTTCTTCACTTTATTCTTTTGTTTAATTCGACACTTACTGCAACTATCATCTGGACAATATAACAGGCCTTTTCAACAAAAACCCAAATTAGGAAGATGCAGTCAGATGTGGTTGATGGATGAAAAACTAGGCCTGTTTTTTTTCTCATTTTCCAAATTCACTTCTTGATAAAAAGTTACTGTACCAAATGGTGCAGGTTTTCATCTAATGCAGAACTGTTCTTGTCATTGTTGTATATAGCTTCTGGTGTTAACGTTTTGATTGTGATATCACAGCATCTGCCACGTGCGAGCTGTCGGCCGGTCATTCTGGCCTGCTTTTAGTGCAGAAATAGTTGAACCATCCGGAAAATTTGTGCTAAAAGCGCAGGCTTACAACCATCCAGGACCAAGCTTACCTGAAGAGGAACCATGTATACGGGAAGCGTCCCTGCCAAGGCTAGCAGGGAACTTGGAGCAGATTGTGAACATGCTTCGGGGTCAAGTGGTTATGGTTGAGGAATTTTGGGATGGAGAGAACGATGAGTCAGATGAGGACGATGAATTTGACTTTGCTGACTGAAGTCACTATCCATTCTGCTCTTCTGCTTTCTGAAAGAATAACAAGTCAAAAAATTGTAATGGCTTCTGTTGATGAGAGTGTAACTATTGAGTGAAACTGGAACCTTTGCAAGGCATTTTGCCAATTCTAATGGATAGCCTTTATTCTCATGATTGCTGTCTCAACCAAATACTCATATGCCCTTGTCTCTTCCACCATGAAAGTTGGAGGAAATGTCGATATGATAGTATAAACAATCCATAAACAGGAACAGTCAAATATACATCCAAAAGCTATGCAGAATCTAAAGGACTGCCTCAAATTTGAACTTGGAACTTAGAATAATATCAGTACTTTTATTAATTCACTACTATTCCAGTGGAGAGGATAATGAAACTATTTATCTCACGAGTTTTACAACAATTATTTAAATGACATATATGAACTGATTGAGTATATCTGTTTCGTCTTCAAGCTGTCTTGGACTTTGGCCGGGATGGAAGCAACTGCAGAACAACGAGCAGAAGAAATCTATAAATAAACAAGCTTCAAGGTGCATAGATGTCCATGAGCAGATCAAAACTCCTCACACTTGTTACATGTTCATTATTAGTTTCTCTTCATTTTATTAACCATTAGTGAAAAATTGATGAGTATGCAAAGGGATCAGGATAAGGATTCTATAAAGCACGGAAGATATACCTGATAACAAGAAATTAGTGAGGTGACAAATCCGAAGGCTCCTGTTACACGAGGAGTAACTTTCTTAGGTGTCAACTGAAGTAGCCCCACCGCAACCACGATATCCATGGCCGCCTTGACAAGAGCTAATGACCTTTCATTCGAATTTTGGAGTTTATCTCGGTAATGCTCATTCTGCAGTCAGTTGATGAGGTAACATGTGAAATTGGAGTAATCATAATAGTCAACCCACCAAAGATGCTATAAGGTATACATACTTGATGTTTATTACTGTTCTCAAGCTCCTTCTCCAACTTCTTGATTGATGCAGAAAGCCTCCCGAGTTCCCCCACCTACCATGGAAAGATCACTTGTCCTCCTCCATAGAATTACATATATCAAAGACCATACGATTTCTAAATCAACAATTCATTACTATGTACCTCAACCAATGTGGCGCATACTGAGGATCCCAACCAACAGTAAAGCGATATGCGACCAAGCAGTTCAGTTCTTTCTTTGTTCTGTATAAGATCAATGAAAGAAAAGAACTTTTAAATATCAAATTGGCTCAACTTTTCACCAACATCCGAATCTGTGTGACACAAACTGTAGAACAGAGAATAGCTTCCCATACCTTGTAGATGCCGGTTCTACCAAGCCAAACGATTTGATCAAGGAATAAGAAGGTTGACAGTAAAGCATTTTTTGACTGAAAGGAACCATTAGACGGATAAGTTCATCAGGAAAAGAGAAGAACAATTAGCAGAATTAACATTTGATATGCAGTTCCAAACCTTCCCCAACAGAATAAGTGGTAGAGGAGTTCCTTGGGGCACCGGACTAATTAGAGCATGCAAGTCATTGACAAACTGCAAGGAACAGTTTCGGTAGAAAAAAGAGACACCACTCAGTATGAGATTTAAACCTATTTCCTTCAAAGTATATATGAAAAACCAGGGAACTGAACACTGGAATTGTAAACCTCATCAACAACTTGCATTCTAAGTATCTGTCAACAAAACAGATACCCAAATCCACAAGCTGACGACGCTATCTTTACACTGGAAACCAAAAGCAGAACTGTTGTGTCCAATGAATAGAAGGATACAAATCTGTTAAGACAAAGCATAAAAAATGGAAGCAAGGTAACCTTAAAAAGACGGAAAACTTTCCTAGCCAAGGTTGTCGATTTGTCAACGTTTTGGGCTGTACCAGGTTGTCCATCACTCAGAAATTTAGAACCATACTGAATGGCCCTGCATATCTTGTCTCTGGCTTCAGCCTTGTTCAGGTACAAAACTACAAGACCAAGTTCTGCTCTAGTTACATCTAAAGCACTCATCTTTTACCTGAAGCAATACCTGCAGAATTCGCAAAAGTCCTCAACTTCAATAGATGAAGCAATTTGAAATTTTTCAAAAAGAATGAAACAAGAAAAAGAAAGCTTGTTCCTGGTAAACCTCGAAAACAGAAATCAGGAAATCAAACAACAATTAGGCTCTCGAAACAACGTCCTTCTTCTTCTTCTGTTAGCTTAAATGATAGACCCTGAAAAGGGCTTGTTTGGTCCTCTCTCTCCCGCAACATGCAAACAAAAAACCCAACTCGTTTCCTTCCATTTTCCTTCTTAGCATATATATCTTACAAGTAATCTCCTTCTTGATTGTTGACCATTGATGATAAGGACCAGGGTCTCAATATCATCTCCTGATCCACACCTTCCGATTCTTCAATATGTGTAATCCAACGATTTTGCTTTCGTTGTTGGCACTATTATATATATGCATACATACACTATAATTGGATTTTGACGCATCCCAAGATTGCTCAGAAATGGAGGGCTCCATTTAATTGTAGCAACATAAAGATCTCATTCAAAGTATAAATCTTTAAGGCAAAGGAAAATCTTTTAACACTAACAAGACGTTACATTAACAGATGTGCTTCCGAGGGATTTGTTTGGTCTTTGTTCTTCGGTACCTTAGTCCAGAGACTTCAATCAAATGTAATTCAACGTCAATTGGGCTTTATGTAGCTCAAACCCAATAAGACTCAAATCAGGACTGAATCTGATCATAAAATTTCAAACCAAATTTGGACCTGAGCCGATTCATTACCAACTCTAGTTTTGACCTAAATCAGACTTTTAAGCTGTCTGAACACAACCCAAAATATCCATCCCCATAAAGGAGCTTAGGTTAACTAATGTCGCTTGAGAAGATGAGATTTTGGTGACGGATTGGGGTCTCCCTAATCCATCCATCCTTGTCTTAGGTATTCCCACTTTTCCAAGTCTCCATTTCTCATTTTCAGAGATGGAACTGGTAAGGTAGGTAACACCAAACGCACTTGTTAATCCATGGATAGGGACGTCAGGTAGTGGCAATTTGGCACGTTCTGTTCCCAGTATTAGCAGTCAAAAAGTGGATTCATTTGTTGATGATGACGAAAAATGGTGTGTGGTGTCGCCTTGAACTCCTCATTAGCTGAGATTGGTGTCTGCAATCTTTGATGGCTACTCCATGAAAGTTTGACAGATACATGGAACTCTAGGAGTTTTCTTTTTGCAGGGACCTGAACGATTAGGCATCGAAGTTTTCTGATAACTTGGATTGATCAAAGCATATAAATATGATATGTTTCATTCAGAACAAGAGAGTACATTGTACATAACTGAAAATTCTAGTGTTCAGTTTATTTTCTGCTGAACATGCTTCTTAACTTCCCTCTTTCTAATCGCTCAAGCAGTTTCTTAGCACCTGGAATGTCCATCTCAGACAGCTTCTTGAGATACCCAATTGCTCCATACGAAATCATCAGCTTCTTAGATTTCTTACTCGTGGAGAGACATACCAGGCATGACACTGCATATTTCTTTGCAGTGTTCTGAGGACTAGGGTCCAGCAACTGCACGAGATTCGGGACGCTTTTGTTGTTCTTTTTAACTTCTCTGCAATTCTGCGAAAGGGTTACCAAACTGGATATTGCCTGTGCAGCAACCTCCCTAACACTGTTGGCTTTGGCTTCAAGCAATTGGATGAGCAGAGGAATGCATCCAGCGTCCCCCACCATTTTTTTCATCTCGGATGAGGTGCAAACCCGACATATCGAAGCAGCAGCAGCTTGTTGCGCACCGGGAGATCCGGACTTAAGAACGTGAACTAAACGTGGGAGGAATCCAAGGGCTACGAGCATTTCTGTAGAAACTGAGGTCACCAAATTCCTTAGCGCTCCAACAGCGGATTCTTGAGGCAATGGACCGTCAAGATAAGCCAACAGGCTTCGGATTCCACCTTCTGAGATGACAGTCCTCTTTAGATTGTCATTGCTTGCAGTGAGATTCTGCAAACACTCTGCTGCATATTCTTTTGATCCCAGTAGAATTCCACAATCAAGGAGAGTTATCATTACCTTCACAATTCCTTCCTCGGCTAGGTTCTGTCGAACCTCAGGAACAGCTGATATATTCTTTAAAGTACAAGCAGATGCTGCCTGTAATATTGAATCACCAGTTCGGCACATCTCAATCAGGGGCGGAATCCCGCCGTGTCCAACGACTTCCCTGGCTATTTCAGCTGACATTGATAATCTCTGAAGTGAGATAATAGCCTTCTCTTTACCCACAGCACTTCCTGACTCAAGAAGCCTTATGAGAGGTGGCAAAACACCCTCTGAAACGAGCCAATTCTCAAAACTCCCAGTTTCTGCAAGCAAGCAGATGACAGTAACTGCCTTTTCCCGGATGCGAGTAGAGGTTACCGCAAGCAACTGAACTAAAGCAGCAATATTGCTCCGCCCCAGTATCGTCAAAACAGTTTTCTCATCCTCTTTGATCATCTCACAAAGACTGTCAAGAGCTCTGTGTTTGGCCTCCAAATGACCGATCTGAAGCCGTGCAAGCAATTCTCTTATATTGCTGTTAATTGCAGCTTCAGGTTCAGTTGATGAACCAGCCACAGCTAAAGGCATAGTAAGCTCACCAAGTACCCCACTTTTAATCAGAAGTCCGCAATCTCGTAAATTCAAATCCAGTTTCCCAGACAATGAATCAAGATCACTCTGCATCTTGAGCTTCCCTTCATATTTCCCCTCCATACATATATCTGCCAAATCAATCACTTCTTTCAAAGTCGTTGACACAGCCTGTAATTGCTCTTTGCAAAGTGCATTCTTGGAGAAGCAAGGATGGCTTGATAAGTCGGACAGGCATGACGGGATCTGCTCCAACTTGGAAGTGATCATTTTCCATCTACCAGGGAACCCCTTCACACCTCTGGCCTTGTCAAGGGCCATCGGAACGAGCTCTCGAGCATGTGACAACCAGTCTTCAACTGATTGAATATCCATAACCAACTCTTTTCCTTTGTCTTCCACCATGATTGCCTTATATGGGTGTGGATCAATAGAACTGCAGCAACAGAATCTCAAACAGAATCAGACCTCAAAGGGATGGGATAGACACAAGAAATGTGAAAGAAAATCAATACTTTGCTTAGAAAATCAAACACAGTGGAGCAGTTTCAACTATTAGAAGGAAAAGAAAATATAGATATTCACTAACTGATCTTAAAAGTGACAAACAAAACAATTATGCTAACATCAAGAGCTTCGAGAACCATGTATGATGTCACAGAGCTTGTTCCTTCCAGCTGAGGGCAAGACCACAATAATTAAATAAAAGCACACAAGTATGCCTCCACGAATCATATTCAAGGCTTTTCCAAGTTATCATTAAATGCCAACCAAATTTAACATCTCAAATGTTGCATGGGATATTAGAAAAAAGGCAAAAAGCTAAAAAATTTATGAACCAAAGCGTTAGCAGTTAGTAATAGCTGAAGTGTTGTGATGACCACCCTACCAAGAACGGAAGGCTACAAACATATGAACTCGTGAACACCCGAGAACCACCCCTTTTTGATGCTGACTAAGTTACCTATTCAACTTTTCATAGTGTAGAAGGTGGAGAATGGTCTTAGATTTACTGGAGTATTGACAGGTTGGGATTTTTTCTTTGGGACCAGAGCTGTGTTCCCATTTTTGTCCTCCGAAATAAAGAAAGGAAATCAAGGGACAAAACTTTCCTTTGAAGAGAAGGTACGAGTCTCTATCTACATTGTATATTCATGGCGTACACTTAAATTCTTCAAGATGGAATCGCTGGACCAACCCCACTTAGTAAATATATGAAGACATAAATGTGAATCAATGAAACAAATATATACACCTCAATTTCCTTTCACTTTCCTTCCGGGAAGTTCAAAACCCTTCACCGTCGACATCCACCGGACGGTGTCCCGGTCATGATCTCTTCAAGTTTCCGAAAGAACGATGTAACAGTAGGGAACACCCTGACAAACAGGAAAACAAAAAGAAGAGAGCAAAAAAAGAAAAAGTAAAGCAGCTTCCTTTTGTTCAGTAAAGGAACACAAAAGGCAAGAAAAGACATCTTCAAGCACCAACCTTTAAGCCTCAGGAACCAGAATTTTATCCTTTTTCCTCCAGAAAGCAACCGAGCATGGCTTGATCTTCAAACCTCTCACACACTAACCACCTGTTTCTCGCTTGCCAACTAAAAAAATTCAGCAAGTTTTAAGAACTCTCCCCTAAAGATCCAAACTTTATCAGCAATTCTGATCCTTTAAACTAAAACGAGCAACAATCTCAACAAACTCGAAATACCCAGATGCCGAGTTTGGTTTCCTACTCAGGAAGCAGAAACGGTCGATATCAGAAAAAAGAAAGCAGAAGAACCAAAACATGCAACCCCAAGTTTGAATTTTTAACGCTACAGGACGAAGAGAAACTAATATAGTGACGTACTAACAATCGCAATCGCATTCAAAAATCAAAACCATGCATTTTCTAATTCTATATATATATTTTTAAAAACATGTGTCAGGTCTCTTGTCTGCTTAGATTCGCAGCGCATCCTTAGCAAGAA
>JANIJH010000009.1:48993750-49022121 GCA_024520975.1 Erythroxylum areolatum
AGCTGATTGGGTTGAATCAGCTAACCCAATCAGCTATTTATCAAACAAGCTTGTGAATCTTTTTTTAAAGTCAACCAGCTAAAATGAGTTGACCAGCTAAAAAAGAGCTGATAAGCTCTTTACCAAACACCCCCTTTGTCCATTGAATTCGGATCAAATTCAACCGAACTTATTTCCCTTGATCATAATATTAGTGGTGTGATTAAGAAGGGTGGTCAAAGACACTTGAGAATATGTAACACATAAAAAGACATGTTAGCATTAGATGCTCCTTAGGAGTGGTTGAGTTGATAGAATGGAGGGGTATGGAACCAAAAAGTCCTGTGTTCGATTCTTCCTATCTATGTTTTTTTTATTGAGCCTGTTGTATAGGACTTGCCTAATGTGGAGTACCCGGTTAATATAATTTGCAAGTTATTGCGTCACTCCAAAGGTTTACTCAGTGTATATCCAAAAGATAGCAGCTACGACTACGAGTTTCTCCGTTTGAAAAAAAAAAATTTGTTAGCATTAGATCCTTGGAGCTTTTTTGCGTTACATTGCTGTGTCTCATGCAATTTTGGTTTCTTGCACATCCATTAGTTATCGGTTTGGCAAGCCTAGGATGTAACTATTGCAGTATTGTCTAATGTCAGTACATTTTTTTGGAATTTGTTTTGTTAGAAAATAAAATTTGATGCAATCCAACGGCTACAGAGCTCCAGATCAGGCAGATCCATATATCTTATAGCTCGTACGGAGTTAAATACAGCACCCCCATGCTTGTTCCTTGTTTGATGAAAATTCTGTTAGAGATGTGGTGATCATATACTACGACTTTCATCAAACAAGTCCTGTGCGGAATATTTAGATGATGAAAACCAAAAAGTTGTCATCTTTCTGGGATTCAAGTTCCATAGGAGCCAACATTCTGTGTTCTTCTCCTGCACAGTTGGTTACAGATGAGTGAAGACTTCAAGTCAGTTTGAATTCTACCGTGCCCAGTTACTTTCCGAAAATCTGAAGATGGTTTAAGCTTCATCTCAAATCTGAATCTTTTGCAATGAATAAAACTTGAATTCTAGAAAGGATCATGGATATTCTATTTACAGATAACATTTACAAAAATTCAACTTGTATGTGTTCTTCATTATCTTCTGATGCCTAATAGCATTGCTTCCAGGAATGAGTGGTTCATAGATGTTTGGTCAGTGTCTTGTTTGCAATTCAATGGAAATAGTTTCTTGGCTTCCAGGAATTTCAGGGTCCCCTTCACTGTGAACATTCTCAACTGACCGATGTGAGACGGGGAGTAGCCATTGCCGAGAATGTTCACCTGAAGGCTCGGAACTATCAACTGCTTGGACCATGATGCGTGTCGCTTGCCTCGCGTGTTTTGCTTCTAAGGAGGCTTGTATTGGGAGCCGACAGACTGGACATGTGGACTGTTTTCTTAGCCAAATATCAATGCAAGAGAGATGGAAGTTGTGACCACATTTCGGCATAATTCTCAATACTTCCTTCTCCTGATATTCTCCTAAACAAATTGAGCACCTGTCAAAATCACAGATCTTCTTCAGCCTTAACTACATTCCATAGAGACAAAAAAAAACAGAGTTGTCAAGTTTATATACGCTTTCTAAATGATCATAAACCGAAACCTATACAAATGGATGCTTCAATCGGGTCTGAAAGATCTGCAAACGAAATTCTCCATGTCCACTTATGTGTTAAGACAGATATAAAGTTCAGTTCTTTCAAACATGGGAACAAAGTCTGATAATAAAACTTACTGTGCATTTTCTGTGGAACGGAATGCATCATTGCTGAATCTCATAGTGGGGATCGCAGAAACCATAATTGGTTCAAGACCACCCGACCGATGCTCCGGCTGCCAGACAGACGAAAGAGAAAAACCTTCAGCGCTCCAAGTTCAAACTTCTGATGATAGATTAATTTCAAATGCTGAAAACACTATAAAGCTGAGGAAAGTAAACACAATGAGGTTTTCATTCAAAAACTAAATAGGAATCCCCCTAACTGGTGCAGGGTAGGGTTAGATTTCTTGACAGTAACAAGAAAAGCATTTCACTTTAGGATCAAATTGGCGAAACCAACTACTGATTTGTTACTTCTGCAATATGTTTCGAGGCTTACATCAAACAATAACACTCATATACCAGATAAGTGCAAGAAATATAGATTATCCCAAAGAGGAATCTTTAGTAGTGATAATAAGTCAATGAGATAACATTAGCAGTCTTTAAATTTTGCAGCCATGGATGCAGAAATAGCATAGCAGGTTATCTACTCAAAGCTTTTCTTACTAAAAGTGACATATGTAATCCACAGAATCAAACATTACCTGTTCAATGTCAACCCTGGATTCGATCTCAAACATTGGTCTGGACTCGGCTGCTCGAAGCCTCCCACAGATTATTCTCGTGCAGACAAACACAATAAAAGTGGCACTCATCCCAAACCCAATAACAGTAGTAATCAAATTCATGCCTGAACCGAACATCTCCCCTCTCACCACCACTCCAAAACTTTGCGATCCAATCCCAACTCCTAACAAATGGCCACAAGGACACGACAAACCAAAAGACAAGACAGCGGAAACTTCGTCAGCTGTCCGAAAATGAAAAGACAATTAAACAAGAAAATTAAGAAGAACCCCCCAAAAAATATCAAGTCAAAATTGAGAGTACCTTCAAGAAATGGCGAGTCTTGAGCAATCTACAAACCAAATTTTCAAAAACGAAAAGAAACCCATGTAGGAATCGTAATCACTTTGGTTGGACTCAAAGTTAATTCTGAGACAAGGGTTGATGGAAGAATCAAAATGGATGGTGGTGATTAGAGGAGAGGGGTTTGTACTTTGCAGAACGAAGAACACGGCTCGTCGGTTCGTTCCTCTTGTTCTTTGGAGTTTCACCGGTCGGACGGTTGTAAATGAGGCGGGTGGTGAGTTTCAGCAGCCAAAAGCAGAGGTTTCAACGGCAAGTTAGTTGATATTGTAGAGATTCCTCTGTGACTGTGTGTTCGATCTTTTTAAGGTACAGAATCTTTGAAGTGGGTGTTGTGTGTGGTGTTCTTTTTCTCATTGTTGCATAGTACCTTTATCTCCTTATTCATTCTCCATGTGGAATGTGGATAGAACATGTACAGTCACCATCTTCATGATTAATCAACTGTAATCCAACTTGCAATACTAGATTTAGATTTAGATTTAGATTATATCAATTACTTCCATACACAAAGTTACCTGCTTTGCGAGAGTCAAGAAGATTATAATATAAACAACCCATTTTATATTTTTATAAAAAGACTAGTCTTTTTGTAACTTGAATTTATAATTTTATAATTATAAAAGAATAATTTTAACAATGACTTCACATTTTAGGATATAAATTTAAGGTTAAAAGATATGTTTAAAATATTTTATACTTTCAGAGAAATTTTAGTAAAAGTTAAAATTGTAACAAATTTTAAATCATTTTTAAAAATTATTAAATTATATTAAAAATGTGTATCTTTGACTCGGTGTAGGGTTTAAACAAAGATGAGCAACACGAAAGCACAATTGATTGCTTGAGGGCATGGGTAATGGCGTTGACCTTCTTCGGGAGATGTTGACATGACATCTCACCATTTTCATTTTCATGCCTTTGATTTGGTGTTTCAATTTTCAAATAGGGTTTGATTTGAATTTGAATTTTATTTAATAAAATAATATTATTTTATTTGAAATTTAAAATTTAAAATAAATTAATTTGAATTTTTGGCTATTCAACATAACCTAACCCTAATTTCAAACTTCTACTTGTCAAGAGTACATGATGAGATGGGTGACTAATGTGACAAAGTTGAAATTTCAATTATGATAAGATGTAGCCAAAGTCATTTTGTATGAAAAAACAATGTCTTTGGATTATGTATTATATAGGAGAAAAAATACAATTTTTAATGCAAATTATTTAATTTACTAAATAATATTAAAATAGAAACCCTTTATTAGATTTTAGAAAAAAACATTTTTTAAATAAAATTCACTATTAAAATCAAGTCAAAAAAATTATATAAAATTAATCTCTAATAAAATAATTCAAATGAAAAAGGCAATCATTTGTCTTATGAATTACCAAATTGAGAAATCCAAACAAGAGGTCTAAAAGTACCCAACCACCCAATTTGGAGCATCTTCCATGAATAAGATAATAAACTAAAACCTTAGAGCAAAAGTAGAAGAACAAAGAGGCACAAGAGCTATACGTAGGGTTGACAATGAGTTGTTACTAAGCTTATAATTATTTGGGCTTTTATTAGTCAAGTTTTTGTTAGTGAATCCTTTTTTTAAGATCTTTTTTTTATAAGAAATTTCTCAAAAAAAAAATCTAAAAAGCTGGTTAACTATTTAGTTGCCATTTAAAATGAAACTTTTTTGAAAGAGTTTCATACAATAAATTGTTTGGTAACATAAAAATAAAAAGTACTTTTAATTTTAACTATTTTTATTCTGTAATAAAAATTATTTACGCATATAAATATCATTTAAAGTATATTAAACAATATGCAAAGCATAATATATTAATTATTATATAATTTTAAACCATATTAAACATAAATGAAAAATATCTAAGTAAATTTTTTATATGGACTATAACATAAATAAAAATAATATTAAAAATAAATATTAAAACATATAAAAGTTAAATAATATTATATAAATTTCAAAATAAATATTCAAGTTGAGTAAATAGTTAAATATATAATAAATTATGTATTTTATTATAATATAAGAAGATGGGTTTACAAGATAAATGTAAAGAAGAGTTTGTGAAAATTGTGTGTAAAACATAAAAACAAAAGGGACTAAAAAGTAGATTCATTAATCGATCTGAAAAATCTACTCGAAAAAGCCATTTGAGAGTTTTTTTTAGAAACTCTAAATTTGAGCTTTTTAAAAAGCTGTCTTTTGACTGCCAAGAAAATTATATATATTAAAAAAGTGTTTTTTTATTTTACAATCAAATATTTATTTTTCTTAAAAAAAACTTTTGTGGTGAAGAAAAGTATTTATTGATCTCCCAAAAGCCCATCCAAACATGTGCCAAATTCTAAGTTTGAAGAAATTAGACTCGAGCCAGATTTGAAGTTAATAAATTCGAAGTAATTTTTAAAAAAATTTAGAAATTTGGGTTTGAAAATTTTTGAAATAAAAAAGAATTATTTTACTCAAATGATTACCTTTACGGTCTGAGTCTAATTAGAGGTTACCAAGGCCGATCCAACTTGAGTTGGGCCAAACCCGAATACAAAAGTTCAGGCCAGGCTCGAGCCAGTTAATTGCCAACTATAATGAAATTCCACAAACTAAAAAAGAAATTAAATGATTAAAAGGCCAAGTAGTTACTGCAAATTATATATAATCATCATCTTGGCGTCCTCTAAAGTTTCTTCTTTAAGAACAGAAACCACCAAAGTTTCGATCAATAACCATAACAGAAGACTCATCCACTCAGTGCACTGGATGGAATTACAAAGTTTTACAATCCCAAGATCAAATCCTAAAACAGATTCGATTTATTCAAGAAAAAAAAAAAACAGAAACAGATTGATCACACAGACAGTTGGAACAAAGAAAAACCATATCAGAAACACACATTACAAGGTTTCCAACAAATCAGGAATCGCAAGAACACTCAACCGAAGTCCCAACAGGAACACGAACATCCTTGTAGAGACAAACATAAGGTGAATCACACCCAACGTAAGGTCCTGTCCACTTCCCATCATCAATGTAGCTTGCATCCCAAACAGAAGCATACAAGAACATTGGTTTCTCAGGAAAAGCCTCACCCTCCTTCCTCTCCACTTTCCTCACAATCTTCCCATCAATCAACCACTCAATGGAATGTGGATACCACTTTATTACATATTCGTGAAACCCATCAGAGTAGTCAAACCCCAGATCATGAAGTTGTTCCCTGTTCCCAGTCCCTGTTCACAGAATCCATCAGCAGGTGAAAAGTTACGAATGATTTGGTAAAACATGAGAATCCTAGGAACAACCCAAGACCGAAACAAAAACCTGTAGTGAAGTAGTTGGTTTGTACGAGGTTTTTGTCTTTGCCAAGGAACTCAAAGTCGATCTCGTCCTGTGATTTGTCTCCTTCAAGAGATGAGAGATAGATGTTGAAGTTAAGGCCACTGGTGTTTCCCTTTGGGCACTGAATCAGAGAGCTGAAGGTGCCATAAAGGAAGCGACTAGTGCTGCGCCATCGTGCGCCGCCTCGGTGATCGTAGGTGAGTTTGATGGAGTTGTTCTCCGGGCAATGGTCACAGGCTTCGGGTGTGTAGTCAATGGCTATTTGGTTGATGGGATGGGTCTCGTGCTGGAGCGCCGGATCCGCCATTGACGAAAGAGACGGAGAGCAAATCAGTCTTGCACAAATCAATAATACCTGAAATGAATAATAATACTGTATAGTGGATTGCCAGCTAATACGGTGTCGTTTAATGACTTTTGAAAAACAACTTTTCTAAAAATATTATCTTAACGAGAACTAAGAAGGAAAATTGTGTACATCATAACCCTTTTCAGACTTCCGTAGAGTGCAAAGTCTTGTGTATTAGATTCGTTGATGTTGACAAAGAAATAATGCTTAAAGCAGATTGTAACATTCAAATATAACTTAATCAGAACTTAGGTCCTTCAATTAGGAAAATGTTTCTAAAAAATGTCAAGTACAAATGATTCAACCAAATGAATCATCATCCTTGACCCTTTTCAGCTTACACCAACTGCATCTCATTGGTTATGCATACTTTGCTGTGGGGAGTAACTTGTGTTTGTTTACAACTGGGTAGCCTCTGTTTCATTCTCAAGATTGTTATCTTCTTGTTCTTGCTGTGGTGGTGGAGGTTGTGGCACAGGCAGTGACATTTCCTGCCCCAGAAATGCACTTTTCGAAACTGAATGTCGTATATTGGATGGATCAGTTCTTTGTCTCAGAAAATGTTCTGCCTCATGATTTCTCATTTGGCCAGAGTTTGTCAGCTCCCAACTACTGGCAGTCCTACTTTCAACATGAGCAGCATTGCTGTTACAAACATATGGCTGATTCGTCCTTGAATTGAATTCGCCAAACTCAGGAACAAAACTGGTGTGGCTTGAGTCTTGATTATGAAGAGATTGTGAACCGCCCAGGCGAGAGGCGATAGAAAGACCAACTTTTGGAAGAAAATGGTTTGTGAACTCTGACTGGCATGCTTTCAAGATCGCTTGTGTGTTCAAACATTGAGGAAATTGACTTTGTTCACTAGATACTGATGAGGGATGATGATCAACAACTCCGCGCTTGTTCTTTGTTTCTTCTTGCTGTTTCAAGGAAAGGCGATATTTCTGGAAACGTAACAAGTATAGAAAGAGTTATGATCATTTGTTAAGATAGTCAAATCGAAGATGCACAAAGAAAATGTCAACATATTTAGTTAAATGCATCAAGAAACATATAGATTATATACCTGTACATCAAAGAAAAACAAATTCTTTTATACGTGCTTCCATAAATATGGAAAACATACCTGTAAATGGCTTGAAACATTTTCCTTCCTTAGCCCCGGGACATTCATATGCTGAAGTATCTTTTTCGGATGAGCATCTAATATGAGAAGAGTTCAAGAAGAGATCATTTTCCCTTATCACAGTTCAAAGTAGGCTTTAAACGAAAGTTTATGAAATCAAAACTCTTACCCTCAATGCCTAAAATGTCGATAGCCTGCAAGAAACTATTATGCAGCTCGTTACTCCAACGCAGTTTTGGCTTCTTGTGGATTGTTGAATCCTCGTCTTTGTCCATTATTTCAAACCCTTTTCTTTTGCACTGCTGAGAAATCTGCTCGCGATTATTGAGAACTGATTGAGACTCTAATGCTTCACTTGAGGTATTATCCTCTGAAGTTTCTCCCTGCGGGTTGTTTGTTCCTTCAACAGCTACCATCGAATCCAATTTTTTCATATGTAAAAACTGCCAAAGGTTTTTTATGTCATTCATGACGATTGGTTTCACAAGATACAGAACAGCTCCTTTAAACAGACTACCCAGCATAGCACCCTCACCATCGTCAGCAGAAAAAGCTGCAATTGAGAAGGTTAGATGATTTAAGCACTTGTAAACGACAATGGAAAAGAACAATCAGAAAAGGGAAATCAAGAACACACTTACCAACAACAGGCAAAGAGGAAATCTCAAAAAATTTCTCAAGTAGCTCAAATTTATCCATATCGGGTAAGTTAACCTCAGTTAGAATGAGGTCAAGTTCATCTCCTCTCTCCAGTAAAATGGAAAATGCATCCTTAGCTCGTTTAGCAGTAACAACTAATCATGACAATAACACTGTTATCTCTTACAATAATTATCAAGAAATGAACAAGATAAATGACCATCACAACATTCAACTCATTGATGTTGAATATACCATTATAGCCACAAGTACGAAGCATTGTTGAAACAATTGTCAAACATGTTGAATCACAATCAATGACCAACACACTGACACCAATAATACATTGATCTGCATTTCTACATGTTTCCAAGGAGAGAGCTTTCTCAGCAATCATGCTGAAAAACTGTGTGAAAGAGAAGTGAATATGCTGCAATTCTAAAAACAACAATATGTTTCATAAGGTGTCCATATATAACAATTCTCATTCACAACATTATAACTTAACAGATTAATACAAGAGTCAATATGCATTAACAACATGAAAATGCATTCCACATAAGTGACTCTTAACTCTTTGACCATTCAGTTAACTGCAGTCAACAATCATAATTGGTCTTCCATTTGTCCTTTTACAGACTGCCATATATACAGCAGAGAACAATTCAAAGTCAAATATTAATCAGTTTCTATCTTAAGAAGATTAAATAACATATTGTGCATGCCTTACACACCACTTCTATACAAGGTACATAAACCACCTTTTATGCACATACAAAGAAATATGGAATTCTATATCGTTCAGAACAGAACTTTGATTGAGTAAAAAATACAAGTAAAATGGGAAGATTTAAATCCGTGGCTTACTTGCCAGTTGAGAGTGCATCTTAAACTTATGTGTCTTACCCAAACTAGCAAAAGGTTGCTGGGTGGCATGAGGGTGGCATGACGCTGATGAGCCTGAACTGCTGGATCCAGTCATTATAAAATGAATGATGAAGGAAAAACGTGTCACATCTGTTCGCTTATAGAACCAAGTGTAATAGGCATAGGGAAATATGAGACTTCCAAGCACCATGTGGACAAAGAACATGTGAACCCAAAAGGTTAAAGATATATAGTTTGAACCAGAATATTTCTACACTATAAATTACATGAAAACTGCATTTTCTGCAAGGATAGAAGGTGACTTCTGAATGGATCCCCAAGCTACCTAAAAAGCCCATCAGATTTCTTGCAAATATATCAGACTATACATAAAAATAATGATATAAGGCTAGAGGTTTACAAAACACCAATGTCATTAAATAAGCTACTAAAGCAAAAGGCGGCGTCTCACAGACTTTGAAAGGTTTGGACTAGAGACCTCCCTCTTTTCTTTGGATGCCCTGCCATCTTCATTTACAAACTCACTTGTCTGCTCTTCTCCTTGTTTTGCACCAGACTTTAACTTGGTAGAGCGGTAAAATTCAGTTATACTAAGTTGGACACCTTTTGAATCTGACCCTTCTAATGCTAAACTTGAAGGCTTTCTTCTCCTTGATTCTTTTAGTTTCTGCTAGTTTTGTGTCACCAAACAAGACGTTACGATAAAAAATCCACAAATAACTAAATTTTTATAATGTCAGGATTAAGAAAAGCTTGCTTCCTATTCCTATTAACAAGGCTGTCATATGGCCTTAATTTATTTCCTACCTTTTCAACTAATATGAATAACCCTACAATGCCTGGCCTATAGAAAATCTAAATACATAGAAAAGAACTCTTTCACAGACAAAGACCATTCAAAATACCAATGCTCATAACTAACAAGTGGTATGTATATACTCTTTTCCAAGTTCTATGATTTTATTTTCTAAAAGTCCCACGGAAAACAGAGGCACCTCAATTATAGAGTATTAAACACATCATATGCCTCATATGTGTCTCTTGGTGGTCATAAACATCCATCTCATCCAGATCGCCTAACTAAATCATATGATTAGTTCCTCATGAGCCCTTTCTCTGTTAACTAAGATGTCAACCTAAAATCTAATCCCCTAGCCTATTAGTCCTTTACGAATGAGTTGAAGGCCAGGGAACACTAGAATTGGGACCAAACAATAATTACAAGAAAGAATACCTTATCCTTCGAAAATCTGTCAACTTCTTGCGGAAAAGCAGATCGAATAAGCTCTATATTCTCATCTGTCAGTAACAATCCATCATCAATATGAATCTGGGGAGCATCATAAACATCGAATTGGGTAGAGGATTCATCAATTTCCACTAGATCTTCTAGTTGCCCATCGGACTCTACAACAGGGTTTACAATAATACCACTGCTGAGACTGGGTGTGGCTTTTTTCCATCTTGTAACATAATATTGATGTCCATATCTTACTTTAACACGCTGAATACAGTCAAATTCATATTGCCCATTTAGCAGTTCTTTATTTGGCTTCGAAGTCATTTCTCTTAAATATATGGTGGACAACATAGGAAGCATTCTCTGTCGAATGTAAGCCGGATTCCAAAGATGATGAAAAACCAAGAAGTCAACTATCATATCAGTGTTTGGGCCTCCCCAGGATATCCATGGGCCATTATCAGCTGCAAGAAAAGATTTCAATGTAGGTTCAGTTATTGAACTGGAGAGAATAGAGAGAAAGAGAAGGTAATCATCAGCCCAAAATTATCCCATAACATGAATCCAACTTGATAATTAACATGCAGTCTTTTCCCAAATTTCCTTCATTAAAAAAAAGTAAATAAAATTGAAGGAACAATATTGTGTCAAGTATCAACTTAATCATAAGATTTGCAAGTGCAAGGACTCTTAGATAATGTCCAATCCTCAGATCCAAGAAGTTAAAACCTATCTAAGACATGATGGAACTTAGAAAGATAAAAAGGAGAAGGTAATCACACTGTGAATACCAGTAAAGTTTCCATGGCTGGTGCACATATACATCTCAATGATCTCTTCATTTGGGAAATTTGGCTCCACAGCAATCTTCTGGCAAACTTTCATCTTCCATTTTTCATATTTCCGGTGCTCTTTTACTTTACGATCCTGTCAGAAAAGGTTTAAAAATGCTACCTTACTACATATTAGAAAATCAAAAACTAAAAGGTTAATAATACAACTAGACCTAGAAGTGCACTAGATGAAACAGTATGACAATATAATTGTACCGAAATACCTTAGCACACCAGTCACAATTACACTTGAACTGCTCTGGCTTCTTTAAGCAACCTTCATCACTACCAGTGACACAATATTGGCATGCAGACTGAAAATGTTCTCTTTTACTCCCAGGATGTCCACAGAATGAGCAATGAGAGAGTCTTGATTTCGCTAAGTTTTCATGTATAGTGATCATAAACTTGTTTTTAATTTCTGATCCACCCTCAGAACCCAACTCCTTACCATTGCCAATTTCACGCAACCTGTAAACACAATTACTCAAATTTAATAAGAAAATCATCCTAGCAGGAATTGCATTATAACAGAAAACAGATTTCAACTTTACGATTAATCCAACATTTGAAGCAGTAATAGAAGCAAACCCATCCAACACTTCATCTTCACTAAAACTCCGGACAACACGAACGGCTGTGTCAATCCCAATCCCTTGCACACCATTGAGATCATGGTCATTTCCAACCAAAAGAGATATAGCTATCAATTGTTTCCTCCTTAACCCCAGACCAGTTTCAATATCCGACATGCGGTAGCATTCAAACGGTTCCTGCATGAAAGGAAGAAAAAGAAAGAATTCAGAAACACAAATCATACTTCGGATAGAGCAACAATGAATGATACAATCCTTGCAAAAGACAGTAAATTTTACTTTGGTGTTGGGCTTGATGGATTTAATCACACACTGTGCTCCATACAGGAATGCATCACTATCAGCGGTGATACAAGCATCGACATGACCTTCACGGTTAAGCTGAGCGCACAATGCCTCAGCTTCAACATTTGCTCTTAGCACTGGCATTCCAAACAGTTCAAGCAGTTCCTACAATATTCACTTTAGTGGATAAATACATGAGAGCATTTTCCCAACCAAAACAGAAACAAGAAAACCAGAGAAGAATCACAAGAAAAATCTCCACAACTCACCACGCACTCTTGAACGCATTTCAAGAAGGCTGGATTTCTCTCAGCGGATACACCCTCTTCAACCACCGGCAAACTCGAGACATCAAACCCCGAAAACCGACAAAAGCGCAAGATTCTGGCATGAGATTTGAGAGGTGAAGGTGTCCCATCAACGACGAACACTGGATAAGCTCCAAACTGCAAAGCCAAGAAAACCCATCACAGAAACATTGAACGAAATAACCCAAAAAAAAAGAACGAAAAGACGGAGAAAGTGAAATACTTTCGAAAAGATATTGATTGTACGGAAGAATGTGAGTCGAAGATGAGGTTTAAGGAAATAGTTGTTCTTTATAGCGGTCTCGTGCTGAACGATCCAATAGGAAAGATCAATGGCTACCCTCTTCTCCCTCAAGAAATCAGGACCTTCAAATTTAGCGCAAGGTTTTAGCAAGTCCCAGAATTTTCCTCCCACACCCATTGTAGCCTCTGCTCTGTCTCGCCACTTTTCAAGTACCGAATTGAACTCGTTCGTGGAATTAAAGCAGAAGAAGAAGAAGAAGAAGAAGAAAAGAGCAAAAGTTCTCTTTACTCTTTAAAGAAAGGCCCATTGTTGTAAGGGTTAGGCCGAATTAAGGATCCAATAACCATGAACGCCCAATCTCTTCATATATGAATTGATTATATGAAGGGACGTCAAAGTAACGAACTTGACTTTGAGATACCTGAGAATGTTGGAGATTTGGCCTTGACAGTGGAGGATGATTACACCTTGTTTGGTAGTGAAATTGGAAGAGTACAGTGGTGGCAATTCATCCCGGTTCGGTTCGGTTCAGTTCAGTTTGACTTGAATTCTCTTTATAAAATTATATCAAATTAAATGAGTTTCGATCGAAATTTGAATTGCACATTTTGAATTTGACTAAATTTAATATCGATTTAGTTGAGTTTGATATTCGAACTCTTTTTATAAAACAATATTATGAGTTAATCAAAAAGATTCGATCCACAATTTGGATGGGATGGTCAGCTACAAGATCGCCCAAATGTTAAGTTGGGCCTGAATTGTGATTGGACCAAAAGTTTAAAATAGAAAATTATAATTTGATCCGGTTCGACAAAGCTCGACTCGACCCTAAATGCTACATTTTAAACGACACCGTCTTAGAAGATGGGCATGTGTTTTTTTTGTTGCCCACGAAGTGTCTTAGAAGGGTCTCAACTATAGGAAGGCACCTTTAAGCCATCTACTTCAGACTAATTTCCACTTGAATTGGGTAGGTTCCTTACGGGAGGTAAAACTCTAACCTCAAATTTTAAACTACTACATACATGAGAACAACTCGAATCTTTGACTTTATTTAAACCAGAAGAACTCCTTATTAACTCACTTGTGCCATAGGGTTTTGGTTTGATCATTAATGTTAAGTGACATCCATTAACTACTGGCTCCGCAGCGTAGGCATGTTAGGGTTAGGCACATATAGTTTTTGGTTAGGAATTAGGCATACTTTGACTAATTTATTGTCTAACAACAGTGTAATTTTTATGTTTTATTTTATTATATTTACATAATTTATCAATTTTAAAAATCATGAAAATTATTTTTCTTCTATTTTTATGTTTATAAGATACATGCTCATAGTGAAATTTATTGTCATTATTTTTTAGATGTGTACTAAATAAATTGTGGAGTATGAATAATAATTCATAAATTTTTTTAATAAATAATTTAACGAGTCGAATAAAAATCGAGTGATTAACTTGATTCAACTTATGTTTACAAATTTTTACACATTTTCACTCTTTAATCAATTTTTTAAAAAATCTAAGTAGATATAATAATTTTAACCTAAACACACTAATCTCAAATCAATAAATTAAGTTCGATTTAATTAATTTTTAAGATAAACTTAAATTTGAAAGAGATAACACGAGCTAATTTAAATAATTAAATCAATTTGTCCGTTATTATTTTTAAAACTATATCAAAGTGACATCATTTTAATTTCATATATATATATATATACTTGTTTTATTTTTTATTTTTACTCTTTACTTGTTCTTTATTTATTTTATTACCTATTTTATGCTTTTATTTATTTTTATTTTATAATTGTTTTTATTTTTATGTCTATTTTTATTTTTAATTAATATTATTTAATTATACATGTGTGTATTAATGTACGTCTTTTTTTTCTTTTTCTCTTTACGTGAATATATTGAAAGTGACTTTGATATTATTAAAAAATAAGACTGTGTACTACTTAATTATTGTTAATGTTCTATCGTAAAACCGTACTAAAAGCTTATCCAATTCATTGATCAAACGAATTTTCCACCTCACACACAAACATCGCCGTCCCCATTTCCATCTCCATCATCTCCAAGCAAACGTGAAAGCCAAGTTTGGCGTTTCCTCACCGATCGAAACAAGCTTTAACTCAAGAAATTGGTCTCTTGCCCTGCAATCTAGCAAATCACGTGCCACATTTTGTTCATAAAACCATGGCTAAAGCCAAAGCACAAGGACACGTAAAGCGATGTCACTTTTGTTTTATTCCAGATTCATTGGCACTACAACGCATACTTGTCGGCATGAACCAAGCTGAAATTGGAAACACAAACTCCGTCCAAATCCAATCAAAAGGGTAACTTCAGAATTCAATGGTGTAAAGAAAATGTTGAAACTTTCCTAAAGGGATCTGCAAAAGTCTCTTACCTGGAAATGGTAACTCTGCAGTCAAGCCACATGGAGGCCTAGTTCAGGAATCAACCAGTAGGTTTTGAGTTTCTGTTTCCTTTAAATGGTGTATTCAGTTTCTGTTTCTTTTAAATATTTTAAAATTTTTAATTTTATTTAATATTCCGTAAATTTTATAATAATTTAATACTGGTTAAATATTATTATAAAAATTATTTCATTTTTTAATAATTATAATAAATACATTTTACTGATTAGAACAATTTAATATAATTTCTAACTTATATAATTTTATTATATAAAATTAATATGTAAATTTTTAATAATATTTAATTTGCATATATTTAATTTTTGCCATAACGATAATTAATTAATTTAAAAATATATTATATTATATTATAATTATTACACATAATAATATAATTAAAAAATAGAAATATGATAATAAAATCAAATATATTTTGTTTTCAGTTTTTTATTAGAAATATTAACCAAATATATTTTTGTTTTCAGTTTTTATATTACAAATCTCAACCAAATAATTTTTTATTTTTTAAGGAAAAAATATAAACAAAAAATATGAAACAAAAACAAAAAAACAACAATAAAAAAAAGAAGTAGAAATAAACAGTTCCTTAATTATTAGTAATCATTTATTACTTTGATATAGTCTTCCTAATCTAGGGAAGGACCTTAAAATTTGGTAACTTGTACTAAAAAGTTTGCCTTCTTAATTAATGATATTAATTTGGAGGTTGAAACTTTATTAAAAACCAATTACGAGTGTTTAATGAATAGGATAATATCAAGTTGAGTCTTCCTACTTCCTAGGTTGGTACTATCGAAAATAGATCTTTTGTTCTATAACATTACGTATGGTTACTGTGATCTATTTATTGAGACCAAACGAAACAAAAATTTGGAGATAAAACAGAACAAAAATTGGAGACAATGAGGTGTTTGATTGTGATGGACAAAATAGATAAAATTATGCTCCTCTCGAAGATAAAAATGTGTTTGATTGCAATTAACAGAACGTAAAAAATAGTGTCTTATTATTATTTTAAAACGGATAATTGGTATTAGTAAAAAAGTTAACTAATAATAATAATAATAACAATAATAATAAAAAATTAATTTTATATAATAATAATAATAATAACGAAAACAGATGATCTATTCCCGGTTCTACCGCATAGACGTCTCTTGTGTATGTTATGAAACCGATCATCAACAAGAAACTTGCTTCCTTTCTAAAAAGTAAACAAAACCCAATTGTTAGTTTTAGTTTAGTTAATTGAATTTTGGATTACACACCATTGAAATCCAAAAGGGACCCATGTGAAATCTTCGTCAACGTAGTCAAGTTGATGAGTTATCCGACGGTCACAAACACGTTTTACCAGAGAAAGTGTGAGAACTCAATCACTACATGTTGTGGAATATAATAAAGAGTGAAGTGTTGGTTTAAACGTAGGAAGCCCGGAACCTAAGTTCAATCCATGCGAAGTCAATGTCCAAGGTAGTAGAAAATAAAAAGCCAGCTGATGTTTGATATTTCTTGGAAGTGTGTTTTGGTTCCTGCATGCTTTGGACCTTTGAATTCTGATAAGTTCGTTAGTCGTATTTGTGTCTTTGTTCAGTGAAGAGAAAAAGGTTTCATTGTGACAGATGAAGAACGAGGATCAGGGTCGGTCTTTGTTTGGGATTTCTCTAACTGATAGACCCAGATGGCAACAGTTCCTCATTTGCTCTTCTGGGTTCTTCTTTGGGTACCTTGTCAATGGCATCTGTGAGGTACTTGCTCTGTTTCCTTTTTCTTTTTCTGTACATTAACGGCGTCTTTGTTCTGTCATTTTTGTTTCAACCCAAGAAATGGATTTTGTTCTTCTGATGTTCTGTTCTGTTTCTGAGGAGATGATTAGTTTGATTCTTTCATGGTGGATTTCCTTTTTCTTTTTTCTCGGTTTCATTAAAACCTATTTGGTTATCCAGAAATCTGTTTGGTGTAATGTCGATCAAATGAAGGTAGCGAAAAGGCCAAAATTTACCTGTTTCTTATGTTAATCTGATCAAGTATAAGACTTGGTTGTTATCTTCTTCCATTTCTGAATCTTGAAACTTTCCGTCTTTTTTTCTTGCATTGCAGGAATATGTGTACAACAGGCTCCAGTTCAGGTTAGTTTTTCCTCTCCTGGCATCTAGATTTTCTTCTTCTGATAAGCATTGATCTGATGACTGTTCTTCATTTTCTTTTTTTTCCAGTTATGGCTGGTATTTCACATTCGTTCAAAGTTTTGTATATGTTTCCCTGATTTATCTCCAAGGTTTCACCACCAAACAAATGGTGAATCCCTGGAAAACATATGTCAAGCTCTCTGCAGTTCTTATGGCCTCCCATGGACTGACCAAAGGGTCCTTGGCTTTCCTCAATTATCCTGCACAGATCATGTTTAAGTCCACCAAGGTAGATACTAAAATGCTCTTTTAGAGATTCTTCAAATTTAGTGCAAAGTCTGATTGATTTTGTTTTGCAGGTTCTTCCTGTGATGATAATGGGTGCCTTCATACCTGGCCTGAGAAGGAAATATCCTGCCCATGAATACTTATCTGCAATACTATTAGTTGTTGGATTGATCCTTTTCACATTAGCAGATGCAAAAACTTCCCCAAATTTCAGTATCATTGGTATTGTAATGATCTCTGGTGCATTAGTCATGGACTCATTTCTGGGGAATCTGCAAGAAGCTATCTTTACCATGAATCCTGAAACAACCCAGGTGAATTCCACACCTTCCAAAACATAATCTATTTCTCTGTCTGGTGTGTAGAAAACGTGAACAAAGTAGTTTTACAGATTACGGTTTTCCCTTTACACATGATTGGAACTATCTTCTGTTTCTGTTTCCAAGCACAGATGGAGATGCTGTTCTGTTCCAGCATAGTCGGCTTGCCTTTCTTGGTCCCTCCAATGCTTTTAACGGGAGAATTGTTCCAAGCATGGAATTCATGTTCACAGGTAAACATGTTCCAACACTCATTGCCTTTTTTTTTTTTTTTCCTGAATTCGGTTTTATGCGGGGATCCGAACTTAACCTATCTGTTTTCCACTTTGTAAAGCATCCATATGTCTATGGCGTGCTGGTCTTTGAAGCCATGGCAACATTCATCGGCCAAGTCTCTGTCCTTTCACTGATTGCCATTTTCGGTGCAGCCACAACTGCCATGGTAGGCTCCTCCTCACGAGCTTCTTTCTGCTCTCAGTTACTACTGTTCACGTTACAACCATATAAACTCTACTGTATCCAACATGTGATTCTTCCTACTTAAAACCTGACAGGTGACCACAGCGAGGAAGGCAGTGACATTACTATTATCATACTTGATCTTCACGAAGCCATTAACGGAGCAACATGGGACAGGGCTCCTGCTAATGACCATGGGAATCACTTTGAAGCTTGTTCCAGATTATAAACCAAGCAGAGGGATCTCTACCAAGAAACCTGACCTTAAAGCAAAGGGATTGAATGATGAGTATAATACTAACAAGAAGCTAGAAGATGAAGAGGCACTGGAAGAAGAGGAAGAAGAGAAGAGACCTTTGGTTTAGTTTAGCAATGGCTGTCATTTTGTAATATTTAATGTTATTTTCGGCTATTTTGCTTAATTTGATCATTTGTCTCTTACTATTACCTCATTATGAAAGAAAAGTTTACAACATTATCAACTGCATTACCAATGAATCGGTAAAAATTTCACGGAAAGATGGGACGTAGGGAGGTCAAATAGTAAAATTTCAACATAAATCAAATTAAAAAACTAATTTTAGTAAAATTGAAAATGCCCATTTTCATTTAAATAATATTTTAACTAAAACCATGAGTTTCAAAAAATTAATAATAAAATTAGAATATTAAGCATTAAAATTAAAAAACTTATAAATCTCAAGTGTTTTCACTAATAAAAAGAAGTAATAGCTGCAAAATTTGCATGCATGCCCTTGTGGCCACGTGTCAAGGGCATGCATACAAAAAGACACGTGGCAGTAAAGTTGACCATTCTTACTCACTGGTCAAAATTGAGATTTATGATTAAAACAAGACAGTGAAAATGAATTCAATCGAAACAGATAAGACGGTAAAAGTAAAACAGTTAATTTGTTTAACTCAGTCAAGTAAGACTGAGAGACAATTGCAAGGCATGCTCTGCTTCTCTCAGGAATAATCTGATCAATTCCTTTTGGCCCCTTCTATACACTCTGCAACACCACCTGTTTCTGCTCAATGAGTCTGCCAATTCCAAGTTGCTGCAAACCAGAAGAATGTGCATTACTCAAACCAGAAATAGACTAAAATTCATATCCTTAAAGGTGGTGATTCATATCGAAGCATGGCAAAAGAGCTCGGGTCGATCAAAATCAAAGTCAACAGTTCAAATCCAGTTTAACCAGACAGCTTAGGTTTCAATTCTGATCAGATTCAAGTTAGACAAATATATCATGGAGAATTGAACCAACCTAACCCGAAATCTAATGGGCTAAAATAAGTTTGTCCGGAACCCGGATTTGACGCATTGCCACTATGAATGGAAATGGGCCAAACCCAAGCAGAGCTGCTGGTCTGTTTTTTTAATTCCGCAAGCAGACAGAGCTTCGGATTGGTCTGATGCGTTTTTCCTTCAAATAAAGATGTCATTTTGGTCAGCTGAGGACATTTTTGTCTCGGTTGACTAGGATGTCTCAAGTCAAACAAGCTGTGAAACTCCAATCTGACCCTAATCTAAAACTCAAAAATTTTGTCTTTCAAGATCGAGTTAGACCCAAATTCTGGTCAAAATGGACTTGACCTATTGACTTCGGACCAGATCAATTGTGTTCTCAAATTGTCACTTAGTGATATATCTGCCACTTTGAAATAAATCAGATGTACCTTCTACATAGCTCAGGAGCTTCCTCAGGCAGCTCAGAATCATGCTGCTCTGTTCCAGACCACTCTTCAATATCCATCATCCTTGCATATGAAAATATTAACGCTGTGAGCTGTACATATTAAAAAAATAAGAAAATATTGTACTTTTAACAAGGAAAAGGAAGGAAAGATTAAAAGATTTGGTGTACTTGGCATGCAAAAGATCAACAAGTAATTGGAAGGCTCCTGAATCACCACAAACTTCCCATACAGCAGCTCGAACTTCTGCTTCTGTTGGTTGCCTCTTACCTTCAGATCCTACGAGCTTTAGGCCGAAAAAAAAGAAACAAAGAAAATGTTAAAAGTTAAAAGAAGCAGAGAATTTGTTTGTTCTAATGGAGGAATGATGTCAAAAAAGGCTGTCTATACCTCTTCGAGCAATGAAGAAACTTTATACAGCTCGTCTTCTTGCATTGTTATTGTTCTTAGTGCAGTTAAAAATTGCTCTGGGAAGACCAAGTTTTTCACATAAGAAGGTGATTTTCGATGACCACTCCAACTGAAGTTGCAAAACCGGTCAGCTTTTTCCTCAATCTTGCAGTCCTTATTTGGGTTTTCAGGAGGGAAAAACCCATGGTCCAGTAAGCTCTTAGGTAAAAGACATCGCATTTCGGCTTTCTGTGAATACAATCACTTTACTCAGTTAACCAAATCTAACTCTGAACAAAGACAATTTCAGTTTCTCTTCTAGCAAATTGCAATAATGAGCAAGTAAACACCAACCTGTGCTTCAAGAAGCTGCATTTTGGATTCTGAGAAAGGAACATGCTGAATTGCCTCCGCAGGGTAATGCACCTGGAGACACATGTATCGTTTGAATTAAAACAAATCTAGTATCTTACTCCAAATAAGGTTTAGTATACAGACAACAGAAACTGACAACAGATTTGCTTTATTACAAACTCAAAAATAATCATACTTGATCAAGCTGAGCATTACCATAAGATAGTCATCTGGATTATTCTCCATTACAAAGCCATATAGGTACAATAGCTCCTGCGTTATTTGTGGTTGATTAGAAGGGTCATTAGAACTTCAAGCAAATTCAGTTGTGTATTGCAAGACAATAATTCAAGGAAGAAAAATACTGATTAAAAGACGGAAACTCGTTAAGAAGAATATCAGACATTCAACACCTATAAGAAGAAGATCTCAAGCACTAATAATACAAGCTTTCAAATGTCCAAAGGAATTACCTCATTTCCTTTGTTACCATAACTGATGGAAATCTCTTTCTCAACTTGTAAAGGAGTCTGTTCAGCTTCCAAAGCGGGACAAGAAAGAGTTAGAAGACTTCAAGTTAAAAATATATATAATCATGCGCATTTATAGAAAAAAAGAACATTGAGATCAGAAAAGACGGTACCAGAAAGAAGATACATCGACGAAGGAATTCCAGTTATCAAGCCTTCTCCATCAACTTCCCATGTTGCTACAGCCTTCACATCTAAATAGCTATGGTCTCATCAAATGATGAAAAGAAGTATACAACTAATCTAAGATGTTCCTTGAGACTATCTAGAAAGGTTCCTTTTCATTTTCTTAACAGTGAAAAAACACTACTTTCATGCAAAGCTTAAGAAGTTGCTAAATGAAAATTATCATATGCTCGATAATCTTGGCGAGCAATTGAAATCTGAAGAAAAATATTGGAAAGTTTCAAATACAACAGATTGAAAAAAAAGAAGAAGAAGAAGAAGACCAGGGAAAGCAGCGGAATGATTTCAATTGGCCGGCTGGCATACCATGATTGCAAAAATCAATTCCAGGAACAAGACCCTCTACCCAAATAGTCTCCCCTTGAATTGATGTGTATGGTACTCTTTTGACTTGGTTTTCAACTCCACTGATGTTGAATTCTGATATAAGAACCAGTAAAATTTAGTTTGATTCACCTCATGAGCAACCAAAGTTCATTATTGAAAGAGAAAATAGTGATAAACAAAATACTTTTAGAGTGCAAAATGGTAACCTCACTTTTATCATTTGATCTAGTACCCAGTTCTCCAGTAAGCATATTGTCATCACGAGCCACAGATTTGTCAACTGAATTTTCACCATCTTCTTCCTGTTGGATTTGTGGAAACACAAAAGAATGTGGGAGAGGAATGTTCAAAGCCCTACTCCAGAACACAGAATGTCCCCTATAGCATTATGGATTTATCAAATTATTGAAGGAAAGCAAAAGCAACTAGAATATGATCACATGACTAAAATATCGCCAATGTCAAACACAGTCATAGTTTAGAAGATACCTACCAAAGGAAATCTTCAAAAGACACATTACTGCCAAAACAAGAAATATTAGCATCTCAGATTGTCCATAGAAGATGAGTTCACAAAGACAATTCACATAGAGAAATTGACAAAAGAATATAAAACTATTTGTGCGTGCTTGTGAGGATATGCACATGGAAAACAGATTATGCATCAAACAGACTACTAGAATATTGTTCACTTTTTGAATAAAGAGAGAGGACAAGATGAAATTTGTCGGACCAAACACTGACCTGTCCATGTTCCCATCCAAAACCAGAAGTTTCTTCACCAAGCCCTTTACTTTGTCATCAAACAATGAATGCAACACTTTTTTCTGTTAAGGAAATTGAAACGGGGTCATATATACCACTGAATTAAGCTCAAGCACTCAACAAGGCAATCACATAAAAACAAAGTCATGCCATCTATTACACTTAACTTGAATGTTCTTTAGATCAAAAGTGAAAATGAATCAGTGGTGAAAGTATTCCAACACGAAAACCCTTGCATTAACTTACTGAACTCTTCTAGGACCAAAGCCAACTTGATTAGACACGCACTCATTTCTTGAACAAATACAGATGAGTGACTAAACAATTCTTACAAAACATAAGTTTGTATTCTCTAGAGTCCTTCAAGTCAATGCAACTTCCATAAAAAAACCACTCATCCAATTCTCGTGGTACAGATTTATGATTTACCTGCATTTCAGTTGCTTGATATAAAGTTGTCCCTTTCAACTCAGAAAGCTCATCATCGGTAAACCAAAGCGGATTTCCAAAGGTGCTCGGAAGCATGTCAAGGTATCTTGTATAATTTTCAACCCAAGTAAATTTTGCCTGCCAATCTAGAAGCAAACTCCTGAACCAAGGAAAATGAAGCATATGAACTACATACTTACGGTTTCCAGGAAGAGTTCTTTCGAAGTCGTTCCAATGTTAGGAACAACATGATCAGAAACCTGTCATCCACTTCTCCTTCTTCAAACATCGCTCTACACTCTGGTCCAATTAGAGGATCTTGTAGCACTCTCATAGGTGTTATCGCTAAATCTAGCGGAACAACAAGAAGCACTCCTGAAAATTTCAAGAAAAATCTTCAACCAAATGTGCACGAGAACAGCAATAAGTGGAAAACAGCGAGCTAGTTAATTTCTTTACGGTATTTGAAAATAATAATAATAAAGACATGCAACATTCCTAAACTCGAAGCTCACCTACTTCCCTTCTCTTACAACAATCAAAACCAAAGGAAACATGAAAACAACCAAGCAATTTACTACGACTGCTACAACTTCATGATCTATTACATTCAGCTAAATGTAAAAGCATTCAAGGGAAGTGCTTAAATTACCTTCAGGGACGTCCCCTGAAGAAAATAAGCCAAACCCTTTACTACGATCGCAGTACTTGACCTTACAACCTCGCAGTTCAGATCTATTGACCTGACTTGAAAGAAACCCAAAGAAGACGAACAGAACAAAGACATGAGAAAGAACTTAGCCAGATGAACATAACGTGAAGATAAGTTCCAATACAGTATTTAAAGAACCAGAAATAGAAACTAAAAGAATTTGACAATCGTACCAGGAGCCATTGGAGAAACCTTTCAAGCTTTTCTTCTTCGGCACCGGTCATCGGAGCAAACAAGCAAGGCACGAATGTGAGAGAGACAGAGACAGCGCGAGAGAGACGTTAAAACCCCGTTTGTAGAGTATAGGGTTTAAAGCGCTTTTGAGCTTGTAAAAAAACGCTAACATGACAATTACAACAAACACGGCCTTAGATTGAGCACGGCGTCGTGTTGAATTCTTTTTTTTCCACTCGTAATTTTAATTTCTTAAAAGAAATATTTTGATATTTCACTTTTAATATTTTTCATTTGTTTTATAATAACTCAAATTCAAATTTGACTCCATTATTCGATTATTTTAAATTTAATTAAACTAATTTTATAATTAATTAAATTTAAATAAATGTTATTTAACTTAAATTCAATGAAATTGAACTTAATTATTTAAAACTATACTATTTTGAAAGAAATTTAAGATACTCAACCTAAATTTTATGTCAATCTTTAATTAATACAAATCTAATTTATTAACTTCAAGGTGAATCAAACTAAACAAAATATAATTACTAAGCCTACACATGACCATCTTCTTTAATAGAGATTACCTAAGCCTGAGCTCAACCCGACAACTTCTGCTCAAGTTTGAGCTTAACCTAAGACTCGATTAGATTTAAGGTAGTTAAACCTAAGTCTAAGTCTAAATCCACATTGTTTTAGCTTTATATTTTTAAAATAAAAAATTAAAATAACGTCAATTTAGACTTAGACTTAGGTTTAACTGCCTTAAGTCCAATCGGGCCTTAGGTTAAACTTGAATTAAAAAATAAAAAATATTTTTTTACAATTTGATTTTTTCACAAAAAGAAGTTGTTTTTAAAATGATATTTATAAAATTATAATATTTTCACTGTTAATTAATAATGTATTTAAAAAATAAGATAAATTACAAATTTTCCACTGATTTAAATTTTTGATCTCTTAAATTAAAATATTATTACTCGAATTTCCTGAGACGCCAAAATAGTATTATTGTTTTGCTTGTTCCTCGTAAAGTAGCCGACTGACCTTAATTTTGGAAAGTACATGTAGAACTAGATAAGGGTCTTGCTTTCATTTAGAATCTTCAACTACACTTATGTCCGAGATCGAACTGATTCAAATTTAACCAAACTGACTGATTCTAGTTACTTTAAACTTGGTTTATTTTAATAACTTTATTAGAATTTAACGTAGACCTATAAGCTCATACGAAAAGAAAAGTTAGATCACATATAGGTCTAAGTAAGGTTCTATCATAAAATCAATTAGTAATAGGTGAAATAGCTTATTAGACTTATATATTCGTCTTATTTCTCCAATATGAGACAAACCTCTACTCTTTATATTCGAAGAAGCTCTAACTAAATTATAAGCAATGTAGCTCGAATTTGACTAAACTTTAGATCGAACCCACGCAACAACACCTAACCATGCAGACATTAACTCTGGTAAATGAACCCAAGCAAATACTACGTTAGAGACCAACAAATGAAAACGAAGAGAAGGAACAAAAAAAAACCTTCCGACGTACGACAAGATAGGAGTTCATGTCGGACAGGTTTTTGATCAGCTGTACAAGGAGGATGAATCACGTAGCACTGTCGTGTCCCGTTTTGTCAAGTCACGAACACACTCCACACCTCCATGAAAACCGCGATAACTGACCTTCACACATCACTCGTGCCTGCCTGTAACCTCCCTTCTTCTTCGTATAAATATACAACTCCATACACAGAACCTGCAACTTCTTCTATCTTCGGATATATCAGCACATGGGTCGGGTTAATCTGTCCAAGAAGCAAAGGGTCACCTTGGTTTTTCGCGTTGCAGATGCAGCTTCATGGTACTGTGGGGTTGTTCTTGCAGCCCTCGTGCTTCTGAACTGCCTGAGAGAGACATCATCGGATATGATTCATGTTCGAGGGAGACAGGTTTTGGAACGAGGGTGCGATGAGATTTACGTCGTAAGAGAAGGAGAGACGCTTCATAGCATCAGCGACAAGTGTGGAGATCCCTATATAGTGGAGAAGAACCCTCACATTCATGACCCAGATGACGTTTTTCCTGGACTCGTCATTAAGATCACTCCTCTTACTCCCAGAAAGTTGTAATTACGAAATCAAATACTTCGAGTGTGAGCTTTAGCTTTCTGCTTCTTTTTCATTCATGTTTGGATTACATTTCCATCTGAGTTATTTTGGTTTCTTCCGATGATTCCATGTCGAATGAAACGAACCATCCAAAGCTACTTGAAATAATATTAATTTTTGTAAATTTTCAAAACCACGTCGTTTTAGATATTCTCCATAGTTTGAGATATTATACGAATTAAACATACATTAAATTTTTTAAAAAAATTAAATAAGTCGTACTTAAATAAAAAATAAGGAAATCAATTTTTATTTTATTTTTTTATTAATTATCAATTTCTTAAAAATCATGATTGAATTCCAACCAATCTTATTAGACTTTAGTGTACCTAACAAAGTTCTTTCAACTTTTAATGCTCCATTAACTAAACTATTTTTTGGTGGTTTGGTCATCATTATCAAATTAATAAATAATCTTTTATATTATTTAACTAAACTTTATTTTATAACAATAATGACTACTAATAATTATTAAAAATCGACTATAAAGTTTTTTCTTTCACAAGATAATAGTCATAATTAATTATCTAGTATTAGTTGTTGACGTATAAAATGACTTATGAGGTTGTAATTTAAAAAAAATGAGGATGAATATTATATTTCTTAGTATTTCGTTAAATATTCTTATAAGAATTTAGATTTAGATATTTGATTTTACAAAATTTAAGTTTATAACTTTAACAAAAAAACATAATAATAATAATAATAATAATAATAATACAACGTTAAATTCTCTATTAATATGAAGGATGCAATGAGCTACATCATATTAGTATTTTCATATAATATGTATGAATGTTATTATTTAATAAATTAAAATATCTATAATTATAATATGACATAAATACGATATACAGTAGTTACATACTGAAAATATTAATTTGATGTGACTCTTTATGTTCAAAAACTTAATAATATGGTATTTTAAAATATAAATTAATATTATAAAATTAAATAAATATTAAAAACTTTAATTAACTGTTTTATTATATTCTTCCAAACTTTACAACATAATTATACTGTCATTAGGCGAACAGCTAACTCCAAAAGAAACTTTTAAAAATCAACTTATTAAAATTAAATAAACTAACCAATAAGTCATTCAGTAAACATGGAAATAACTTTTTAAGGTAATAAACAAAGTTAACTTTTAATCATTATGCCTAAAAAAACTAAAAAGTTGTTTGTCAAATGCCCAGTATTTACAACTTGTTAAGGAAATCAATGCTATATTCTTCTTCTTCTTCTTTTTCTTCCTTTACCGAGTGGGATGTATAGATTTCCACGTTCAAATTAGCCACGTCACAATTATTAATTCATCATCTTTTAGTGATTGGAGACCGAAAACAAAGATCACTTACGATCCATGAGATTTGCATTGCAATTTTCTATCTTCTTGATAACAACTTTGTGCCATGAAGACCAAACAATTGTTTCTTTCATGATGTTAATAGCTTAAAATTAAATAATAAATTTAATTCAATGAATATTTACAAATTTTATTATATTTTTATTTTTAATCAATCGTATTATTAATGAATTACCAACTTTTAAAAACTATTAATAATTCTCTTATAATTATAGTTTGTAACCTTCTTCCTTTTTGTCGTCAATTTTTGTGAAAAACTCTAATTATAAACTCCAAAACGACGTCTGTTTCAACACATAATGCTACGCGACATTACGATTGGAGTTTATAATAAAAATTTGATAATATGAAAACATGTATTACAAAATTAAAACTATAAGTAAATTATTAATAGATTTAAAAATTAGAAATACATTAATAATATCATCATCATCGTACACCTACTTTAATTTTCGCTAAGACGCAAGGTCTTGAGAGGTCTGATAGTACGCAGTCTTACCCAGTTACTCTTAATTAGTAGAGAGATTGTTTCTGATAGACCTACATATGATATGACATGAAAATTTTACAAAATTATATTTGAATGTTTATACATATCTAAGAAATAAAATAGAATCAACCAAATAAACATAAATTGTACGAAAAACAACTAAATACAAAAATAAAACACAATACAAATAAATACTAAAGCAAAATAATAATCACAATATTTAAAAAATAACGAGCACAAGTAATAAATATAACACAAAATAACATATATGTAGAACATATCTAAGATTAGCAATAAACGTTAAAAGAAATACATACTAAAAGAAACATGTATCAACCACGAAAGACCCATATAAGAATAACTCTGACTAAAATTGTCAAAACTTTAATCACGCTACATAAGAACCAAACTAAGCTGTACACCTTAGAAGACGAAGAACTAAATTTTGAAAGCGATCTAGAAGGGGGGTTGAATAGATCGTTTAAACTTTTTCGCAGAGTTCTACAAAAAACACGGAATTAAT
>JANIJH010000009.1:49022221-49032638 GCA_024520975.1 Erythroxylum areolatum
ACGAGGTTAACACGAGTCGGTCGTGTTATTGGGCGTGAAGGTCTTTCACGGGTAGTTAGGTTGTGGGTCAGTTACATGGATTAAGTTGTACGGGGTAGATTAATCTTTTGTAATTTTTGTGTACTACAGTGGAAGAAATTAATCTGGGTGAGGGCCCCGCAGACGTAGGCAAAGTGTGCCGAACTGCGTTATCAAACGTCGATGTTTTTCATTATTTTGTAGTTGTGATTTTTATTTACTTGCGCGAAGAAGAATTTGAGGATAGCCTGCGAATTGATTAACGATTTAACTTTCTCATATATATATATATATATATATAATCATATAAGAATTTATTTATAATAAGATATAATAATTAATTAAATTGTGTAGTTTAAATAAATTATTTAATAACTTACCCTGTTTATTATTCTCCACTAAGCATCGTCACCCACAGATCCAATCGTCTTTTGCGGTTGTGATCAATACATGTAAAAGTATGATCCACCAGGCTCGACCGTACAATATTCCAAAATACAAAATAAGTCCCATGACGTTACGCGTCAACGAATCTAACATTAGCACGTCAACGACAGTCGTTTTCATTTTTGTTTTCTACCGAAACTTTCATTATATTGTTGTTTAATTCTGAACTATAACTGCCACTAGCGACTTGCCTTTCACTTGAATTGACATCATTTGAGTCATGCTCCCCCTTTTTTTTAATGCAATCCTAAAGCCAATCGGGGACAGTACTTTAAGATTAGGATAAAAGATAAATTCATGTACTTTCAGAAATTTTAAATTTATTTAAAAATTCTATTTTAATTTTCAGTTTTACCAAATATCTTTTAATTTAGATTTCGATTAAAAAATAATTACAATATAAACACAATATAAATATTAAACATAAATAATTAAATATTATTTATATGTCGATTTAATCTAATTCTTAAACTTAACTCGAACTAATTTAATTATCATATGACTGGCATTTGATTGGTTCCAGTTGATGTTCCTACTGTATTTTTTATTGTTATTTTTTTTACTGAAATCTAAAAAGACACTAAAAACACAAATTATAAGATCTTTATTAATTAGAAGTAACGTTGCATACTGATAAATCTCTTTAGATCTTGCGTATCAAAATTATTATTGCCATCATCATCATATTTAGTCCGAAATCCTGCAATAAGGTAGGATGTGAGAGGTTGTTTTCGATAGATTCACATACAGATGTGACAATAAAAGAGTGATACAGGTTAAAAAGTAAATAAGTAAAATCGGTACGTATCAAAAATATTATTGTAACAAGTAAATCCGAAGTTCCTCAATAAAGCAGGGTTTGAGAGGCTGTTTCTGATAGATCCACATACAGATGTGATAATAAAAGAGTGACGCAGATTAAAGAGTAAATAAGTAAAACTGGTATGTATCAAAATTATTGTTGGAACAAGTAAAAATATACTAGTGCCTCCCAAATATGATGAATATATAATCCTTGTGGAGGACAAATTGTGAAAGGGAAAGGGAATATTAAGTACCGTTGTAAGTGCATATACTCGTGGATAAGTGGAATATTCATCAATGTTTGTGGACCATTTATATCAAGAGGTAGTGGAATAAACCCCGAAATGGATGTTGATGTTTAGAAATGACAAAATTTAGTTTTATTATTTAATTAAAATAATATCAATTTGAAATTTTTATTGTTTTAAACGTTTGGGATTTAATTAATTTTTGAACATTGATCAATTTAATTGATTGGTAATTAATGCTTCAAGTAATGTTTAAAAGGTTCAATCTTCGTAAAATCGGTCAAAATTGAAATAATATTGAAATAGACAATTTAATGTCTAATTAAGAAGGAAGAGTTATTAAATAAGAATTAAATGATTTATTTTAATTTATAAAAATTGTTTAGTTTATGAAAATAAAACGTTTAGTTAATAAATTAATCGATTTTTAATTAAAAATATTAAATTAAATTAAATTAAAAAAATAAAAATCAAACCGAATAATTGGAAGGTTCAAAAATTTTACGATTGAATCAGTTCCAACTTTTATATTATTTGGTCTTATCTCAAGAATAAGACAGTTTCCTTTTTTTTGGAATAAGAAATAAGTTGCCCTGTGATCTTACCGATTTGTGGGTTTTTCCCTCGTCATACTCTTGTTTCACAGTGTTTCCCATGTTTATAATGCATGCTTTTAAGATTTTGGATAGTAAGATATTTACTTTATACTCGAAATTATTTAAAATAATCTCTATATTAATTAAGGGTAAAATTATATATTTTTAGATCTCTTCAAATCCCGCAACTAAGCAGAATTGTTACTCTAATATTAATATAGTTGTTGTTGATTTTATTGAATAGTTTAAACATTTTTCATGTAGTTAGACAGTATTTAATTACATTTTAAGTTTTTCAATAACTTATTGATTAAGCTACATTTTGTAATTTGGATAAAAATAATAAAGTGTCCTAATAAATAATCTAAATCAATTGGTCGAATTCTAGGTGAAAAATTGATCCCGATCATTATAGACAGGATCGATATTAGACACGTGATAGGAAAGCCCGATCTAGGTGCTATATATAAACATTAAGATTTCCTGCAGTTGCTCCTATTATTCGTAAATGTAAGAATTTTTTGACCCGTTGAAAGAAATTTGTTTTAAGAAGGTTGTAGAAAGGTGTTGATCGCGTCCTGTGAGCAGTTTCGTGAAGACGGAGGTGGATTCGTGATCATTTCAACCTTAGAATGCTTTTTTGAAATTATTGAACCGAAATAAGGTATTTTCATGTTTCTTCATTTATTGTCCTTTCACGTTCGATCTGAGATACACAACTAAAGCCCGTTACGTATTACAGTTTCTACAAATAAGAAATAATTAAGAATAATAATTATTAGAATTGAGCTTAGATCAACTATTGCTAAAATGGCAATAATTAATTATTTGCATAGTTGACCCTTATCACTTATAATCTCTTTAACATTTTCATGTTTAGTTAATATAATATACTCTAACACCCCCTTCAAGTGCAACTGAAACTGAATATCCAGTTATCAATTAAAATAAATAAAGCAGTAACCGAACCGGATTGCTGGAACTGAATATCTAGACAGACAACCATCGGCCCTGATATCATATTAAAATTTTTAACACAAGTAGAGTCAGAGACGGATCCAGAAAAATTTTTAAGTGGGGGCAAAATAATAATAAATTTTTTATGGGATCAAAACTTAAAATAATAATATTTTTATATGAAAATTTTCATGTGCATCCGTCCGTGGGCTGAGTGTAGAGTCCATTTATAAGAAGTAAGCTTGGGTTAATTATTGCTAAAATTATTAAAACTGGTCATTTAGATAATTAATCTTTACTACTTATAAATTTTTTAATATTTTCATGTTTAGACATTATATCATATTTTAATAATAATAAGTCGAACCAATCTCAGTTCAATCATTTTGTTTTAAGTTCATTCTTAATTTAAAAATTGATTCGATCGAGGTTAGTGTAGGACTAAAATAATATTTGTATATATTAAAACTAAAATAATGAGATGTTTGAACTTAAATTTAATTTAAAATTCAATCAATTTAGTGAATTTTTTATATATTAATGTTTGTATCTGAAATAATTCTTTTATTAATTAAAAATAAGGTTGCACGTTTACGGTTCTGATCAAATCTCACGTACCTTTTGTACTGTCCTCCAATCTTGTGGCTACAGGGTCACTCTTTTGGCTTAGATTGTCACCCGCACGCCTTCTTCAACTCGGTACTCATTTGGTTCTTCCCAAGAAGCATGCGGTAGCACAAAAAAGTTCGACACTCACATCTTGTGGGGTCTCTGATTATATACAAAGATAGGTTATCGTTTCAAGAAACGATTCAATTATAAAAAGGTACTTTTAAGTTATCTACTCTTAAATTAATCCTTGCTTGAGTTAAGTAAGTCTTTTGTAAAAAGTAAAACTCTAGCCTCAAATTTTAAACGACTGCTATATAAGGATGGTTCAACCTAGCAATATTACTTAAATCAGAAGACTCCCTTACTAACTCATCTACGCTCTAGAAATGATCTATTCTATACTTTAATAAATTAAGTATATCTTTTACCGTACATATACTTTAAACCTAACTTAAGAGAGTCCTTTCATGGTTCTAAAGAGGCAATAAAACGGTGTAGTCCGACACGTGTAAGTTGTGGTCAGAGACTCACAGTAACCTTATGGTTATTTATTTTCTCTGACCTCCAACCAATCGTGTATGTTCCTATAGCTCCCCAAAACCAGAAGCCAGAATTGGGACTCCATTGAAAAGCTTCTCCATTTCCAGTTCTTCGGTTCAGAAACTGTGAAGTTAAATCCTGGTATGTCATGCATTACTGTTGCACTAGGAGGCAGCTTTCAGAGTTTAGTGATCGAATTCTTATAAATTCTTTTGTTCTTCGTCTTCTTCTTCTTTTCAGCTTTCTTTTGAATATCATACTTCTTTGAGTTGTTTTCCGGTTGAACTCAGAGGTAAAGCCCTAAAGAAGACAACCCATGGCCTTCGTTTAAAGACTTAATCCAAAACTAATTTCGATTTAGCAGAAGTTAAGTTCAAGATTGAATTTAATTATCTTTTTATAGGCAACACTGAAAAAAGGGAGTTTTTTTAAATTGCCATCTTAATTATCGGAAGACACCTTTAAGACATCCACACTTAGACTAATTCTTACTTGAGCTGGGTAGGTTCTTTGTAAGAGGCAAAGCTCTGGCTCTAAATTTTAAACGATTACATATATAAGGAAGGTTTAAACTCACGACTTCACTTAAGTCAAAAGAGTCCTTTATTAACTCATCGGTGCCTTAAGGTTAAAAAGGAGATTCTTTTAATGTCATAGATACCCATTGCTCATCTCGACTTGTCCAGACCCAAAATTAGATCTAGTTAATCGGATTTTGAATTGAGTTCAGACTTTCTTTTTTCTATAATTTCAAGTTTTAGGTTGCACTCAAGTTAAGAATATATTTAATTGAACTTAACTCAGGTTATATCAAGTCCCGATCGAAGTTTGAGCTATTTATTAGAACCATTGCTAATCTTATATAGAGATAACATTTAAGTTCGAACTTAGTCTAAACTGTATTTAATAGGTCAAATTTGAGATAATAAAGCTTCAAGTTCGGCTTAAATCAAGATTAATCTCTTATAATAAAATTTTATTTTAATTCAAAAAATAAAAAAAGTAGGGTTTTTGAACTCGGACCTAAATAATGCTATTTCAAGCCTAATTAGACTCAAACAAAAGTTGTCAAGCTAAGATTCGAGTCTGACCAAATCTATTTGTCATTTCTAATCTTATATCTATTTCCATGTCAATATAAATTGACACAAACATATATTAATGAAAGGGTAAAATTGTATTGAAATGATGTGTTTTGATATTTTTATAAAAATATTTTAATTTCGAAAGCATTTTTAAGTTCTAATCTCATATCCAATTCTATGTCAATATAAATAGACACAAACATGTATCAATGAAAGGGTAAATTGTATTGAAATGATGTCTTTTGATATTTTTATAAAAATATTTTAATTTCGAAAGCATTTTTTATTTAATAATTCACGAGATGGAATTTTTTTAATACTCGTATTAAGTTAAAAGTACATTTGTAAAAAGTTAAATAAATCTTAATCTTTATAAACTAATTCTTAATTTAATTATTTGTTCACAAACAATTCTTATTTAATAAACTTAATAATAAAATTGTAAAAAATGATTTTGACGATAATTATAAGAATTTAAAAATATCATTAAAGTTTTTAAAAGTGTACCATTAAAATTTTATATATTTAAAATTAATTCATGAGCACTTAATAATAATAAATTTTTAAATATTAAAATCTGTTGGACAGGGTAAAATTGGAAAGGAGATCTCCATTGGTTTGGAATCTCATTTTGAGCAACAAAACGGCGTCGGAACAAAAAGAAGAACCATAAAGAAAATACAAAAGCACAAACAGAAAGAACAAGATCAGGCGGACCCCACTGAACTTCCTTTCGTCGTAACATGTCTGTTTTCTGATAACCAACTAACTAGATTCCAAACACTTGGCGCTACTCTCTCTGCATTCCCTCTCCTATCCTCCTAAACGAATCCTACGCTTTCACTCTGTTTCTTGATTAAGAATAAGATTCCTGGAATTTCCAAGATTTGGTAATACACTCAGTTCCATTAAACTTGCATCTGAATTTCCAATGGAGGTGTTTATTTCTAGGGTCTGCTCGTCCTTGCATTGCGTGCAATAAAGGTGGAGACTTTTTATATCAAGTTTTAAGGAACATCATAGTATTGCATTATGAGTTTCTCTGTCGGAAACCAAAAACGTGTTTGCGATTTCTGTTTGCAGCGTGTTTGTGTTTTGTCTTGAAAGATGGTTGCTTTTGGGAAGAAGTTAAAGGAAAACCAAATCCAAGAATGGCAAGGGTATGTTTTTGGATGAATTTGATTGAGCACAAGGTTCTTTGCAAATTCTTAGTTTTATTGTATTGAAAAGTAGAAGATAAGAGTGACGATCACCGTTTTTTTGGCCTGGAATTCAACCTTCAGTTACTATATCAATTACAAGCTGTTGAAGAAGAAAGTGAACCGGTACACACAAGAAATCCAAGTTGGAGCAGAAACGCAACTGTATGTTTTGAGGGATTTTGCAAGAATCCTGGACACTCAGGTAATTGCAACATATAGTTCACCGCATGGATATGGATTGGATATAGGTAATTACAACATATAATTCTAGTGCATGGATATAGATTACATCTATCTTGATTTCAACTTCCAGGCCAACGTGACCGTCTAACTCCATCTGGGCATGTGTCTTTTGGCAAGTTTTATTAGCTATTCATTAACCGTGTTTGTTTGTGAAAGTTGAAATGGATCTTCATAAGTTCCTTGTGTATTGTTCTTACATGAAACTTCATTCTCATCTCTTCCTTTTCTTTTATAATTTCAGATTGAAAAGATTGTCTTGTTTCTGCTGGAACAACAAGGAGTTCTTGCAACCAGATTAATAAATATTGGAAAACAACAGGACTCTGCTCTACAGAATTTAGATAGTTTTACGATATCTGAACTGCGAGAATCATACAGAGCTGTTGGACAGGAACTCTTAAGGCTTCTGTTTTTTGTTGAGATGAATGCTATAGGCTTGCGTAAGATTCTGAAAAAGTTCGATAAGCGATTTGGTTATAGATTCACCGACTACTATGTCAAGACCCGTTCAAATCATCCATATTCCCAGCTCCAACAGGTGTTCAAGCACGTGGTAATGTTTTCTAAACAAATGAATGTGTTCCATTGTTTGTGTTATAGTTTTAAGTTTCTTATGTTACTAGATAACAAAAAATTTCTGATGCATTTCTCTGTTATTGTGGTAACTAACATGTACTAGCTGTACATGCAGGGTTTTGGGGCTGTTGTTGGAGCAATATCCCGTAATCTTGCAGATCTTCAAGATCATGAGGGAAACTACATCTCCATATACGATCAACCTGCGAAGTCCCACCCGGTTTTTCCTCATATCCATTGTAAATTATGTGCAATACTATTCCCCCTTTCGTTTCCCCGTTTCCGGTACTGTATATTTAGTTCTCAAGTATTTATGACTACTCCTTACATTCTATTGAAGTTGGGTGCGAGTTGCCAATTTCCGTGCTGCAGGACTCTGTTATTGATTGCATATCCTGAACTGCCAATTTCCATGCTGCAGGACCCTGTTATTGATTCTATAAAAGCAGCTGTAAACAGGCTATCAAACTCAACAAATTTTCTCGAGTTTTTGGGAAGCCATGCATTTATCATTCAAGATGAGTCACCAACTCCTTCTGAAGACCAATTTGTTGAGCAGTCGTATCATTTCATGTCACTCCTACTGAACTTGGTAAATACGTTTCTGTATATGGTCAACACTTACATTATTGTCCCAACAGCTGATAAGTATTCCCTGAGCCTCGGAGCTGAAGCAACAGTCTGTGGCATCATCATTGGGTCAATGGCTGTTGCACAGCTGTTCTCTTCAGTGTATTTTAGTGCATGGTCAAATAGATCATACCTCAGACCACTTGTGTTTAGCAGCGTTTTCCTTCTCCTCGGGAATATGTTATATGCTCTGGCTTATGATCTCAGATCAGTCGCAGCACTTTTGATCGGTCGACTCTTCTGTGGGTGAGTCGTGCTTCTGATACTCTGATTGTGTGAGCAGAAGAATATCTCTGTTAACTACTAGATGCTTGCTTGAACGTTTTGGTCTAGAAGTAGGAATTTGACTCTACCGTATGATTTTTGACTCTTCACTTCGTTATACTAATCAACATGCTGATCCAATGAATAATTTCAGGTTAGGTTCTGCGAGAGCTGTTAATAGGCGTTATATTAGCGATTGTGTACCGCTGAAATTACGAATGCAAGCTTCTGCAGGATTTGTCACTGCAAGTGCACTTGGAATGGCGTGTGGTCCAGCTCTTGCTTGCTTATTTCAGACTAAGTTGAAGATATACAATCTTACCTTTAATGAAGAAACTTTACCTGGCTGGATAATGGCTTTGGCATGGGCTTTCTATCTGCTATGGCTGTGGATTTCTTTTAAGGAGCCTCTTCAACAGACTAAGGCGATTGTTACTCAGGAAACTAGTGCTGCTTCATCGTCAAGATTGAACTCTTCTGATGAAAGTATGAATTATGTCTCTGCTACCCATTAATGGCTGACATTCTGATTTCTCGGTAACTGTCACAATAGACTGGTATGTTTTAAGGGCCTGCACTAAGATTATAACTTGATCAACTACACGTAAAGACTACTGATTAAGTTTTTCTCAAGAAAAAAGTTGCTTTCCTGAGAAAGTACCTACCTTGTCCCAAACGATTAGCTAGCTGAAAAACTTCCCTTCTCGAGCTACTTTGTTGTATAGATTAGCTTTGCTTTTGCATTCTCTAGCTAAAATCTCTGACTAAAGATTTCCTTCCTACAATGTAGGGCTGTCCATAAAAGTCAGCCTCGAGCATGGTTTTGTGCAACCATTGCTTTTGAAATCAGAAGCTGAGAACAACGATGAAGATGCAGACCAAGAACTTGATGATTGTGATCATGATTCAGAAGAAAGTCATAAACCTGTCACTTCGATTGTGTCGGCATATCGATTACTTACACCATCTGTGAAGGTTTGAACATCGTCCTTAGTGTTATAGTAACTTGTATCTTTTCTTTTACATTTTAGTCTTGTATCCAATTGTGTTTACCGACTCGCAACTTTCTATTCCTTTATGCTCTTTCATTGTTCGTTCTGCTCGTCATCTGAGCTTTACTACTTCTGATCTTACCAGGTTCAACTATTAGTCTATTTCATGCTCAAATACGCAATGGAGATTTTGCTTGCCGAATCAAGTGTCATCACTGGGTATTACTTTATATGGTCAACCAACAGTGTAGCAATTTTTCTTGCATGCCTCGGATTAACGGTGCTCCCTGTAAATGTCGTCGTCGGGAACTACATCACTAACCTTTTTGAAGAGAGGTCAAGCACTCACAAGTGTCATGTACCACACATTCATTTTCTTCTTCATTTGCTTCACAATCATGTGTTACTTGCAGGCAGCTGTTGCTGGCATCTCAACTCATTCTGTGCCTTGGGATACTCCTCAGTTTCCATATAGTGAGAACTTATTCTGTTCCTCAATATGTAGGTTCAGCACTCATCACATTTGTGTCTGCTGAAGTCCTTGAAGGTAATGTACTGCTACTTTCGAAATACAGAACAAAACACGAGACCCGAAGCTTTTTGATTGTTGGCTGCATTCAAGTAAAACATTTTCTGCAGTTCCTTCCCATGTTTCTGGAAATCTAACTGCTTGAACGACTGCAGGTGTGAATCTGTCGCTCTTATCTCGGGTCATGTCGTCGAGGCTTTCTCGTGGTACCTTCAATGGAGGTTTACTTTCAACAGAAGCCGGAACCTTGGCTCGGGTAATCGCAGACGGTACGATAACAATATGTGGGTACCTAGGAGAAAACAAATTGTTGAATGTCACGCTAATTCCTTCCCTATTCATATGTATCTCCTCCATTATTGCAACCTTCTTCACCTATAACTCGCTCTACTAGTAGTTCCGTTCCGCTCATGTCCAGTGTAATGCTATAAAGCCACTTTCCTCTTAACGATCAAATCAGATTACAGTATGTAGTAACCTTTTGATCAGGAGCGCAGATCACCTGTCTAAGAAATCCCTGTCTAACCCTGTCTAATGTTAAAACGGCATCGATTTGGCATGAAAAATTTCTTAGATCTCCGCAGATTGACAGGCGCCTGTGGGTCCCCATCCACCGGCGCCGTTTGTAGCCAGAAGCATGAGGTAGCCGTGTTTAATTTTTAGCTTTTTCTTCT
>JANIJH010000009.1:49032738-49063924 GCA_024520975.1 Erythroxylum areolatum
CAAAACTGCACAAGTTCAGAAGTATAAATATTACAAATACAATTGTGTTAAATTGGATAACCCGTAGAGAAGAAAAAGCTAAAAAGTAAGAAGAAAAAGCTAAAAAGTAAAAATGGCTACCTCATGCTTCTGGCTACAAACGGCGCCTGTGGATGGGACCCACAGGCGCCTGTCAATCTGCGGAGATCTAAGAAATTTTTCATGCCAAATCGACACCGTTTTAACATTAGACAGGGTTGGACAGGGATTTCTTAGACAGGTGATCTGCGCTCTTTGATCAGTCCCTTAAGCCTATAAGTGCAAATTAGCTCAGGCCCAATCCAAAATCAATGGACCAAATCTAGTTTGATGAGCTTGAGTTTGGTTCGACAATTATATTCCGAATCAATTCGAAATTAATAGATTATATCAGCAGACTTTTTTTAAAAAGTCAGTTAATTTTTGACCATCAATTAAAAAATAACTTTGTTGAAAGAGCTTCATAGACAACATAAAAATAAAAAGTATTTTTTTAATTTTAACTATATTTTATTTTGTAATAAAAATTATTTATGTATATAAATATTATTTAAAGCATATTAAACAATATACAAAGTGCAATATATTAATTATTATATAATTTTAAATTATATGAAACATAAATAAAAATATATTGAACTAAATTTTTTATATGGATTATAACATAAGTAAAATTAATATAAAAAATTAATATTAAAATATATAAAAAGCCAATTAATATTATATATATCCCAAAATAAACGTGAAGATGAGTTTGCGGGTATTGTGAAAATTATGTGTAAAACGTAAGGACAAAAGGAACTAGAAAATAAACTCATTAATTGATATGAAAAATCTAACTGAAAAGTGCTTTTATGAGAAATTCCAAATTTGAGCTTCTTAAAAAGTTATATTTTAACTGCCAGAAATTTATATCTATTAAAAAAATATTTTTTTCATTTTACAAATAAACACTCATTAAAAAAAAAGCTTTTATGGCGAAAAAAAGTGTTTATTTACTCTCCAAAAGTTTAACGAAACAGATACTAAATTGTATTTAATTAAGTTTAAATTTATATTCTACTTTTTGACAAACTTAAACTCTAATGTTTAAATATAATTTACTTTATTAATTTTAAATTAAAGATGGTTTAATCTATTAATTTTGAGTTAAATTGATAGACTTAAAAAAATTGTTATAATTGATTAGAATAAAAATAGTTGTTGAAGCTCCCAATCACTATTTATTTTTTAATTTAAATTAGTAATTAAATTTTAATATTTTAAGTTGGACACTTGACTTTATTCTAGGTAAATTATTTAATTAATTCTATAAATTCATTTACTAAATAAATTTTGATATTTTAAGCTAAAAATTTAACTTTAATCCTAATAAATTATTTAATTAATTTATAAAATTACTTTATCAAATATATTTTAAATTTTATTTAATTTATAGATGTAATTCACACTAAAATAGTTATTATTATTATTATTATTATTATTATTTAGTGCAAGTTAGCGAAGCACCCATTCACAAATTCTTTAGTGCAAGTTAGCGAAAATTTAATTAATTCTATAAATTCATTTACTAAATAAATTTTGATATTTTAAGCTAAAAATTTAACTTTAATCCTAATAAATTATTTAATTAATTTATAAAATTACTTTATCAAATATATTTTAAATTTTATTTAATTTATAGATGTAATTCACACTATAATAGTTATTATTATTATTATTATTATTTAGTGCAAGTTAGCGAAGCACCCATTCACAAATTCTTTAGTACAAGTTAGCGAAAATCCACTTATCATGCGCTGTCGTAAAGCAAATACACATGACTAGTTTTTCTAACGAGAACGGCTACGAATTCTCAGAAGTTCGATTATGTACTGTTGTCGTGTTCGTGAACCAAAGTATAGTACTTGGCGAGATCCTTACGCAAATACAAGTCAATTGAGCCGAAATTCCGATTCGAAGCGAACCCTTCAGGAGGCTGAGGACTTTTGCTCTCTAGAGACAAAAAATGGCGTCAGATGATCTTGACATACCGGAGGGGACAGTTCGGAACATACTGGACCAGGAGAGTCTCAAGTGGGTGTTTGTCGGAGGCAAAGGCGGCGTTGGCAAAACGACTTGTAGTTCGATAATAGCGATTCTGTTGGCAAGTGTCAGATCCTCTTGTTTGATTATTTCTACTGACCCGGCTCACAATCTCAGCGACGCGTTTCAACAGCGGTTCACTAAGTCCCCTACTTTGGTCAATGGCTTCTCCAATCTATACGCTATGGTACGTTTTTTTTTTTTTGTCAATCATTTCGTATAAAGTTGCAGTCTTTGGATTTTGGGGTTGTGGTATTATGTGGATTTTGTGTTTTTTTATGGGATATATTGGGGGATACTCATAAATGTGCGTTGTTTTCACGATAGACTTGTCCAAGATTTGATGAATTTGGTGCTTTGCTTTTTGTAGATAGTTGTAAGGATGCTGGTTAGGTTAATTTTTGATTGTAGCCATCTTGTGGACTCACTAGTCGGGTATAACGTTTGCAGGAAGTTGATCCTAATGTTGAAAATGAAGAAATTCCAGGAGCTGACGGAATGGATGGTTTGTTCTCTGAATTAGCAAATTCAATTCCGGGCATTGATGAGGCAATGAGCTTCGCAGAAATGTTGAAGTAAGGATAGTGTTTTCCTCAACCTGATCATATTGCAACCTATTTGCATTTAGTAGAGAAAAGGATTATCCAAGAGCTTTGGTTTTGTTGATTTATTTGGGGTGAATATGGTGTGCTTTTCTGTTTGATAACTAAATTCGATGACTGTTGGTTTTTTTCTTTTAGGATTAGTCAAGGATTTAAAGAGTTAGGAGGTTCTTACTGTGTTTGACTTGGTACTATTCACATCAATTATTTTAATTATCTGTTTCTCCATTATTTTTCCCTGCAGATTAGTGCAAACGATGGATTATTCTGTTATTGTATTTGATACAGCTCCAACTGGACATACACTTCGGCTATTACAATTTCCATCAACTTTGGAGAGAGGACTTCAGAAGATGATGTCTTTGAAAAGTAAATTTGGTGGCTTGTTGAATCATGTATGCAGTTGTTTCTCTTGTATATTATATTCATACCTCAAGATCTTTAATATTGTTTCCTCAGTGACTTTTATCAGATATTTTCATCTCGTATTTTGCAAGCATCTGAATACATTTTCATGTATGATTAAGTTCACTTCTTACCAATCTTTGGAAATGTTTATGGCTGTTTCAATCCATTTTTGGCTCAAGTGTTTAAGTCTATCTATTAGATTGAATTAGATATAAAGTCTGTGTGGAAAATTAACTTGACCCTCTTATGGTGGGTTTTACACATACAACCATGGGTTAGCCACCTGTTGTCCTGTTGTTGTAGCCTTTAACAGCAGTATTGGTCAAAGAGCTGAAACCCTCACCAGAGGGGCCTGGGTTTGTGATGTCTGTGCAATTAGAATCTTTAAACAATTTTTCATTTGAAATAATAGTTGGTTTGTTAGCATTCTGCGCATTTATCTGCTTTTACCCATTGATGGTTGTTATCCATGGTCATTAATAACTATATGAACTATTCATGCAGGTCACCGGACTTTTTGGTTTAGATGATGATTTTGGCGAGGATGCAATTTTGGGAAGGGTTGAAGGCATGAAAGATGTTATTGAGCAAGTCAATAAACAATTTAAAGACCCTGTAAAAATCCTTAACGTCTTATCTCAATTATTATAGTAATTGCTTTACCCTTGTTTCTGTAGCAGTTCTTTGTATAGTTGGCAGTATGATATGTCAAGGGTTATGTAAAAGGCTGAGAGTCTCTCAGGTTTATATTTACTGATTCAAAGAGTTATTTGGAAAGCAATAAAACAAATCTTGGTATGAAATAATGAATTCCGGAGGAATGGTCAATGAAATAATTGCTGGAGATGCTTCAAATAAAACCTGATAACAACTGGATCTTACATCCTTTTGTCTATCTCTCATTTGGTGACTAGGGTGTTGTGTTGTTTTGATGGAAAAATGTGGTGGTGGGAGGGAGATCATTTTATTTTATCTAAAACGAGACTGATACGCTGCTAAGTTTGTACTTCTAGAAAGCTGGTCTGTTTTCTCAGAACCTTATATTTTCCGTTTTACTTTAATGTTGAATTTCCTTCTTGCAGGATGTAGCTATTTGTTTTTTCATCCTTCATTTTTTCTTTCCTAATGGTATTGTATTCTCTTTTTGGGTAGGACATGCCAACCTTTGTCTGCGTTTGTATTCCGGAGTTTCTATCCCTTTATGAAACAGAGAGACTGGTACAGGAACTTACGAAGTTTGAGATAGACACACACAATATAATCATCAACCAAGTACTTTTTGATGAAGAAGGTTTGGATGTGATCCCTTTTACTCCCTTCTTTTTCTTTTCATCGACTTTTCTGAATCAAAACTAGATCTTGAGCTGGTCTTTTTCTTGCTGTAGTTGTTGAATCCAAATTGCTGAAAGCAAGGATGAAAATGCAGCAAAAGTACCTTGACCAGTTCTACATGTTGTATGATGATTTTCATATTACTAAGTTGCCATTACTACCGGAAGAGGTAAACTATCTTCTGGAACTGGTATTTTCACGAGACACTGTTTGTTTTATACAAAGTATGCACAATACCATTCTGTTCATCAGGGTCTTGGAAATCCGTTTTGTTTCAAAATTTTAAGGTTACAATGAAATGAACATGGATGGATTTTCTCCATCTGCTAATGACATTCCGTTTAGTCATTACTTTTTTTAGTTGCTTCCCGGGAATGATCAGGTTTATTTATATCTCACTTCAGTTCTTGCTTCACTATGCTGCCTTCTAGCCATTTCTTTTTGTAACTTTTCGACAGTTGAGATAGGAGATAGTGGTGTTCTTCGGATATAACTTTAGCTAGTCTGCCCTCGGCAGTTTTCATCAGTGAGATTCTTGTTCTATAGGTTACTGGAGTTGAAGCTCTCAAAGGTTTCTCGAAACATTTTGTAACACCATACAAACCTTCAATCAGTGGAGGCACAGTGGAAGAGTTGGAGCAAAGAATATCTGAGCTTAGGCAACAGTTGCAAGATGCAGAAGCGGAACTTGAGAGACGTCGGAAAGGAAAACAAAAGGCGTAAAATTTTCACACTCATCCTTGCTTGAGTTGAATTAAAACGACTATATCATTGGTGCCATGGAAGTGCTTATGCTAGAGCTTTGGACAGTGATAAGTTTGTTTACAAATACAATTATTCACCTTGTGTTTTTCTTTTCCAATAAAAAGGAAATGCTTGGCTATTAAAGTGAAAGTCCGGTCAACTATATGAAGAAGTATCTTTCATGTACCAAAAACTTGGATCAGTTGTATTCTTTGATCTTGAACAGTCTTTCTTAATATAGAAGAATCCATTTTGACATTTCTCTTGTTTAGAAGTTCTATGGCATGGTGTTAATGAAAACTGCTATAGTGCTATTGTGTACAGTAGGGGTGGGTTCTTAAAGCCTTTTCATTGTTTTTGTTCTAAATTTAGGGTTGAGATTGATTTGAAGTCTAGTCAAAATCAGTTTTGTTTGTTAACTTTGGGCCAGGCTTCAGGTAGGCAACAAGTCAGGCCTAGACTTTTATGACTCAAATCAAGCTCGTATTTTTTTTTGGTTTCGCCGGCGTCCAAAGTCGGAATTATTTTGGTCAACCGGTTTGAACTTGTGCAAATTTGCGATTCGGCCAAAATGACGTTATTTTGGTCAGCTAATTTAGTCGGTTCAAGTTTAGTTCTTGAGTCATTTAGTTTAAATAATGCCGTTGGATTGAACTAGTTTGTGCTAGCTAGAAATAATGAATGGACTTTGCTCGTTGACTTCGAACTAATTGAGGGACGGATGAAGAAGTGAAAGCTAGAGTTTCGTAAAAATAATAACAATTAAGTAAAAATTTTGAAAATATTATATACCAGAAGAAATTTACATTAAATCAGCAGCTGGATATCAGTTATGCTTGAGAATTTTAATTTTAAACCTAGTTGCCAAATTGTTGGGATGGCCGAGTTGGTCTAAGGCGCCAGATTAAGGTTCTGGTCCGAAAGGGCGTGGGTTCAAATCCCACTCTCAACAGCTTCTCCGTCATTTTTCCTTAAACACTTCGATCTTCAGCAAGTTGAGTTGCAACAAATGCATTTCATTTGCCAAATAACATGATTATAGATTGAAAATTAACTTGTCAAATTTATTTTTAATAAAAATTAAGTTTAAAATGAGTTTACAAAGAAGCCCTGGAACATCATAAAAAGAGACAATGGAACTCTTGAGTCAAAGAGAGAAGTTGACCAGATTGTGAACATTGCTAAAGCAAGGTCATAACAACTATATCTCATTCCAAAACTGTTAAGCATACGTATACATGAGTTTTTATTGGAAATATACAGGTATAACTGTTCATCTTATAAGCCAAAAGAGTACATGACAGGTTTGTTTCATTAGATTGTTAGATTCTCCTGAATGGCAGTAAATGAACCCAGTATGTTTCCTCCCACATCAGGAAAACTCACAGATCCTGGAAGAGGCCTCACTTTCCCTTTTCTATCAACTTCTACAGGGTACTTGAGTAGGTGCCCTCTCATCTCTGTTATAGCATCATCTGCAAACTGTTTCCAGTTCATGTCCCCCATCATTCTGATTTTGTTGACACACTCCAGAGACTCTGGCTGTTCAAAGCATTCCTCAAGATGACCCACGTGCTCTGCCCAGAGCGACATCCGATATCCATATACCTATAGAACACGGTTTGTGCAGAAACAGTAAGTGTCTAAATTAGCAGTAAAGTTGATTAGATTTTTATGCATAAAGATTTAATTGCTCAAAAGAAGTCTTTCTCTACTAAGTACTACCTGTCCCCGTGGTTTAGATTGGTTTCTTGCCCAGGTATAATGAGGTTGATAGGCACCCATCGCAATCTCGGTGTCTCTTGTGCCTTCCATCGAACGCTGATTTATGTTCGCTGAACCTAGGATTACATATTCATCATCAACTATCATACCTTTTGAATGGACATAAATCATGAATCGTCGGTTCTTCTGACTAAGCACCTAGAACCACCAAAAAGCAGAGATTAAAGTTTTCAAATGAGCCAATCTTGTGACAGTAATATAATATCAACAAACAATGAAATGATTTAGTTACCAACCAGGTCAGCCTCATCAAGTTTGCATCTTGACACACAAACAAGCTTATATCATGAAGGAATCAACAAACAATTGATGTTCATAAAAAAACCAAAGTCCTAAATGATGCCTTAATTCTGCTCATTTTCATCTTTAACTACTAACGCAAAAATTGATCACTAAAAAGAATTATTTTCTGGAGGAACAAATATACCTGAGGAGTGTTTGCAGCAGTTGGACTTGATACATTTGAGGTGTAATATGGATCAGGGGCCTCACGATTTCCGAGACAGAAGAAGTTCAGAAAATCTTGTGGTGAGAATGCTTGCTCAAGTCCAGTTTCTACTAAAGCTCTGTAAATTGTCTGATACATCATTTGCATTGTTTTATGCTGCAGAAGATCACAAGTTTTCAGGTCATCTTATCAGCCTTCAGAAAATATCACAGAACTTAGTGGGAAAATGTATCATTTGATGTCCCATTTCTCTAGTCTATAAACTTGGAACAAAAATAAGGAAAAAAAAAACCCCAGTTTTGGGGGTACTCACACCAACCACAAGTAACTGTCAACCATAGAAAACTTCCCTCAATATGTCTGTTATCAACCAGACCCCATATATGTTGAAATTTTGAAAGAGAATGATATATTTCCTTCTGTACTGATTAACCATAGATTTCAATTACATTCAAGCTCACCTGCCAAAATAGGATCCTTTGAGTGGCTGCACCAGTTGGGCCCCCCTCTGGCCACATTGGGATAACAATGTATGCAGCAAATCTCTCCTTTGCCCTGATTTTATCGGCAATCTTCAATGCAATTTCCATTGGAATTAAGTTCGTAGCACCTTAAAATTTGATGGAAGGAAACAAGTTAAGGGCTAGTTCAATATAGTGGTGGACATCTACAGAATAGCTAATTGTAGCAAGATTCTGTCTAGTTTAACCAAGAACCTTTATGACAAATAAGTACAACAAATATCTTAAATATCTGATGTATTTGCCATAAACAGTACTAGAAGTCATCTTTTCATTAACATGTAATCATAAACCATTTGAATTTTTTAGTTTTAATAATAGAAGCATGAGGGCAACTCAACAAGATCCAACTATGATCGGTGCAGAAGTAAAGTCTGTGTGTATCTGGAAGCTATCGGGAAGAGTGGATTTAAAACCATTGTTTAGAGGCTAAGGATGAAAAGCACTAGAGCTTATAAAAAATCATGACGAATCTAATATCCATTCTAGAGACTAGTTTCTAATAGGGATAAGATCATTTTCCTAATGAAAGTGGAGGAATCCTTTGCCACATTAAATCTCAAACATAGTCTTTTCCACTTTAAAAGAAACAAATCAGGAACACTATTCGCGCAAACTTCAAGCAAAATGTCTTCATATGATTATTGAAGAAACAAAAGAAGAAGATCCTCACCTAAATCTTTATGTGAACCCCAATTGTATGAGGAGCCAATGAAATACTGGTTTTCTATATAAATAAAATGCTGAGCAGCACGAATGGCCTTCACATATGCTGTATGTATGCTCATGTCGATAAGTACATTCTTTCCACAGACAAGATGCTGTCACAAGTAAAAGATCAACTTCATCATGCAGTGTCTGAATCATAACTCCCTCTAACAGGAATCTATCAAGTTGCAAACTATTCACTGACCTTGGCTGTGGCTTCCTTTGGATCCTTTGGGAAGCCTTTAACAGAGTTTGAATCAATGGAACGGAAAATCTGCACGTTTGAACTCCCAGAACTAAATTAATGCATTTCATTTGTAAGTCGAAACAGAAAAGCAAATTCAGCTAAACTCCACCTCCTCAGCACACCCCCACCACTCATATATCCCAACATAAATCAAGTAAAACTAAAACAAAACTATCCCCATCACACTCAGCCCTTGATCATACATGGCAAGGAGCAGAGAAACTACCTGAACATGCCAAGCTTCAGGATCATCCTCACTAAGAGCAGGAACATCAAGTAGACTTAAAATATCTGGAACTCTTTCTAATCTGAGCAAAGAATCATCATACGACTTCTTTAGCTTTTTAATCCCATGAGGTTTCGATGCCTTGAGCCATCGCTCCTCAAAGTTGGTTAAAACATCATATGCTGCTGGACCATCAATTTTGCAGTGCATGTCATGCCATGGTTCTCTTGGGCAACCAGCAGTATTACCCTGCATGGTAAAATTAGACAATTACACAATTGATAGAGGAGAAAATATTTCCACTACTTCCTAAAACTCTTTTAGAGAATGTGTGTGTGTGTTCATGTGTGGGTATCTTCAGTTAACGTTGACAATCTGTAAATTACATCCACAAAAACTCATTTGTAACGAAAAATATTTTGCTTCCCATGATAAAGTTAATGATATAATTAATTTGTTTAAAGTGCATAGCTACTTACAATTGTGAAAACAAAGAAGTATAAAAAATTAAAAGTTTACATTGTAATTAGGATTGTGATAGTCATCTTTATGCACCGTTTGCAGAGTCCTAAAAATGGGGTGGTGTGGAGTGTCGTATCTTCCATCACATAAATCAAGTCCACCAACAAAAGCAATTATTTTTCTTCTATTGTTCCCAGCATCAGCGTCGACAATAACAGTTTTCTGGTGATGAGTGTAGATAGTTCCAACTTCCTGGTAAAGTAAATGACAAGGAAACTTGTATTTGATTCTTAAATCAGAAGGAAAAACAAAAAGCTCTAAATATGAATATTAAGTTAATGTTACTTCCTAAATAGTTTCAAACAAGTTTCTTCTTCAACATCACAAAAACCGCAAGTAGCAGAGAAAGAATTATCTTCATTACGCATGTAGTAAAAAATAGAAGATGACATAGTCTTCATTACCCGTGTGGTAAAAAATAGAAGATGACGTACTCTTCATTACCCGTGTAGTAAAAAATAGAAGGTGATATAGTTCATACAGAAAATATTAACTGAAACATAGCTTGCAACAATATAATGGATTCAAAAGCTTGCTAGCCTGTAAGCAGTGAGGACAGTTAAGCTTACAGAAGATGTAAATTATTTTATTTAACATCGGAGGACACACAAAGTTCATACAGAAATTAACAATGGCTAACTATCAACAATATGATTTGTCTCAAACAACTATGTTGAAGGTTGAAGAACATCCCAGTAAGCAATATTATAGGAATCAAAGGACATCATGGCGAAGTTTTGGCAGGAAAAAAAAAAGAAGAAAAATATTTTTAAAAAACAATATTTCAGTTACAGAAAAAGAAGTTGATCCGGGATTTCAACATATAAAGATATTAGGAATGGCTAAAGTCAATTTTGATACAACATTAAGATGGCCAAAGAATTAAGGAGAGCCCATCCCACCCACTGGTTTTAGATACAAAGAACATGCTGTAAGTGAATCATATGCTGCTTAGCACTTAATAAATTGAGTAACCATGACAGTTCATTCGTATTGGTTAATGCTACTACTTTCTTTACTTTTTAAGAAGTCTTATTTATCAAATCAGTGTACATAGAAACTCTCTTAACACAATCCAAAATCTCTTTCTGAACAAATTGACATACCGTTTGCTTGACCCAGCTATGTCTTTTTCCAGCAATGCGAGGACAAAGTAGCACTTGCACCGATGAGCTCTTGAAAAATCGGCGTGTTTCTTCATCATGGGTTGCCATAATACCATCCTGCATTAGTTAATTGGAAAGGGACCTATAAGTGATCCTTCATATTAAGAATAACTAGTTTGTAATTTGAAAAAGGAATGTGAAGATATATGTGGAAACAACCAATCATGGAGAGATTACAGTTATGGTGATGAACATTAAAAGCATTCACCCTCATAACATACGAAAAAGCAGATCAATTATACTAAACGAAAAATAAGACAATATCAACCAGCAACAAAGATCACCATTTTTATGTTACCATAAAAATAAAAACTCTAACCTTAAGTTCATTTTGTTAAACTCCAACCTTAAGTTCATTTTGTTAAGTCTAATTAAATTTCAAACAACTTTCAAGCAGATACAACATATGAAAGTAACTCACTTCCAGTCCACTACTGTAATTAAAATATAGAAAAGATGTAAACTTCTTACTGTTGTATATCCCAAAATGCTCCTTGAAGTAGGGTCATCCCATACAAGAAGCAGCACTCTTACTCCCTCCTGGGATTTGGATCTTAGAATCTCGCCAAGGGTGGCATCTGATGGATGACCAGCATCCCTGACCAGTCTAACCTGGTGCCATACTGACCAACCAGTAATGTAAATCAGACGTCTAGCTTGACGTATGGCATCAAAGATGTCATACCAGCACTTTCCATGGACATAAGACATCCCGTTATCAAGTTTCAAACTCGGAAGGCACCCATCTGGAACATGGGCATCTTGATATAGAGTCACTTTTCCACCTTTCCTAAGAGGAAAATATGTGTTTAGCACTCCATGATAATCGGGACCAGCCCCTACACCTAGATGAAAATTGCTCAATTTCTCCATGGGTATGTACTGAATTGAAATTCTCAAGACTGCTCCAGGCTTACATGGTTTCCCACTGCTATTTAAGATAGGGTAGACTCCTTCTACTTTAGCCCCTGAATGTATCTGTTCAACAGGAATTGCCACAACGCCTATTAACTGTGACCCCACAACATCACTATCTTTGACAACAAATTGCACTTCGGCAGCATGATGAGCAACAGGAACATTAAAATGTTGCATCCAAACAGGATCTTCGCTGTTGCTGATCACATATGTCCTACAAATTACAGAACCAGTAAGTGAAATTGTAACATAGGGATCACTAGTGATCTTGTGGTTCATTTGCCCCTCAATTTTGGAGCCTATATTTCCAGGTAACTTGCTAAACATCTCGCCCAAAGTCTTGTGAAACATGTCCATGTTTGGAAGGTTCTTCGCATCATAGACCCATATATCCAAGTTCCCATGTAAGAGCAAAACCTTCAAAGACACTTTACTACTCTTCACAGGCACAATCTGCATATTATGGTTATACTGGGATCCATCAAAGGAAGCCGAATGGGTATGAACCGAAGAGGCATATTGCCCAGACGAATCAATGCGGCCCAAATATGCCCCTTCCCAGTTGCTTGAAAAGGAATTATTAGGATAGCCATAAAACATTGGACTTTCACTTTGATAACTTACAGGAGAATCAGGCACCGGTGGGACTGAAGGAGCTGGTGGGGATGCAGGGGCAGAAGGTTTTTGGCCATCATCCAATTTCACCTTACTTAAAAGATCATCTAAAGGTGGATACAAAGGGGCAGGTGAATTGGGCTTAGTATCAAGACTATCTTGTCTATGATGATTACCGAAGCTATTGGACCTTGAGGGCACTTGTCCTGAGCTATCATGAGATGGGTATTCTCCTGATTGATGCTGATAAGGGTATTGAGATGAACCATATTGGAAACTGCCATGACGTTGATGGGTTGGTGAAGGTAAAGCTTGCGGACTTGAAGATGGAGAATACACATTTGAATAGGAATGGTTGTGGGAGTAGCCTAAAGGGCCTGAATGGGTTGTTGAATGTGGAGGTGAAGGGTAGTCCAAAGGGCCTGAATGGGAAGTACCTGAAGACGCCGACGGGGGCACTGCCGTGTATCCAGGTTGTGGATACGCATAAGGATTGTACGGATAAGGGTAGTTTTGTGGATAGAAATAGGGATAATAGGAACCTGAATTGGGCGGTGGGTATCCATGATTTTGTGCCGGAGGTGGGTGTTGATAGTAAGGGTACGGATATGGATTGTTGTAAGGGTACGAGGATGGTGGATTGTGATTATCCATCTAACGATCAAACAGTAAACCCTTTTTCTTTGTTATGGCAATGAAACGAAATATTTCTATTCATCAATGTCACAGGGCATATAGCAATAAAGATCAGTTCTTCGTATCAAAAGCTTCAAACTTTCAGGAAAAAACGACAGTAAATAGGAACTACCAGACTCACTTCCGGAAAATTAAGGCACCCTTCTAATCAGGAAACGAAACCCAAGTCTAAAGTCCGTACCTTGCGAGATTTCCCAGTACGGGAATGTGAATTGAATCTTGTTGAACCCTTTTAACAAAGAAGAACAGGGACAGAAATAGAAAGAAAAGTGGGTTTACACTTTTGGAAGGTGATCTTAGGTTCGTCTTGGAAACGTGTAAATCATCAAAAGACCGGCGTTTCTAGGTAGGCCCTCACCTTGTTTCCAGAAAATCCAAATCGGTGTAGTACTTTCTAGGAAATGTGTACAGTATTGATTGGATGATCGTGACGTAAACTTTGATCCCAACTCGTCTCCACCGGCGTTGACGCGCCAGCAACCTTCCAGGGAGAGAATCTATTTGGATCAATCTAATTAATTTGGAATAAGTTTGAATGGTGGGTGAAAAAGAAAAAATTCAATTTTTTTATGTGTATAATATTAAAATTTTCAAAAAATATTATTTCAATTAAAAACTATATTAGTTCCTTCCGATATTTAAAAAATAAGGACAAGAAGTTAAACAAAAAAACAAAAGATTTAAGAATTAGACTGTTATAAAATTGACTAAATATTAAATAAAATTAAAAAATTTAAAATATAATTTAAAAAAGGCTTTATTTATTGAATAATTTAAAATTTAATTAAAAATAAATTATTAAATAAAAATCAATTGATTTATTTTAGTTTATAAGAATTTGTTAATTTATGAAAATTAACCAATTAATTATTAACCTAATTAGTTTTTAACAACAAGAATTATTAAAGTAAATTAAATTAAAAAGTTAAAAACTAAATAAAAATTGAACAGTTCAAAATTTTTATAATTAAACCGATAAAATGGGTTAAATTTCTATGATATAATTAAAAAGTCAAATTTAAAACGTCAAAATCTATGACTTCTATTCTTTTTTCTTTTTATTAATTTAGTTTAACATTTTTAAGAAATAATATTGCAATATTTGATGTTGGCGTATGGCTCTTTCTAACAAGACAACCACTTGTCTAAGTTCAATGAAAATCTTTGGTACATGTCTCTTTCTAGGATAGTAAGCACTTGTCAAAATTTCAATTACTGATGGGTTTAGGTTAACTACAAAAAGTTAGTTTTTTAAGATAGTTATTATTCAATTCCAATTTAAACCTAAAAATAAGTTTGACTTTGTTAAAAAATTAAATATATTTCAAAACCTTAAACTTATGTATAAGATCAAATTTTAAACTTTTTATTTTAATTTTTGATGTATATAAATATATGAAATGTATATATGTATGTCAAGTTTTAATTTTGATTATGAACTTTAAATTAATTTATTAACTTTTGATTCGTCATTTTTGCTATCCCATCTAATATATTTGATGTTATATTCAATGTTTTAAAAACTGGACCTGTAACAAGATGTTTAAATTTTAAAAGGTTCAACCGATATTAGTCCGTAATAAAATAAGCTAAAGATTTAATAAAATTAAGGAATTTGAAATAAAATTAAGGAATTTGAAATTTAATTGAAAAAATATATTATTAAATAATCATTAAATGATTTATTTTAGTTTATAAGAACTATTAATTAATGAAAATTAATCAATTAATTAATAGATTCACTGGTTTTTAAAAACAAGAGTTATTAAAATAAATCGAACAAAAATGTTAGATGATTAAAGGTTGTTATCGTCGAATTGGTTGAATTGGTCGAATAAGTTGAGATTTTTAATTATTAATAATATCCTTGAAAATAATTTAGTAAGTCTGACTTTAAATTTAAACGCCTTAAATTTTAAATATATTCGAAAATCTTTAACTTTTTTTTATATCCAATCAAAAAAATTGAAACTTTTGATTTATTTATTTAAATCGACTTTTAAAATAGACTCAGATATTTAAATTCAAATTTAATTAATTCTTTAACTTTTAAGCATACATTTTTGTCTTCTTTTCTAATACACATGGTCTAATATTCTTGAAAAAAATTAAACATAAAAAGTTTGACTTGGGAATTGACTCACTAAAATTTAAATAACAACAACAACATTCAGTATAAACCCTGCTGATACACATAGTTTGGGGAGATTAACGCTGCATATAGTTGCTGTCTCCTGGATGCAGAGACGGAACGGAACAGAAATTTGGAGACAGAATTGAATAAAAATTGGAGAAGGTGAAATGTTTGGTTGTGATGGACAAAACAGATAAAAATAACAAATAACAAATAACAAATATAAAATTTATAATAATAATAATAATCAAAACAAAATTTATAATAATAATAATTAATAATAATAATAATCAATACAAAATTTATAACAAATAATAATAATAATAACAATAATAATAATATAAATAAATAAATAATCAAAACAACAACAACAACAACAATAATAATAATAATAAATCAATATAAAATTTATAATAATATTATTAATATTAATAACAAAAGGTTGTGTACATAAAATAGAAAGGACAATAAACTTTTGCCCAGTGCAATGTACTCGCAACACTGGAGACAAGGAAAAAAAGTTTTTGCCCTTCCTTTTCTAGATGAACAAAAACTTTTGTCCCTATCATCCGGGAACGGAGGATAAAATTTCAGAAACAGCAACCAAATATGGGAGAAGGACAGATTTTTTTTGTTTTGTCTTCTGTCCCCACTAACGAGGACAACAACCATACACTGCCTACGCAGTCTTAACTCTAACTAATAAAGAGGTTGTTACAAACTTGCTAAATTTTAAATATGTTTGATAATCTTGAACAAAATTTAACTTTTTTAATATTTGATGTATATTTATATATATTAGCATGTTTAATTCGTTGGATTCCAAACTTCATACTCGAATCAAATTAAACATTTTCAAGAATTCCCCTATCCTCCCAACATGTTAAAGCATTCGCAATGAATCAGAAAAACCTAATTCCAAGTGACAGCAATTGGACTTCTTACCTTATATTTCCCTGAAACCCAAACTATGGATCCAAAAGAGGACACGCCTCTTTTGTCTGCTCTGTTCAGCCCAATAAAACTCACACTGTAACTCAGTTTCTCTCCGAGTTTCCTGAACCTCAATGTCTTGGGCTCTATCACGACCGACACCCCATTCGGCTCCTGGACCTGTGCTTCGTATGTGCTTGAAGGTTCCCCAACATTGGTCACGGTTCTCTTGTACCTCAAGGTTGGTTTCTTAGCATTTCCTTGGAAAATCACCGCAAAAGAAGGATAGTTCAGGTTCCCAGGTTGCAGGGTTGTTGTTTCTTTGGGACAAGTCAACTTTTTTCTGGAAACCAGACTAACTTGGGATGATGTATAGTTCAGGCTACACAAGTAGCTTAGATAGTCCTCTGTGGTAATGTCGTATATCAGACCTGGATCAGAAGCTCTCTCCGGGTCAGCATGGCCTGAACCAGCACCAAAAGGAGTAGCTGCTCCGGAGTTCTTGGATCCAACATCTACGAATGGGACATTCCTGTTGTTTGTCGTGTAGCTTGTGGTCATGAGTGCTGATTTTATTGCTGCTACTGACCAATCTCTGTGTGCAGACTTTAGTAGTGCAGCTAGACCACTGACATGAGGACAGGCCATTGAAGTTCCTGAGATTACATTGAACAGTACAGTTCTTTTGTCAGTTTTTAGTGACGTTGGGCTAATCGAAGATGGCCAAGCAGCTAATATGTTGACCCCTGGTGCAGTAACATCAGGTTTGATCACGTCGGGTCCTACTAAATTGGGTCCTCTGGAAGAAAAAGCTGCCAACTTTGGTGCAGGATCACCATAAATTGTCCCTTTGAAGGAGATTGAACCAGCTGGTTTTCTGGTTGAGTTTAGATACAATTTGATAGCTTTACCTGCAGAAGCTCCTACAGTGGTGCCTGGCAAAACATGAGGGTCTGCAAAAAGTTCTTCTCCTTGACGATCTGCGTTAACCAGTATCATTCCTGCTCCCTTAGCCAACCTAACCACTTCTCCTTTCTGAGTTCTGCTGTTCAGCCCTCTGTCACACACAACAATCTTGCCTTTGACTAGCTTTTTGCTAAGTGAACCACTAACGCAATACTCAGCTCTTTGAAGACCTGCAGTTTTCCCGTACACAAGTGGCAAGTTCTTGGTTGGCTTCCCGTTGTGCAGAGATGATCCTGGAAAAGTTTTTCCGTTGCCAAGTTTGACAGTAGCCGGAAAGCTTCTATCAGTATAGCCTGCAGCCACCGTCATGATCCACGGTGCGAGGTTTCCCACGGTGGAGCTAGTTGGACCTGAATTTCCTGCAGAGCAAGACACGAACACCCCTTTCTTGAATGCTCCGAATGCGGCTATAGCAATATTGTCACGGTAATATGGTTTAGGAGCACCTCCAAGTGACAGGGACAAAACATCGACTCCATCAGAAACAGCTCGGTCTATAGCTGCAAGTAAATCACTGCTGGTGCAGCCAGAAGACCAGCAAACTTTATAAGCTGCAATTCTAGCTGTATACCTCATACCAGCAGCCGATCCATTAGCCATTCTGAAGAAACTTGCTCTTTCTATGAGGTTACCTCCAGCAGTTGAAGCTGTGTGTGTTCCATGGCCTTGTGCGTCTCTGGGAGATCTATAATCAACAGTCTCGTTGATTCTTCCAAAACTGGCTTCGTACCCTTTAAGGAACACTCTTGCACCGATCAGCTTCTTGTTGCAATTCCGGTGAGAAAATCTTGTGCCACTTTCGCAGGTGCCTTTCCATCTGGAGGGCACTTCAGTTGTTATGCCTGAATCCTTGAAACTTACATGTTCCGGCCAGATTCCAGTATCCAGAACTCCGATTATCACATCTAAAGCCAAGTTATGAGGACTCCATAGCCCTTTGTCTCTATGTAGTCCAAGAAACTCATGTGAGTGTGTAGTGTCCAGAGTTAGAACATCATCTGGAATTGCAGCGAGAAAGCCGTCAATCTTGCTCAAGCCATCGACTTCTTCAGCTGACAGTTTCGCAGCAAAGCCTGAAGCAACTGTTTCATAAACATACAGGAGCTGAGGCGGCTCTTCTTCTTCTTCTTCTTCTTTTTGTGAGACAGACTCAATCACTGCTTCACACCATTCCTGGAAGCTACCAACTGAAGCAGGAATCTTGGAATCATCCATATGAATTACATACGCCTTTTGGTCTGTTGAAGCAGCTAAATTCGTGAACATGAACATCACTAACATTAAGGATAGTCTTAAGATCATTGTAACTGTGATTAATAGAGACAAATAGTTAGGTATATCGATCAGGTAACAGAAAAATTGGAGACTGAAAATGATGACTAGAGGAGTACTACATAAATAGGCAAGTAAACGTAAGTTGGGAGGACATGGAGTGAGTGAGCTCATCATGCTTGTTCTACGTCATAATCATGAAAGTACACCTACTTTTCTCATTCTTTAAGATCAAAGTGCAGCGCATCCTTCAATCCCAATCAAAGATTGGATCAAAAGTTGTGTACGAAAAGCTGTGAACTGCTCCACGAGATCCAGACAGACATGTCTTGCACTCAAAAGGTGGAATCGCCCTCCCTAAAGCACCCAAGACAGACAGGCAGAGATGTCCTTAGGTCTTTAAGCTGTGAACAGATACTTCTAATTTAAGGTTTTATTATTATTATTTTTTAAAAATTAAAAACGTCGTAATTGTATCAATTAAATATTATTTTATGTAATGATTCTATTTAATTTTTAAATTCAAACCAAATTAATTATAATAAATTATTAATTTAAGTATAATTTAATTTGTTTATATTAAGTTTTTAAAACTAATTTAAATTATTATATTAATAACATTTGATTAGCATATATCTAGTGTTCATGATGTAAAAAAACTAACTTAAATTGTTTTGTGATACTTTTCTAGAAGTAATTGAAGTTTGACGTAAGGTCGTATGATAACTAATTTCTTGGGTTTTAGCATAAAACAAGGTTGTTTCAACATGTACATTGATACGTCATCAAAATATTCACTAAAAATTTAAATAAAAGCACATGTAATTTATAAATTATTGCATAGAGAAAATAATCGATGCACATTTTCAACTGCGCTTGACAATCAGGCTTGAGTCCGACTCAACCCAATTTGATTCGGCCTAATTTGAGCCTAACTTTTTTTTAAAAAATTGATCTCAAATATGGCTCAAGTTTGGGCTTCTCAAGTTTAGCCTCTATTGAAAGTCTGATAAAAAATGCAAAAAAATAATGTTGTTTTACAAAAGTTAATATCACCTTGAAGAAAATAACTTGGTTTTTTATTTTTAATTTTAAAAAATTGTGTCGGTCTAAACTGACTCTGTGGTCATTGCCAATCTTATTTTTGTCAAGTAAATATTTTGATGTCACTTTTTTTTTTTTGCTTACGAACTGTTTTAAGAAGTTCTCAACTATATGAATGCACTTTTAAACCATTCATGTTCAGATTAATTCTCACTTAAATTTAGTAGGTCTTTCGTGGGAGGTAAAACTTTGACTCTAAATTTTAAAAAATTACATACGTAAGAGTGTGCTTAAATCCCACAATTTCACTTAAATTAAAAAAAAACTTTTACCAACTCACCTCACCTTCACCCCGGGATTTGATGCCACTTTTTATTGGCATTCGTTATAATTACACAATTCCAAAGTAGCAGCAATCTGACTATAATGGTTGCTATTATGAACCTGATCTGTTAAGCGTTTGTGCAACTTTAACGACAGCAATCTATGCGACTTTAACGACAGCAATCATGACGTTTTTTAGGATTAGATGAAATTCTTTACTTTGGCTATGAAAGTTTGGATTAGACTTTGAGTTAATCTTATTATCTAATATAAATTTGGTAAATTTATGGAATAAATTTATTTAATAAATTGAAATTGTATGTTATTATGTGTTTTTGAAAAATAAACGGTTATGGATTCTTTCCAAATTTGTGATATTTGATAAGTCATGTTTATTTTCTTTTTTGATAAATTATCATAAGATTCTTTAGATCTAAGATTTGTCCGAGTTATATCTATAAATTTGGTATTAAATTTGAGTTTTGCGTTATGTAAATTTAGAATTAAATCTGGATCTTGCGTCATTACCTATGTTTAGCATTAGACTTGAATTTTGCGTTTTGTATTCTCCCCTTATGTCCGCCATCGCCGTCATTTTCTTCCATCACCTACCATCATCGTTGTGAGGATTGCTCTTCTACTAGCCCTTGTTGCAACGGTTGTTTTTGTTTGTTTTATTCTCCTTGTCGAAAAAGGTTGGTTCTTCAGGTAATTCTTATCGGGATAACAACAAATAAGTTTCTTTGTGTTGCTCTCCCTTTTTTTATGCTTTCACTCTCATCATTCGGTTGACATTATTGTTTTTTTTAATTATTATTATTATTATTTTATTGAGTTTATTATTAGTAGTAGTTTTATCATCATCATCATCATCATCATTATTATTATTATGTATTTATTGTAATTTTATTTATTTAAATATTTTGTGTGTCATTTTTACTTATTTACTCTTTTAACCTGCATCACTATTTTCCTGTCACATCTGCATGTTGATCTACCAGAAACAGCCTCTCTACTATGTAGGGATAAGGTTACGTACTATCAGACCTCCTTAGATCTCGCTTCACTACAGAATTTCAGACTAAGTGTGATGATGATAATGATGAAAAATAAAAATAATATATTTAAAAACATTTAGAATTTTCAGAATTTTTTAATTTAGTTTTAAATTTAATAACTGACCTTTCAAATTTTATATAAATCATATTAAAACATTATTTTTACTTATGTTACTAATAGATAGACATTTATGTCAATAAAAATATTTTTTTACCTAATTTATACAAAATTTATCTATTTTTTAATTTTTAAAAATTAGTATCAAAATTTTTAAAAATTTCAATTTAATGACTAATCTTTCAAGTTTTCAATTTAAAACATTATTTTTACTTATATGACTAATTGATGGACATTTAAGTTACATTTAATGAACATGTTACGTTAACAAAGACATTTTTATATAGTTTATATAAAATTTTAAAATTTATTATTATTATTATCATTTTATTGAGTTTATTATTAGTAATAGTTTTATCATCATCTTCATCATCATTATTATTACTATTATTGATGTTGTTGCTGTTATTTTTATTATTAGTTTTAGTATTATTATTATTATTTATTATTATCATCCTTATGTATTTATTGTAATTTTATTTATTTAAATATTTTGCGTATCATTTTTATGTATTTACTTTTTTAATCTGCATCACTATTTTCTTGTCACATCTGTTTATAGGTCTGTCAAAAATAGCCTCTCAATTATATAAGAGTAAGGTTGCGTACTATCAAACCTTTCTAGACTTTGCTTCACTATGAAACGTCAGACTAGATGCGATGATGATACAAAATTTAAAAATATTATAATTAAATTAATTTTCTAAAATTTTAATACTACTATATAAACACCGATGATATGTATAAGAGGTTTAATAGTACGCAACATCAACTTTATCCTATCCAATAATTACAAATTTTGTCGTTAAGTATAACGAGCTTTTTATGTTTGTTCTTGACTTTACATATTTGTTGTATCCCTTCTTTGCTTCCTCCTCAAGGGAAATGGTGCACGTTTCTTAACTAGAATGTAACTTTATACAGTTGGGACCATAGCACATGAACAATAGTTGTCATATTACTATAAAAAATGACACACACAAAGACACAACTTTTGGTTTGAGTTTGAGTCGGTTTTAAGTTTTGTCCTGAAGAAGCCATCATAAGTTCGTTTGTTGATACTTTGAGGACTGAACATGAATGGAGGTTGTTGGGAACGTATGATGACAACTCTTATGATGATGGCGATGCTGAAGATTGATTGGTCAACCTTGACTAGGACCATTGTGCCTTTCAATTTGATCATGAGTAGGGACGACAATTAAGTTAGGCTTAAGTGACCAAACCTAATCTTATTTTTTAATTTTTAAATAAAAATAAAAAAGATAAGGATATATTTAGACTAGAGTTCTTATTGGTTCAGTCTAACTTTGATTTTTTTTATAAAAATAACATCATTTTCTACAAGATGATGCCATTTTCTTAATATTTATTGACTTTAGTATGAACAGTTCAAACTTAAACTCTAGTCCAATTTGAGGCCTGATCTACCTATGGTTAGTCCGAATTTAGATGTTATCCCTAACTGTAAACTATCTTTTAGTTTTAAAAAACCATAATTTTATCTTAAAAATTGTATAATTTAAAATTGATAATAATTATTCACTCATTGTAATTATATTTAATAACCAGTTAAAGTTAATAAACGATAATAATAAAATAAATATTTATCTATATTTTTAAAAATTAAGAGTTAAATATGATTAAATATATTTAATCATATTAAATAAATTTTGTAATTAATAAATTTTAAAAATCAATTAATAATTAAATAAATTTTGAATTATAAATAATTATTTATAATTTTTATGATAAGAATAAAATTAAACAACTAAAAAATTTGCTTTACTTAATATAATATAAATGGAACAAATAAGAATCAACAAAATATTATTCAGTAATATCTCATTCCTAATAATTGATTTCACAATATACCCGTACAATAAAAAATAAGATTATTTAAAAATTCTTTTCAATTTTTTATTCTTTATTTTGTCCATCTTCAATAACTAAAAAAGTTTTTAAAAAATTATACATTCTCATTATCTTATATTTATTATCGGTTATTAAATAAGATTTTAAGAATAAATATATGGGATTTTAGACTTTTTTTAAATGGTGTTACGTAACTATTATATAAATTTAAATAAAAATAATTTATTTTTAAATTTTTTATTTATAATTATTATTAGTAATAAAAATATTTATTATTATTTTAAAAGCAAAAATTAAAATAATTTACTATTTTAATAAAGATAGTATTTTCACGTTTTGAGTCTCGAGTTGGGCTAGTCGGTTGTTTTTACCTGAGTACGAGCTTTACGGGCCAGCCCGAACTGAGTCGGACTCAACAAGACCTGAGTTGTTTTTTATTAAAAAATTGTAATTTGGACCGAAACTGGACCAATCTGAGGTCCACAGCCCAAATTCCATATCAAAATTGTCTAATCCTAAAATTTTAAGGTCTGTCTGTGCCACAATAATCTGAAGATACGGAGGAAATTGGCGCCCAACCCAGTCCCTCGCTCAACGGCAACAGAAGCCGTCGTTGATGTTCCTCATCACTCGCCTCTCCCGCCACAAACAGCCATTCTCTTCCACGCCCCTCCCTCTCCAACGTTATTCCACTTCATCGTCTTCTAAGCTCCACGATTACTACTCATTCAAACCACCGCCTTCTCTCTCTCCCCAAAGCCCCAACCCTAATCCTTCTAATTTCGGTAACCGCAAGGAGAAGAAGAAGAGAAAACCACCTTATTGTCCTCCGTCTTCTCTCGATCGGACGGCTGTTAAAACGGTACATTCTGATTTGCCGTTTGATTTTCGCCATAGTTACACGGAGAGTAGCTCGGCAGTGAGGCCCATTGGCCTGAGGGAGCCGAAGTACTCGCCTTTCGGCCCGGATAGGTTGGACCGGGTATGGACCGGAGTTTCTGCCCCGGTTGTCGACCCGAAGGTGGAGTCTTTGGACGGAGTGGAGGATCCGAAATTGGAGGAGAAGAGAAGAATGATGAGAGAGAAAATTCAAGGGGCCCCACTCACTGGCGCGGAGAGGAAGGTTTTGCTGGATAGGTGTCACAGAAAGAAAACCAAGAGGCAGATTAATTTAGGTAATAACCATTTCTTGGTTTAGGGTTTAAGATTTTCGGGGTTCGCATATGTTGTTTTCTGTGTTGAATTTGAATACTATAAACGAATTAAGAAGAACGTAAGCTCTTGAACCCGTTTGATTGTCCATTTTCTAGGAATTTTGTGAAGAAACCATTTTTAGTTTGCAGAGACGCATTTGAATGTCGTGTTACATCCTGCTATATGAATGTTTGATTGTCTTTGACATTGGAAATGGTCTATTTTTGTTGTTTTTGACGTTGTTGTTGTTTTTGTCTTGGGTAATGTCTTACAGGTAGAGATGGTTTAACTCACAACATGTTGAATGATATCCATAATCACTGGAGACATGATGAGGCAGTAAGGATTAGGTGCATGGGCGTTCCCACAGTTGATATGAAAAATGTTTGCACTCAGCTTGAGGTATCTTGTTTCCTTCTAATCTGGTAGCCGTGTCTCTTATCAGAGGAGTGGATGTTGACTATGATTTATTGTAGGAAAAAGGCCCATTTTGGTCCTCAAACTTTTATCCCAGGTGCATTCAACTCATTGCACTAAAATTTTTGCCAAATCGCATTCAAACTTTTTAAAAAGATATTGTTTAATCATCTTTTTCATCATCAATCTGGAAATGATCAAACACACGCATTCGTTAGTCAGCAAATTGGGTAGAGTTACATGGTATAATCGTGAGTTGATCACTTCCAGGTTGGTGATGAAAATAAGGCTTAAACATTTTTTTTAAAAGTTTGAGAACGATTTGACAAACATTTTAGTTCAAGGACTTAATTGCACCTGAGGTAAAAATGTTAGGACCAAATAGGGCTTTTTTTCCATTCTTGTTATCACTGAGGTACAAGCTGCAAGCAGAGTTTCATTAATTTTGTTGCAGGATAAAACTTTTGGAAAGATCATCCAGCGACATGGTGGTACAATTGTTTTGTATAGAGGTCGAAACTACAATCAGAAGAAAAGGCCTGTGATCCCTTTAATGCTGTGGAAACCTCATGAGCCTGTGTATCCCAGGTTGATCAAGACTACTATTGATGGACTAAGCATTGAAGAAACGAAGCAAATGAGGAAAAGAGGGCTAGCTGTCCCTGCTTTAACAAAACTCGGTACATATTCTTTCCGTTTCCAAGTTATCAATTTTTGAATATTTGTATCATTTCATTCTTTACTAATTTTGCCTGATGCAGCCAAAAACGGTTACTATGGCAACCTGGTACCTATGGTTAGAGATGCTTTTCTTGTCAATGAGCTGGTTCGAATAGACTGTCAGGGCCTCGAGAGAAAGGACTACAAGAAAATAGGCTGCAAATTAAGGGTAAAAATTGAAACGATTCTTATTATTTTATTGGATTAGTTTTAGACGAAGACAAAAGCAGTGAATAATAACATGTTTTCGGTTTGTCCATTTTAGCGAGTAAAATAGAACCAAGTCTCTCTAGTTTAGTTTGTGTTCTACGAACAACTCTCCTTATGAACATATTTCACTAGCTGATGAATACAGTTGATCTAAATTGTGAGAGATAAATGGAAAAACATTTAAATTTTGCTAGCTTCTTTGCATCTTTTCTTGTAATCTCAGTCATTCTCAGTGTCATTGCAGGAATTGGTTCCATGTATCCTTGTTACGTTTGACAAGGAGCAGATTGTTGTTTGGAGGGGGGTCGATTATAAGCCTCCAGAAGATGAACATTTATTCAGTGATCGAGAAAATTTTGATGATAGTGAGAGCAATACGATTTGCGGCGAAGAGAACCATAGCTGGTAATCCCTCGGAAAGATGAAGATTTTTGAAGTTAAAATTGTTCTTAGGTTTGTTTTCTGCAATTCCTATCCGAAAGAGGGCAGAGGATGGTCCTCCTGTGAAGCGTAGCAGATGGCAGAGCCACAGTAGATTATGAACACCTGAACCCCCCAGCCGGTCCACAACAACTTAGTAAGGTAGTATATTGATCTTCTTATGTTGACAATAGGGGTAACTTAGACGGACTCAGCGTGACCCCAAATCAACAGGCTTAGCTCGAAAAAGTATTCGGCTCTAATTGGCATGTCCGACCTAAGTTTTCCATCCAAGGATGCAATGTCGTCTTCTCAGCTTTTTCCTCAAGGTATTCTCCCTTCTTCTAGAGTTTTGGGTTAAGCTCGGATTAGAAAGGTCCATATCCGGGTTTGTCATATCCGGCTTCACAAACAGGCTCGAGCTGTTGCAGGTAAGTCCAAGTGTGGATGCTTGAGCACTTGTTTCATATTCAGACCTAATCAAACACCAATCCAAACTGTTCGAAGACAAAGTAGATGGAGCAAACAAGATGGCAAGTGCCTTCAGGTCAACTTCCTTAGGATCAAGAGAAAACAAGACAAACATATATGAGGATAAAAAATGTATGATAATTATTTTAATTATGTTATTTAAAATTTAATTTAATTTATTCGAGTTAGATTTAATAAATGATATATTATGATAGTAATATTTGATTAGGATATGGAAAATGTTTATATCATATCTGTTCTGTTGTTATTTTCTAATTAAATATGAACATAAGATTTTTTTAAAAATTAAAATTTATAATTTTTTTGATAAATTTAAAAATTAATATTTTTATAAAAATTTCTTATATAACATTAAATGTTTATATCTTGACACTTTATAAACTAATTGCACATAATTCATTAGTTTCACCTTTTTGTCATCCTTTTGTATAGCCCTTTTATGTTCCCATGTATGTGTATATATTTAGGGATAACAGAGAATTTAATTAGGGATGGGTTTATGGGTTTAGACAATGGACCGATATAGGTGAAGTTTAGGTTCAGATCTAACTCGGTGTTTAACTATTCTAGACAAAATGACATTATTTTGCTTAAAGAGTTAGGTCTCGAGTAAGCCTAAACTTGGGTAGTTTAGACTTATTATTTTATAAAAATTTAGTAGGGTTGGCCTATTTCTCTAAATTTAATTTACTCTTATTTAATTTAAAATTAACAAATTTAATTGAAATTAGTTAAATTTTTAATAAAATTTGAATTTATAAACTAGATCAAATTTTGGTTTAAAAGTTCAAATTACTTGAATTCTCTACTTTAAAATGATATAATTTAATATACATATATATATATATATTATTTAAGACAAAATGACACATGAAAATTTGAATTACAGTCATGAATTGGCGTGAGATTTTTGAGTTGGAGCATTTTATTTTTGTTAGAAATTTTCAACTTTATATTATTTAATCTTATTTACATATTTATTCAAATCTGACGTAAATATATAGATAAAATTTAATAAAATAAAATAAAAATTATTTCACTCGAACAGAAAATCTGATCATCAATAATTCCCAATTTAAGACGAATTGTATGATCGTTATGTACATTAACGGTTAACCACCTTTATGTTGGTTTTGCTACGTGGCTTTCTCTACCGAAGGAATCTTGGAGCGGATAGGTGTGCCCAGAAATTTTGTAAAAATTCCCACAAAGCTGGACGGACATAGAACCTAGTACTAGGCATAGTCAAACGTGTGGTCTTTAAAGCAACAAGTGTTGATCTGGAATAAGTCCATGGTCCAGGTTTTGTACGACTCAGACTGGTCATTCACCTGACTCTACTTCAAACACTAGATGTCACATTTAATTTCGGGTCCGTTGAAAACTACTCTATTAATTCACCGAATTTTAAGTTAGACCTAATTTTTATTTTTTATTAAGTTTAAATTCGGACCAAATCAAAGTTTAAAAGTGTTATGTTTTTATTTTTTTAAAAAAAATTCAAACTTAAATTTTAACACTTTAATTAATTGATTAATTAATCATAATTCATTAAAAATTTTAAATTAAAAATTTTAATTTCTAATTAGATTCGATTATTATTATTATTATAAGTTGACATAAAAATTTCAATTTCAAATTTTCTTTTGAAGAGCTTAAAAGGTCTAATAATTGATTCAAATTGTTTTTCATAATTTTGTTATACTAAATTTGATTTAAATGGTTTATTTTTAAATTATAAACCAAACTTTTGATCAATTTAAAAGAAGAAAGAGTATATATGTGAGTAAGCAAAATATTATACTACAAATTAAATTAAAAATAAGATAAGAATGTAAAAAAAATTAAGTTAGAAAATTGATCATATTTAATAATACTGGAAGATGTGGTTGGATTGCTTGTTGGATATTTTGATTTGACACTGCTACTTATTAGAAAGACTAATTCAACCCATAATAATGTACTTTTAAAAAGTGACATTTTTGTTACTCGACCAACCATCAAGAGAAGTATAACATACATGAATACTCTCAATAATTTAGTAGATTCTCTACAAGCATTAATCACACTTAAAATTAATATTTTTTTAAAATTCATTTATTTATAAAAATAAATCAATCATATTAAAGGAATTAAATTAAAATATATTTGTTAAAATTTCAATTTAATTTTAAATATTTAAACTTTAACTTTAAGATATCAAATCTAATTTTTTATCAAATTTTATTACCGGCCAAAAATACATTTCAAATCTTAATGTTTACAACATAACTTAACTTAAACCCTGATGTTTTGAAACATTCAAATTGAATTCTAATGTTTAAAATAAAAAAGAACAAACCTTAAATGGATAGAAATTTTGACAAAATTAACTTCCTATCAGTTAAATATCATGTCAATGCTAGCATGATATTATTTTTATTTTTTAAATAGCTACTACATAATTAATTGTTCTAAATTAATCAAAAAGTGGATCCTACAAAACAGGGAAAGCCTCTATTTATACAATTCAAGTAATGAGTCTCACTTGTTACGTGGCAATGAGCTCATAATTATATAATTTAGGTAGTGGATGTTACTTGTCTTGTGATAGTAGGGTCTTTTGAAAAAATAAAAAATAATACCACATCAGCATTGACGTAGCATTTAATTGATGACAAGTTAACTTTGTCAAATTTTTTATCCACTTAAAATCTCTTTTAAATAACAGCAACAACATTATCCAATAAAAATTTTACTAGCACGCGAGATTTGATTAGATCTAATAGTATATAGCCTTATCTTTAATTAATAGAGAGATTATTTTTAAATGACCCACATAAAAAGGAGAAAAATAAAATAAAATATTAAAATTTAAATAATAATAATAAAGAACTAAAATTTTAAGCATAAAACTTAAAATTTACAAATTACAAATCATAATAATAAATTAATTAAGATTAAAAAGCCAGCTTAAGTTAAATTCTTAATAGGTAAGGACTACCTAGAACTGACCTTGGGCAGGGGTAGGCAAGGCACCTACCTAGGGCCCCTGTTTCATTATAAACAGGGGCCCTTAAAAAGAGTCTGAAGCACTGTGACTTCCTCCAATTATGTTTTCACTCTCCTTGATACAACGTTTAAGACAGCCAACCACATCTACGTTACTAATACTAACCTTAAATAAGGTCCTAATCATTGAATGTAGAGAACGTTAATGAGTAATAAAGGCTTCCATTTTATAACGCTATCGGCATTGAAAAAGGAGATAGCAACTTCCATATTTAATAAGTTAACGTTAACTTTGATAATTATAAATAGTTTTGAACTATTTAGGTTATATTTTTACCTTTTAATTTTTTTATTTTCATCAATATATATATTTAAGGTACTCCAACTCAAAAATTAGCATAAAAAATTTCACGATTTTGTCTTCTGAGTTTTGAGTATAATTTAAAGGTAAAGTTTCTGATTTTTAATATATTTTTAGCTTATAAATATTTAAATATGTTATAATTAATTTGTAATTTGTCATTAACGTAGACATTATATTAGCATTTTAAATCATAACATTTATATTAAATGATATTGTATTTATTTTTGTATCTTCTTTTTATTTTTAGATTACTTATTATTTATAATAATTAAATATTAATAAATAATTTAATTTTTGTAATTGTAATTTTTATTATACCTTGCCACAAGTAATTTAATAATTGTTGAATTTGTGTTCTTGTAGAGTTCACTTAAGTTTAGTGATAATATGACTAAATCAAATAATTTAAGTTACTCGATTCAAAGATTACATAAATGGTTTTCTTTATTATAAAAATACATATGATTCTATTAAACATGTCGTAATAATAAAATAATAAAAATAATAATATTTAATCATTTCCACAGTTTATAGAATAGGATAATATTTGACTTGGGAAATTTAGAATATTTAATAACTTAGAATATTATTTACTATTTTTTTTTCTAAGTATGTTAATTTCTTGTATTTTTAGAAATTAATGTGTCTCTATGATTAAATTTTGCTTTTTGTTTTTTATTTTTTATATTAGATATTAAGATTTGCTATTTATTTTTTTCCTCTATATAATACCATTTATATATATTTGTGATATATTGTGAAGCTATTGAAGTTTGATTGTGCCTGCATGCTTCTTCCAGTTCTATATAGGTGTTTTTGTTCGTTTTCCAGTCCGATTGTGATATAACTGGTTTATATTATGTTGCCTAAAAGGCATTAAAAAAAGGAAAAAAAAGAAAACAAGCAACACAGTTGATAGAATCTCAAAAAGGAGTAATTAATAAATTTATTATAAGAGTAGGCTCTTCTAGTGAGAGTCTCGAGAAATTAAGTGGAGATAGTTTTGAACAACACAAAGAAAACTTAAGTGACGAGATTCGTATTCATGAGGATATTATAAATCAGAGTGAGCGTGATCATGTACCAAATGCATCCATTTTAGAAAATTTAAAGGTAGATGAGCAAGTAAGCCCTATATTGGATATTTATAATCCTAAAAATTGAGATAATCTTGATAATAAAGTAAATGATATTTTAGTTGAAAAAGAGTCCGTAAGAGAACTGAATCTTATGTTTCTCTTAGACAATACCTCTCGTCATTTTTCATATTCTTATTATTATTATAGAAAATTGAGTAATGGATAGATTAGTGATAGAAAATGATTAGTTTATTCTAAACATGTAGATAAAGTATATTTTTTTTTTGTAAGTTGTTCAAATCTACTAATAAACAAAATGAATTAGCAAATAACAGATTTAAAGGTTGGAAGCATCTTAGCTAGAGACTCAAAGAACATGAGAATTGCATTAAGCATATGACTAATATGAGAACTTGGAATGAATTATGAATAAGATTGAGTAAAAATTAAACAATTGATAAAGATTTGCAACAAGAAATTGCAAAGGAGAAAGAACGTTGGAGACAAGTTTTGATAAGAATAGTTTCTGTTGTG
>JANIJH010000009.1:49074164-49091867 GCA_024520975.1 Erythroxylum areolatum
TTTTATTCGCTATTAACATGGTGAGTAAAAAGTTACAATCTAAATCTATGTGCATTAATGCTACCATAAAGCAATTAAAAGGTGTGATTGTATTTTTAAGAAATATAGAGATGAAGGGTTTAGCTCTAGTATAAATATTGTCAAAAGTCTTGTGCTTGAGATGAATATAGAGCTTACATTTCCAACTAGACGTTGTATTATTAGGAAAAGACAATTTGATGAAATTAACTATAACGGAGAAATACAATCAGTTGGGGATTCTTTCAAAATTAATTACTTTCTAATTGTTATGGATATGACAATTACTTCGTTAAAAAATAGATTTGAACAATTAATAATATTTGATAATTTTTTGGATTCTTATTTAATTCAAGGAAGTTGAGGTTATTGAATGATAACGAATTAAGAGAATGTTGCACTAATTTTACGATGATTTTTTCTTATGGTAATGTGTCATATGTGGATTTAGATGATCTTTTTTTTATGAATTAAAAGTATTACAAATGACTTTGCCAAATGAGTCAATGTTATCAGTTGAAATTTTAAAATTTGTTAAAGTTACAGATTGTTATCCAAATGTTTCAATTGCTTATCAAATTTTATTGACTATATCTGTGACTGTGGCATCAACTAAAATAAGGTTTTCAAAGTTAAAATTATTGAAAATCTACTTGAGGCCATCAATGTTACGAGAAAGTTTGAATGGTTTAGCTATATTATGTTTTGAGAAAGATATGTTAGATAATATTGATCTTGATAATACTATTAATAATTTTGCATCTAGAAATGTACGGTGAAATTGTTTTTCGTAAATCATGATCCTCTGTGTATCTTTTAGTATAATTTTCTGAGTGTTTTGTAATCTAATATTGTTGTTTGATTGCTGCTATTGCTATTTTGTTATTACTGTTACTATTTTTAGCTATTTTGTTGTTAATGATATTTATAAGATATTATTAGCTAATGTTATTGTCATTTAATATTTGGTTGAGTATGTAGACTTATAAATTGAGTCATTTATGTTTCATACAAATATGTAAATTTAAGTATATCGTCAATTTATTGAATTATGTTTTTTTTATTTCATCCATAACTTATAAAATAATAGCAACAGTCTTAGGACTACCTACCTTTTATTATTATCATTATTTAATGCCCACATACCGAAAATAAGAGATGACCCGTACCTTATGTAGACCCGTAGCTGTCTCTTTCTCTGATAAATTGAGAAAAAGACCGAATCGCAATTGGAGGATTGCAGATTAAAGCAATTTTGATGGGATGAAGAAACGTCAACAACCGAGACCCAAATATCATCAATCATCAAATCTGGACCGTTCGATCGTTTGTGGATATCTACGCATCGCAGGCCTTGTGGTCCCCTCCCCCCAACTATCACATCTAATCAGTCCAAGTTAATTCCGGTCTGAATTGGAAACAATCCCATAAAAAGAACAACCTAAACAAGTTTGCATAAACGGCAAAAACCCATTAACCTTCTGACACGTGTCGGCTCGACACTTGTGAAAGAACCTAATATTATTATCATTATTAATCTATAAAATAGCTATTATTTAAAGTCGTAAAAATTTAAATTCTTCACATTTTAAATGATAAATTAATTAATTTATTTAATAATTCTTTTTTAAAATTGATCAATTGATATTAATTAATTAATATTAATTAATTAATTTTTAATAATAATAATTATTAAAATAAATCGAATCAAAAAGTGTAAGATCAAACTGAAAATTTGAACGATTTAAAATTTTCATGATTTTAATTTTTATTAATTAACAAATTATTATAACTTAAAATAAATAAATAAATTTTCATTAAATAATATTTTTTGAATTAAGAGTTAGTTCTATTAAGGTAGTCTAACCCTATGCTACTTAATTTTATATACATAAATTTCATCTTTGTACTTTTATAAGATATAAATAAACGTGTAAATGAGATTGAATGAAATATAAAAATAACGTCATACCTAGAAGGGGAGATCTGATCCTATGCACAGTTACTTACAACATTTAAAGGTAACACGTCTCATCTTTAATAATACAAAATTACAATCACTATTCTTTTCACTTACATTGATAATTTATAAATTATGAAAATCACTCCATAACTTATAAATCATGAAGCCACTCTATAACGTGTAACTCACGTGTATATTTCAAATAAATCATTTTACGAATTTAAAGCATTATTTTAGATGTACATTAAACTATTATTTATTATATATAATTAATTTTTATATCATTTTTCTAGTAATAAAGTAAGTAATAAAATTATTAGACTTTAATATAACATTATTTTAGAATATGAAATTATTAAAATATAATAGCAATCATTGAGTAATAAAAATACCTAATAGAAATTTCGCTAAAATAAGAAATATGAAAAAATTTAGTAATATACAACCTTACCTTTAATTATAAAAATGGTATAAAAATTAAAATATTTGTCATATATTGTTAGTTTTTTATCTCTTTTTTCTCATAAGAACATACTATTAAATTATTGAAGTATTTTTAGAATTATGAATGAATTTAAAATTCATAAAATATACTTCAAATAAAAACAAATTACAAGAAATTTCAATTAATTAACTAATTGCATGATCATATTTTTAATGATAATTATTATTAAAAAAATTTATATTTTAAAAATATCTATCAATTATTAGCTAAATATATAACTTATACACATGTATGCAAGTTTGTGCATATATACATATGAATAATTATTATTTAGTGATTATTATTAAATTTTTAATGAAAATTAAATTAAAATTCTTCCAAACCTAAAATATTAAAAAATAAAAAAAATTTTAATAAAAAAGTCGTTAATATGTAAGGTCTGAAGAGGTTCAGTAGTATGCATTCTTACCTTTAACTAGTAAAGAGATTATGTTCGAATGACCTACGTGAAAAATAAATAAATAAAAAATTTAAATCAATTTTAATTTATTTTACAGTTTTTTATATTTTAGATTTAGAAAATCAATAAAGCAATAAAATTGGTTTAAAATTTCGTCTAAATGTAAAATATAAAAAGCTATAAAATAAATTAATTTTAATTCTATGATAGATTTTTTTTAATGCAAAATTGTATGACGCATTAAAGAAAGAGGCTTGAGGTGATGGCTGCATATGCATGGTCCCCAGTTCCCATGTGAAGGGAAATGAGTTTGCGGGGTTGGAGAAAGATGGCACAAAAGCAGCAATGATCAAATCTCAATGCGTTTTCGACCAGTCATTGGTTGCTTCCTATGTCTGGTCGTACGGACATACAGTGTCATGTTTCCAACCTTGTACTATGTATTCTCCTCCGTTACCAGCCATTACCATAACCATTTACCACAGTGTTGCTTCTTTAGGTGCTAGCCCTAGTACTGCCCCCGCTCCTCCTCCTCTCTCTCTCGCTCCACTCATGACCTAACCCAAAAGAAGAAAAGGAAAGAAGAAGAAAAGTGTCAACATCTGCCTTTTCTATTTTAAGTCTGTTTTTAATTATTTTAATCTGCTTTTTATTATCCTTTTTTGGTGCGAAATGTTCTTCTTTGACCTGGGCTTTTCTAAAACAAGGAAAGGATGAGGTTTTTTTCAGCCTTTGGTTGAATAATCTGTGTGATGTACAGTGATCTAGCATAAGGTCTGTTTCTTTATGTAGGTGGGTTTTTTAGGTGCTTGGATAAACAGTGAGAATATGTATGATTATGGAAAGATATAGTTGGTTTGTGTGGATTCTATTTAGCTAGAAGAGGAGAGAATCGATCAAACTTCATGTCCTGGAATAGAAATTAGTATTTACTTATAAGCATATCAAGGTTTTTTTCCCTTTCCTGGTACCTACTTGTGTTTCATTAACTGGCTTTCTGGGTCTTTGCCTATTTGGTAAGATTCTCTCAATTCTCTCTTTGACCCTTTTGTATTTACTGCATAATCTTCGGTTTGGACTGATGAGAGGCCATTATTAGAATTCAGAACCATTTCAGTGAGATCTCGTTGCTGTAGTTGTAGGTTTCTTTCTGTAACAGCAGATTAATTTGGCTGACATCTTCATTCTCACTGGTTTGGGATTTATCTTCCTCTCCTGTCTCAGACCTAGTTTCTGGTTTTTTGGGTTTTGCCCTCTTACTAAGTTTCTTCCTGCTTCTCGTCTTTGGCTGCTTGGCTTAAGTTACAATTTGTACGGTGTTTCATTGATCGATCCAGGAACTTTGCTTCTTTGACTTTTCTTTTCAGACATTGCTATCTTGTGAAACTAGCCCGTTTGATGAGTTTTGTCATCATGAGTTTTGCCTTCAGAACTGTTTCTTTTCGTGGATTTTGATTCAACAGAATTGATAAAGTTCTGCTTTCTGTGTTCAGCTTCATATACAGACTTGTGAAGACATTGACATAGAGGTCGAGATGGTGAGAGGAAAGACTCAAATGAGGCGTATAGAGAACGCCACAAGTAGGCAAGTCACCTTCTCCAAACGCAGAAATGGCCTCCTCAAGAAGGCCTTTGAGCTCTCAGTTCTTTGCGATGCTGAGGTTGCTCTTATCATCTTCTCACCAAGAGGGAAGCTTTATGAATTTGCAAGCTCAAGGTATGACCTTTTTTTCATTCATCTTAATTTGAAATTTCACTTCCTTTATATCTTAAGAACCTCGTTCCTTGTTCTTGGGGCAGTTGAAATCTGCAGTAGCTTTTCTGGATCCATCGATGCGTGGTAAAGTTCTCTTACATCTTAGGGTTATGTCCACGGTCTCCTCAACCTCTCTATCTCTCGCTCCTTCATACACACCACAAGAACGGGCACAAACAATCTCAGATCTTGATCCTAGTCGATCAGATCTTTAAAGATTCTCTTACTGATACCTTAGTGCACCTCCTAGAGATTCTGTCTTCGTTCTCATTTCATGTTCCAATGAATTTGGAAGGAAAAAAAAAAAGTAATCATAACGACCATCTCTACCAACGAGACCAAGGTCTTCACCAGCTTGGTTATAGGGCTAAGCTAAGAGCTGAAGGACTCTTAGTTTTTACTTTGTACTAAGAAGCTATACTTAGGTTTTAGTACACAAATGGCAGTAGGTTTTACTTTAAGTGAATGATTTTCTGGGTGACATGACATGCAATTGAAACACTGAACTCTTTGGGTAAAGAGAATCATCTTCACCAACTGATCAGCAAGTTGTGTGTTCTTATGGCTGATTCATGGTGTCCATGTCTGAATTTGTCACGAATCAGGATAACTAAGTCCAAGTTGTCCTTGCCTAATCAAGTCTTTTCAGTATCATAAAACTCATAAGACCCTAAGACACAAACTAGCTCCGAGAGAGAAGATGAAGGAGAGTAAAAGTTTAAACCTTATTATGCAATGTGTTATGTGAAGATCAAGTTGTCGATTGATTGCATTATAATGTTCAAGCTCTTATTAGAAAAAGAACATCATTGTACCCAAGTAACATTGCTATTATATGTTTTAGATATTAGCCTTATGCTTTCAAGTTCAGAACTTTGAAATAGAAACAACATGAGTTCTTCTTTCTTTCTTTATATAGTAATCATTTTGGTGATTCTCGTAACTATGCTATGCCTATCTAGATCTTGAGTATGATGTGTGTGAATTGAAACACATGCGTATACCTTTCACTTGCTACAATGTCCTGACCTCATCTTTGCCTTTTCAAGCTCCTCTTGTGTGGTAGTGTTGATCTTTAGGGTTTGTGTTCACTAATAACGTATGGTAGTCCTTCTTTGTTCTTTGTGTTGCAGCATGCAAAGCACCATCGAACGTTTTCAGAGGCACATAAAAGACCATCAAATCAGCAAGAAACCTACTGAAGAAGACGTGCAGGTGACTCTTCTCTTCCCATGCAACATACAAATTGCTCACTTCCTAAACTTCGGATGATGATGATGAAGTAGAATGTTTCATTTTTGAGATAAGTCTTAAATTAGGGTACTTGAACTTGTGATTTTAGTATATTAGAAAGAAAAAAAACTTTAAAATTATGGAAATTTTTTCATGATTTTAATTAAAAAATTTCTTAGATTTTATCCAAAAAATAACAGTAAAATACATGAGATAAGAACGACGTATATCCATCAATCAAATGTTGTGGACATGATAATCAAATTCAGTTCTTAAATTCAATTTGAATCAATTAAATCTGATTCAAATTAATAATTTAAGATAATTAACATAAATTATTAGTTTAAGTCGAATTTAATGAATTCAGAGTTAGTCCAAATCGAGTTTAATAGTTAAGTCGGAAGTCATATCGGTTATATTTGATTGATAGGGTTAGTCCAAATTGAGTTTAATAGTTAAGTCAGAAGTCATATCGGATATATTTGATTGATTTATGTGTGATATATGTTTGGAAACAACCTCCCTATTATATAGGGATAAGGCTGTGCATACTATCAGATCTCCTCAGATCCCGCTTTATTGCGGGACTTAAGACTGAGTGTGATGATGATGATATGTTCATATTATGTATGCTTTATTTAATAGAAGTATAAGAAAATTAGTTTTTAAAAAGATTAAAGATTTTAAAAATAAAAGACTTATTTAATTATTTAAATTAAGGATACCCCTGAAATTAATAAAGAACATTATGTGCCTAATCCATTTCTTGTACACATAGCAGCGGTTGAAGATAGAAGCAGCAGAGATGTTGAAGAAGATAGAGTTTCTTGAAGTCTCTAAACGGTTGGAAGCACTAATGATATAACACTTTCTGGTTGAAGTTTCCATTTTCTCACAACGTCCTGAAGTTGAAGTTCGAATCTGACATTGTTGTTTCAGGAAACTCCTTGGAGAAAATCTAGGATCATGTACTCTTGAAGAACTGCGACAGATAGAGCAGCAGCTGGAGAGGAGTGTAAGCAGCATTCGAGCTAGAAAGGTTACTGACGCCATTAATTACAAGCTTGTTTGTTTGCTTATATCACATACGTATCCGATGAATCTGGAAGTCTTAATCCTTTTGCTTGTTACAGAATCAGGTTTTCAAAGAACAGATTGAGAAACTGAAGGAAAAGGTATAATCTTCAACAAAATCACAACTTGCTTTAGTTGGAAACAATAAATTTAAATGTTTTGTGTGTGTGTTTGTTCCAGGAGAAGGCATTGTTAGCTGAAAACACAAAGCTGTCTGAAAAGGTAAACTGAGAAGTTTAGATCTATTTTGCCTGATAAAAACAGCAGGAACTCATAACTCTGAACTCAGGACATGATCATTTTGATTGAAACTGATGAATCTTTATTAGTACTTCAAATGGTAACGGTTAATGAAGTTTGGGACTTTGAACTTTGAATTGTTAGTGTGGGGTGCAACCATGGGAAGGGTCCAAGAATAGTCGGGAAGAAAACTTACCAAATGAAGGAAGTAGTAGTCCGGTTTCGGATGTGGAGACTGAGCTCTTCATCGGACCACCGGAAACAAGAGTCAAAGGTTTACCTCCGCCTTCACGTCCACAACGTTAATTGATAAGGCTGTCCTTTTTATTCTTTCTTCTTTTTTGCTCTCCTCGTCGGTATATATATATATATGAATAAATATGTATTAGTTGCTCTATTGAATATGTTGAGCTGCGCAAGCAAATAAGGGCAACAAGTAATGTTAATATAAAACACTTTAATTGACTGGTGAAAATTGTGATTTATTGTTTAATTTTCTTTGTCAAATATTAGGGATGACAATAGTCGAGCTAAAGTTTCTACCAGGGCTCGAGCCTGAGGCAGCTAAGCTCCAGCTCGAACTAAACTCGGCTTAGCCTGACCTGTTTTTTATTTTTATTAAATAAAAATAAGAATTGAGTTCATCCTTAAACATAATTTTTTGAAACAATTAGGCTTGAGGTCAGTTCGGTCTGAGACTGGCTTGTTAATTTCAGACTGGGTTGTGATAAGTCGATATGAGGCCTAAAGTACGGTCAATTCGAGCTTGAAAAGTTGACTTTAGATCAGGTAAGCGGATCGGGTTTAATTGTCATTTCTACCGAATATACTTTACTTAATTATATGATTATTATTGTAATAATTAATGTAATTAAAATTGTATGAATTATTAAACTTTTAACAATTTTATTAGCCTTTAGTTTAATTTATTAAAAATGGGATCTAATTATACTGTTATTTATTTTAATAATTTTAACAGTTAAAATTATTCAAATTATTTTATATAAAGAAAAATAGTAAGTCAATATTAATTATAAAAAGTTATTAAAATAAAATTTTATCTGAATTTTTAATATAACGTAAAATATGTATTATTTTAAAATTAATTCATTTTATATTGTGAAATTAGAAGAAAATTGCGACGCCTTTTTTTATAATATTATTTCACAAGAAATAATTATAAGGAAAAGTCATTTTAATTCATGGAAACGAAAACGACTTGAGTTGAAGTAAAACGTCAAGTCCCGTCACACTGCAGTGAGACGGCACCGCTTAAGTAAATGGACATTTTGGTCGATCAGGGCTTTGGGATCCCTCTCAGAAGTTTGGATTGTGTGCAAATTGGACTACTAAGTTCTTGGATGGGGCCTAAATCTTTTAACGGGCCAAACTTAATTTGATCAAATTTTGGGTCGGACTCATATTTGAGAGGTTGGTCTAAGAGACCCGAGCAACCCGATTAGTCGCTTAAAATAGTGTCGTTTCGAAAAACTTTGTAAAATAATATCATTTTGGCTAAGTTTACATAAATTCAAATTTAAAAAAAACGGCATCATTTTAATTATTTATAAGTTTAATTTAATCATATATCAATTAATCATATTTGTTTTGATTGTACATTGAACCAACTCATGCTTGAGGGAAAGGAACAATCAACTATTGATGCGTGGCTAGATAGTTGAGAGCGGAGTTTGGCTTTAGTTAGATTTTAGGTTCGATTTCATGCTAGCTCCTTAAGTAAGAGTTTGGGGCAATCGGGGTTTTAACTGTGCTGGACCTTTGATAATGAGATGTGTCCGTTTGGTCTGCTTGTGAGGTAGTGTGCCAGTTGAGTCCTCAGAGAGGTGTACTCGTTTGACCCGCTTACGAAGTTTCCTCGAATTAAAAAAAAAAAAGAAAAAAAGGAACAATCCACTTGATTATTCAATTAAAACGACGTCATTTGTTAGGTGAATTCAACATTTGTAAATTTATTAACATTATAGACCAATTCATGTCATATATATATAAAAAAAAACCATATGCCATTACAAATTCAATAAAAAAAAGATAACTATATAAGAGTCCACTATATATATATAGAGGATATCCTGGTGGGTCTCTAATTTGGAGTAGTGTTCAAAGGACCCATCCCTGAATGAAGTTTGTCTCCATAGTCAAGCTTTTCTGAACAGACGATCCTTCACCTGCAACGAACTGATGGTACCTGTTTCAGAACAAAACCAAAATCAGTTTCTTATAACGATCATGCACTTGCAAATCATCTTCACTTCTTCTTTCTGATGGATCATTATATGCAATATGAGTTCGCCAAAAATTTCCAGGCACACACCCGATTTGCAAAACAGGTCCAGGATCACAATCCAAAGGATGGGTATGAGAAGGATGCATGTGAAAGTTGCCATTTTCATCAGCTGCAGCGGAGCTCCATAACCCTTGAACTGCAAGACTTTGTCCTTCTGCTTCCAGCTGAAATTTTGTCGGAAACACACACAGAGAAAGTGAAAATCGTTGGAGACAAAACAAAGATTGCACTTAACATCGAAAATGGTGATTAACTACTCAAACAACACCTTATTCTTCAGATGCTTGTTTAAGTCCCCCAGGTGACGTTCCTGCAAGTATAGAGTGAACAGAAGTTTACGAAGAAACTGTGAAACTAATTATATATGAAGATCCTTCAATTTCATGACTAGTTTTAATCCACCTTTTTGCGAAGATCTTCCATTTGCTCTAACATGATCTGGGTCTGCACCAAAAAATGAAAAGACAGCACCATACTTACACTTCAAGTGTAGATTATCTTTTCAAAAACTAACCAGAACCATACTATTTCTTTATCAAGCTTCAACCTTAGCCACTATGTTTTATGTAATGTACCTTTCTTTGCCTAGCTAAAGTAAGAGCTCCTTCAAGCTGTTTCTCAAGATTCTGAAGCTCTTTTACGTTCAGAGGCCCAAGATCTTCCCCAAGCAAATGCCTTAAGAAACTGAAACTGTCACTAAAATATATATACATATAAAAATTTTTGGTACAAGAGAATCACAGAGAAGCTTAGTTACAACCTTTGAGTTCGTTGAAGAGACTCATATTTTGCCTTTAACTTTGTTACTTCCTGATACCAGCTCTTGAAAGATCACCAAATACAAAAGAAATTAAGTTGATAGAATATTATATAAGAGTAAAATGCTAACTGAATTTAAAGGGACTGCTTTTTGATGGAGTTACATGAATCAAAAGCAGGCAAAGAAATTCAGGAAATACAAACCTGGGTTTGATGTTCTATGCTGTTGTCCTGAGGAGTATAGCAACAACGTTGGTACCTCTCAAGTGTTTTGGTTATTCTGCTAAGACGATCATTCAACAAAAGCATTTGTTAGTTTTATAAAATTGGTAAATTTGAAAGCTTTTTGATATCATAAACTTGATCAAAATTTTAATGGAATATTCAAAATCTCTAATTTGTAGATTAAGATCAATTTTGCATTATCTTATTCTTAGGAAAAGGTGTGATCATCAGTATCAAACTAGTGAAGCTAGATTCATTAACTAGAAGATCAAAGACAGATCTTTGAAGATGGGTGTGATTGATTATGCTTCACATCCACATTGGGAGACAAGGGAATGGAAGAAACCAGTAGATCAAAGAGAAAAGTGGACAACTATCAGTCCTCTGAGACCTTCAGGACTGACTGATGTAAGCTTTTTTGTGCTGTTTTTTTGGAGGAAGAAAAAGAAAATCCCAGAAACATACAAGGAAAATGAAAAGTAAAGAAGCAGGTAAGAAAACCCTAGATCTTACACAGAGGTCCAAGAACAACATCACTAGTTAGTGACTAAAGAGTTATTAATGCTGACTTGAATCGCATATTTTCATATCTGTCACTCAACCAGTGGAACCAGCGAAGAAGAATCATAGGCCTGTAACAGACAGAGGGATAGAGAAGAAGGGTTTTTTTCGTAGGACGATGAAACGTGTCTGAATGTCACTTGGAAGAACCTCAAACTCAAAACCCATGTCTGAGTCGATCCAAAAACATACCCAAAACCCAAAAGAATCTAACGAAAATGATGAACGCACTGAGAACCAGAGAATAAAAGGATGAGCTTGAGAGATAAACGAACATGACAAGTAAATAAAACAGTGCAGTGTCATGAACACATAAATTCCATTAGAGAAAAACATACAAATCTTGAGCACAAAACAAATAGCTATCTATATAGCTTTATATGAGCTTATCAGAATCCTAAGGAACCAAATAAACCTTTAAAAACCCAGAAACGAAAGCTAAGAACTACGAACACAACAAGAAGAGAGAAACCAGGATGGTGCAAGAAAAATCCAAACGAATAACTGCGAGAACACTCACTTAGTGAAGAAGAAAAAAAGAAAGAGAAGTGAAACCATACCCAGCACTACCAAATTCATAGAGCTTGCCACGACTAGAGAAGATGATGAGGGCAACCTCAGCATCACAGAGAACAGAAAGTTCGTAAGCTTTCTTAAGCAGACCATTTCTTCTCTTGGAGAAGGTGACCTGCCTGTTGATCTTGTTTTCTATCCTCTTCAGCTCAACTTTTCCTCTACCCATTTTGTCTCTCTCTATTTGTGTATCACACAGATGAGTAGTGCAGTAGATAGACAAACAGATATGTAGCAAATTTTACCACGTTTTGATTGTATTGTGTGTGCTAAGAAGCCATAAACTTTCCTTTCTTAAGATGGGGTTTGGTTAGTTTTGTTTGTGGAAGCCTAGTAACCAAGAATGGCTGTGGCTGTGGGTAGGCTAGTAGCTATAGGTGCGGTAGCTATTGAGAAATTGATCATGAAGAGTGTAAGAGATTGAGAAGTGAGAAGTGGAAGTTACAGTGGTGAAGTGAGTGTCTAAGTAGATATGGAAGCAGAGAAAGTGCAGTGGCATCTTCTTTAACAATAAAAAAGGAAGCCTCCGTTGTATAATTCTTCCTCTATTTTTTTAAATTTTAATATAAAAAAAAGCTTTTACACTGACGTGGAATTGTATTATTGGCTAAATTGAAAATGATTAATTGTATTAAATTTCACGTTTAAAAATATAACAAAAGAATTTTGTGGTAAGGCAACAATATTACAAAGAAATAAATAATAATTTTAATATATGAAATTTGAAATAAAAAATGAAATTTCATAAAGATTTAGTGTAATTAATTAAAAAAGAATAAAAATTTTCTTTTAATTTTTTAAAAATTGATATCTATATATCAAGATTAAAATTTTCAATACTTTTTTAGAGTAACCGGTGAGACTGTTTCTTTGTGATCAAAAGGTTAAAGATTTGAATTATGGAAATAGTTTGTTCGTAAAAAATGCGAAGAAAAGTTACGTATATTTTAAAACATCGCAAAATGCCTTATTTTCTTGTAATGATTCCTGTGCACGAGGTATAGTACATCAAATATACGTAACTTTAAACGTCACAAAATGTCTTATTTTCTTGTAATGACTCCGGTGCACAAGGTATAGTATATCAAATATACGTAATTTTTTCTTTCATCACAAAATGTCCAAAAACGTCACAGAATACAATTTGTGAAGTTTTAAAAAACGTTAAAAAAATTTCGCAAAATGTAATGTAGGCAGAAGGTTTCTGCGATAATTTATATAAAACGTTACGAAAAATATTAACATTCCGTGACGTTTTTAAAAACGTCACTGAAAAGTTGTAGTAAGTTGTTGTTGTTGTTTTTGAAGTGAAAATAAAAGAATTTATGTTTATAAGTAATTAATTTTAGAGGAAATTTTGTACAATTTAATAGATAATTTGTTTGTGATCATTGTATAATTTATTTTAAAATATTATTATTTATAAACAGTCATAACACTCAATCTTAGTGCATTGTCCAGCAGTGTTCAAAATTAAAAAAGATTGATTTTGTTAATTTCTTTTTAAGAAAAGCATAATTAATCCAACACCCTTTTAACATTCAAATTAATTCCTTAAAATTGTGTTTAGTTTGTTTTTTAGAGTTAATTTTATAATAAATTGATTTAAGTCGTACAAGCAAGCGTAATGAAATTTCAAAAATATTTTTTATCAATGTTTTAAAAATCGAACTGGTTTGATCGACTTAATAGCGAAACCTTGAATTAGTCGACTTTCCAGTTCAATTTCTAATTTTAAGTTTGATTTAGTTTAATAATTTTTGTTGTTAAAAATCGTTCATTTTATTAATTAATTAGCCAATTTTAATAAATTAATTAGTTTTCACATATCAAAATAAACTAATAAATTTTTGTTTAATTGTCCTTTTTTTAAACAAAGCTTTAAATTTTAAGATAATTAAGGGTAATCGTTTTTAATCATTTTTCAAAATTTTCAAATTTATTCAATTCTTAATCAGTTTTATGACGGTTTAATACCAGTTAAACCTTTTAAACCTTAAATCTCTTGTCTTACATATCTAACTTCTAGTCTGATTTTGAAAACATTAATTTTTATAATTTTATGGAATTATGTTAAATTATAAAGTCTAAGAAATACTAATATTTTAAAAATAAATCAAAAAAATAGAAAAATTGTAAACTTAATTACCTTAATTATGAGCATTTAAGCATGACTATTACTTAGTAACTTCCTTCTTTTGTCACATATTAATATACATATTTAGGATGAACCCAAATTGGAGAAGAAATTGATTCTTTCCCTTGCAAAATTAGGCTTCTTCTTTTGTCCCCAACAAACTAAATTGGCATTAACAAGAAACTAAACTTAATATTATTTCATAACAAAAGTGGCAATACGTGTTTATTAGGGTCTCTATGGTATGCATATGTGACTTACGACATGATTAAACAATTGGCTAATCATATACATCACACATCATATTAGTAGTGTAATTATTCTATCATGAGTCATGACTTAGACATTTTTGGAACCGATGATTAAGGTCGGAAAATTAGTTTGACTCAACTTAGTCTTAATTGATCGAGCTTTAAGTTCAGCTCACGTTCATGTTGCCAAGTTTGGTTCGGTTAGAAATTTGAAATATTTACATCTCCAATTTTTACAAGCTGTTAAAAAAGTTTGTACGTCATAAACAGAGTAAAGTTGTGTATTATTGGATCTTTCCAAATCTCGTGATTTAGTACCTGTTTGGATAGATTTTTGGAAGGTTAATAAGTATTTTTTTCATCATAAAAGCTTTTTTTTAGAAAAATGAGTGTTTAACTGTAAAATAAAAAAGGACTTCTTTAATAGATATGACTTTTTTGACAGTTAAAATATAGCTTTTTAAGAAGCTCAAATTTGAAGCTTATAAAAAAAAGTATCTTTTTAGGTTGATTTTTCTGATTAATTAATGAGCTTATTCTTTAGTTCATTTTTTTCCTTACGCTTTACACATAATTCTCACAATACCTACAAACTCATCTTTGCGTTTATTTTGAGATTTATATAATATTATTTATTTTTAATACGTTTTAATTTTTATTTGTGATATTAGTTTTACTTACATTATAATCCATATAAAAAATTTGGATAGATATATTTTCATTTATGTTTCATATGGTTTAAAATTATATAATAGTTGATATATTGTGCTTTACATAAATAATTTATATTACAAAATAAATTAAAATTAAAATTAAAATTACTTTTTATTTTTATATTACCAAACAGTCAACTGTATGAAGCTCTTTTTTAAATAACAACTAAATAGTCAACTAACTTCTTAGAAAATTTCTTTTCAGAATAAATTTACAAGAAAAATTTTACTGATAAAAACTCTACTAATATAAGCTTGAAGAAACAAAGGCTTATTAAGATTTCATCTTACCGGTGATAATGATGATGATTTTATAATTTTTATACAATATAAATATTAATTTAGAATTAGTCGAAATATTAAATGATACTACACTTGTAGATATGTCTAATGCATTAACATTGATCCCTCTCACCTGCTGCAATGATTCTGATCCGCTTTCAAAGCCAACCCCACCTCCACTAGTACTTGAACAAATACGGCGGCTCAGCCTCACTCTCATTAGTTCACTTTGCTCTTGTACTGGAACGCGCTATTCACTTTCATTAACCCGAAATAGAATTCTCTGTCCACTGCCCTCAGAATCACCTTACTCGGTAAATAGATCCTCCATTGGGGATTGCAAAGTCGGTCCATAACGGATCGATCCGAAATTAATAAATCAAATTAAAATTTAGGTCAAATTTAAAATGATTCCATCTTAATCAATTAAATTAAAATCTTAACATAAATAAGATCAATTTTTGGGTTAATTTTAAGTTAAATTTATTATTAAATTAAGTTATATTTATTTTAAAATTAATGGATTAAGCTCAAATTAATTAAAATTTATATTGAATTTAAATTTAAAATTCAATTAAAATTAGTTAAACTAAAATAATATTATTTTAGTCCCAATTATGGTCAAATTTTGAATTTTGATATTTGCTAATATTTTAAAAACTAGACCGGAAGTTAAACAATAAGACAAAAGGTTTAAAGTTTAAAAGGTTCAACCGGTATTAAATCATCATAAAAACGATTAAAGATTAAATAAAATTAAAGAATTTGAAATATGATTGAAAGAGAATGTCCTCATCTTTCGAAAAAATTTAAATTTTAATTGAAAAAGAGACTATTAAATAAAAATAATTGATTTATTTTAGTTTTTAAGAACTTATTAATTTATAAAAATTAACTAATTAATTAATTAATTGATTAATTTTTAATAACAAGAGTCAAACTGAAAAATCGAATGGTTCAAGAATTTTACGATTGAATCAACCGAATTGATTGAGTTTTTAATCATTGATTTTTACCGACTACTAAGTTCATTTATTAACTCCATATTTTGGAATTAATTATTTAAAATTAAATAAAAAACCAAAAATTTCAGAAGTAAAACCAATATACCAAAATCAAACATTGTTTTAAAAAATCAGACCGAAAGTTGAATTGGTAAAACAAGAGGTTTAAGGTTTAAAAGATTCAATTGGTATTAAACGGTTATAAAATTGGCTAAAAATTGAATAAAATTAATTTTTTTTAAGTATAATAAAAAAATTGTCTTTATCATATTTATTTTAATTTATAATAAAAATGATAAATTGAGGATGAGGAGGCTAACATTAAAGTGGCACATTATTTCCTAGTAGGGTACAACTACTCCTGGAAAGGGACAGAGAACCAGGTCATTGAGTAGTGTAGGGTGATGGTGGTTAGAGCTTACCAAATAAAGAAAGCTTTTGACGGGGCCTGGTCAGGAGTCTTGAATGCAACTTTCCATATATTGCAATAGCCTGAGCTTTCAACTTTAAGCACTAAGCATGCCCAAGTTTGTTCCTTTATAGTAAAAGAGGGAACAAAGAGGACACAGTGAAACATGAGTTGCTTGGAATTTATGCTCTGTCTCTTTCCGTAAAGACTAGTGTCCCATTTGATTTTTTTTCCCTAAATTATATAAATTGGGTTATTTTGGAAATAGTGTGTGGAGATTGTATGAATACATATTGGCACATTTAAATGGGACTTATATAGGTAAAGACAACTGGGTCAAGTTTAGACTCGACCCGACTTAAAGTCAACAAGCTATGTTAAGGTTGATTAGATCTTAGGCTCACTCTTTTGAAAAAGGGTCTTAGGCAGAGCTTGAGCTCGAGTTGTCCAAGCTCGAATCCACTCTTATAAGCAAAACAATATTTTTATTAAAAATGATATCATTTTTGTATTTTAATTTTTAAAAAAATTACATAAGTTGACTCGAGCTTTGACTAAATTGGGTCTCAATCAGGCCTCGGATCAAGACTGACCCATTGTCTATTGCAATGTATATGTTAGCCATGCTAGGTCAGGCATTCTTATTTAATTTTTATTGGCAAAGTATACAATAATTATGTTATATTTTGAAATGATAACAAGTCGGGTTGAATTGAATCGGGTCAATTATGCCATCACTCTATAGGATGCGCTTATGCTTGAAGCTGAAGCATGAGCTAAGCAGGCTATTTCTTTTCTACGCCTAGTTAATGAGAAAAATTGATCATATGCCCTTACAAATCCCAGCCCTAATAGGATTTGTTTCCTAAATGTAAAGACATTTACATGGGACTTCTATAGGTAAAGACAACTGGGTTAAGTTTAGATTCAATCCGACTTAAAGTCAACAGGTTATATTAAAGTTGATCGAATCTTGGGCTCTTTTTTTGAAAAAAGGGTCTTAGGTAGAGCTTGAGCTCGAGTTGTCTAAGTTTGAATCAACTCTTATAAGCAAAACAACATTTTTTGTTGAAAATGATATCATTTTTGTATTTTAATTTTTTTTTAAATCAAGTTAAGTTGACTAAATTGGGTCTTAGACAAGCCTTGGACCCGGCTAGCTCATTGTCCATTGCAATGTATATGTTAGACATATAGGATGGGGCATTCTTATTTACACCCTATTTGAAAACTGATGAACATCTGTTTGGAAGTAAAAAACTAGCATGAATTGAATTCAACTATGAATTCAATTA
>JANIJH010000009.1:49151810-49177353 GCA_024520975.1 Erythroxylum areolatum
CCCCGCCCCGAATATAAATGGGGAAAAATCCCCATCCCCTACCCCGTTTATTCGGGGCAAAATGTGCCCCCATACCCTCCCCGTTAGGGTCGGGGAATATCGGATCCCCATCGGGGCGGGGCTTTTTGCCATCCCTATCTTCACTTAAGGAATTGTCCGCTACTTTATCTGAAAGTTGTAATACTTAACGGAGATCTTATTTCATACCAAAGATTGTATATGAAATGATAAAAACGAAAAAATATGAAATAATTGATTTTGGTTCTATTTTACATTTTGAAACAGTATTTGATGCTGAAACGAGCTTCGATTTTTACGAAACAGTTAAAAAAATTGTTTACCAGTGCTCGATCTAGATCTTTCAACAATTTTCTCAATACACAATCTCTATAAATAAGTGAGAGAATCGCATGCTTACAATTGATATAAACAATTACAGAAGACCTTAACTTATACATAGCCTCTATATCTGATTTCTCCTTAACAATGTCGATATGGATTAGGTCCATACTAAAAAGAATTCATTTTTTCACAGATTTCAACCCATCAATTTAGATAATTTATTGGGTCACTTTTATTATTTCTATCTGGATTAAATTACACAATTTAATCGATAATTTTTTAAAAACTAAAAAATATAATTAATATTATCCAGCTTTATAAAAAAGGGACAAAATTGTCCGGAAAAAGTTTCTTCGTTGATTTGCAATAGAAAATGGACGGATAACTTCATAGGCTTTTTTTTTTTGCCCACGAGATCTCCTAGGCAGTCTCAATTATGAGAAGACACTTTTCAGCCATCCACACTCAAACTAATCCCTACTCGAGCTGGGTAGGTTCTTTGCGAGAGACAAAGCTCTAACTCCAAGTTTTAAACAGCTACATATATAAAAGAGATTTGAACCCACAACCTCTTGAATTGCGCAATTACCTTAATGATGTAAGGATTGCAGATACTATTACTTAGACTCTCTATCCGAATGGTGCATTTTCTAACAAGTTCTGTCATTAGTTGTTATTTTTTAACTCTATTGAAGTCTTGTGGTATAATTTTTTATGCAGTAATTCTTTGACTCCTAAAGCCTCATTTTATCACCTGGTTTGCGATTAAAAACAAACTCATAACCAAAAGACAATTACATAGAAACGAGGAAGATTATTATATTATACAATCTTACTCTTATATAGTAGAAAGATTGTTGTGGATAGATCTAAATATAATGCAACGAACATTTATGCCACATAAATAAAATATTTTGTATTAACACTATAAAATGTTAAACTAACATTTGAAAGTAATTAACTTCTATATACATTATGTTTAATAAGTTGATTACAACATAACATGCAATTTATATTTAAATGTATTAAAGGTTGAAAAGAATTTAATTAAACATTTTAACAATAAACAATTAAATATTTAGATATTTAAAATTATATTATAAGGTTATGCTTCTTAAATCAAATAAAACATTTTAAATAAAAATTGTAAAAATTAAGTTGGTGAATTATCAAATCTATATAAATTGAAAATTGTATTATAAAGTTATGATTCATGAGTGACATACTCAATTTATAGTAAAAAAATCATAAAATAATTAAGTTGGTAAAATTGTTGCTACTAACCAAAAAGTAAAATAACTCAATATATAAAACAATAATAATAATAACAATACTCAATATGAATCTCGTTTGATAACTCAGTATGTGAAAAAGAACTAAAATTAGGAATGCTCATCCACAAGCCTACCAACCCGACCCACCATATTAAAAAAACATTGAAAACGACGTCATTTTTTAAGTAATGGCCTGTAGCCCGATCAACTCGGGCTAAAATTGGCCCGGGCCCGGTCAGGCCAAATTTGATATATAGAAAATGAGGAGATGAGATTTCATATTTTTAAATAAACTTCAAAATGGCATTTATTTACACGTTTAAAATAAGTAAATAAAAATAGTTTATGGTTGTCTTGGGCCTAATGAATCAACATTGGGCCTAATCCGTGGTCTGCACATGACCCAGTTAACTCGGACCAAAATCGGACCGAGTCAGGCCAAATTTGACCTCCTTAACTAAAATTAATATACATAAAATGAGAAGCTGGGATTTCATATTTTTAAATAAACTTCAAAATGGCATTTATTTACAAGTTTAAAATAAGTAAATAAAAATAGTTTATGTTTATCTTGGGCCTGATAATTTCAACGTTGGGCCTCTTAACTGCTTCCAGAGAACCCTAATTTGAATCAAGGTTCATGCTTCAGCCCTTATTCATGAACCCGGGCTCGTGAATCTCGTCTCCGATTTCCATCTCTCAGCCCAAAAGGTTGTAGAATTCAAGAATCAGGACCTCAATTTGAGCTCTCATCGCAACTCAGAGTCAAGCTGTATCGTCAAAGTTCTTAATTTCGACGCTTCCAATCATAATCTTCCATTTATCGTAACGTTCAAGGGAAGGAAAATGGGCATTGTATAAAAGATTAGTTGGGTCGGGTGGGATGGTGATGAGTTTTTGTTTTTGTATCCAAGTATTGACTATTAACTAGCGCATTAAACCATTGTAGTGTTTGACTGAGCAACCAAGAGAGAGAGGAACAGCCTTAGCCTCTTACTTTGGTAAAATCCACCTCCACTCTCGCGCCTTATTCGCCTTCCATTTCGTCTCTTTCTCCGATCCTCTCTTCTCCGTTCTCAGAACTTATTTTTTCTTTTGTTCTCTTTTGTTCTTTTTTTTTCCTTTTTTTTTGCCGTCTCATACTGTTGTTTTCAAGAACAACACTAATTTAATTCCGATCTGCTTCCGCCGAGTAATTGGTTGCCGATTGTGTCTTTTTTTTCTTCTTCGGTTTGTTATGTATTAGTAGTGTGATTTATTCGATCAGCTGCATTCATAAGGCGGATCTTGGTCAGATAATCTGAATTATATGGATAATCGGCTGATTCCTATCCGTTGAAATCGAATGTACGTTCTTGACAAGGTAGATCCGTATATTTTATTGCACCCTTTTCATTGCTTGAATTAAAACTTCATTTGATCGAGTTCAAGGTGACACAAAAGGAACGAAAAGTACATTAGTCATATGTGGTGCGGAAAACTGAATTTCTTGTAGGGAAGTCTACTAGAGATTAAGTTCCACATTGCTTCGAATTGTTCATGGGGTGATCTGGGTGTTCTTTTGCTATTTCGTTTTTCAAATATAAATTGCCTTCATAGTTTCTTTCTTGACAATTTATAATTCGTCGCCGCTAGTATGATTTACGGCATTCTATTAGTTATGGACACATTTCGTTTTCTGTTGTGTTCTCTTTACTCTGTTGAAGGGTCAGGACTGACGGTTGGTTTCATTTTTTGGACTTCAATTGATAGGTGTTTTGGTTATAAATAGTTTGGATGAGTAGGTGTTAGATTTTTCACAACGTCACAAGATGGAAGACGAAGAAGAGAAGAAGGACATTGGAAAAATTTCAGAGAGGGACGAAGTAGGTATCCATGAAACTGTCGTTAGTGTGGTAGAAGATAAAGTAGGAACTTCTTATCCAGGTGATAGGAATACTGATGGTGATGGTGAAGTGGACATAGAGTATAGGAATGGACAGTCACACGGGGATGATTGTGTTTCTGTGGTCACTGCTGCAGAAGAAGATCAATTTGAACAAGTGTCACTGAAAGATCATGAAAGGGCTACTGTTGAATTTCAATCCCATCACATGGAGTCAAACAGATCATCAAATGTGGACTATCAGAGTCCTTCATCTGATGGATTTGGAGAAGCATCTCAGAACTTTTCTGGAGTTTTTAGTTCGGAGTACGATGATCCTTCCTCATTCTCTGTAGTTCGACATAATGGTTCTACATCAAGCCCTGGACCCCAGGCCCAATATGGTTACACAATTAAGCAATCAAATTCATCAACTAGTCTAGATAATGCCTACTTTACAGACATGGGATATTCCCCTGTTGATTCACCTCAAAAGGCTAAGCCAAAATCAGCGATGCCTAATGTATCGCCAGAGTTGTTGCATCTAGTGGATTCTGCTATTATGGGGAAGCCCGAAAGCTTGGACAAGCTGAAGAACATTGTGAGTGGAGTTGAGAGCTTTGGATTGGGGGAGGAAGCAGAGAGCGTTGCTTACTCTGTTGTTGATTCACTCTTGGCCACAATGGGTGGGATTGAGAGTTTCGAGGATGAGGATAGCAACCCTCCTAGTGTCATGCTGAACTCTCGGGCTGCCATTGTAGCTGGAGAGCTTATTCCTTGGCTTCCTTGGCTAAGTGATACCGAGGTTTTTATGTCTCCTAGGACAAGAATGGCTAGAGGGCTTCTGGTCATATTACGAGCTTGCACAAGAAATAGAGCAATGTGCTTCATGGCAGGACTGTTAGGAGTTCTTTTGGGGTCAGCAGAGAAGATCTTTCTTCAGGATACTGGCTCAGCAGAGCATATGAGATGGGATGGAACTCCTTTATGCCACTGCATCCAATACTTGGCAGGACATTCACTCAGTGTAATTGATTTGCGGAGATGGCTTCAAGTCATCAGGAAGTTGCTTCAAACTTCATGGGCATCTTACTTAATGCTTGCATTGGAGAAGGCAATCAGTGGAAAGGAGTCAAAAGGACCAGCATGTACTTTTGAGTTTGATGGTGAAAACTCGGGTTTGCTTGGTCCTGGGGAGAGCCGGTGGCCATTTACAAGTGGGTATGCATTTGCTACATGGATCTACATTGAATCTTTTGCTGATACATTGAACACAGCTACTGCTGCAGCTGCCATTGCTGCTGCAGCTGCAGCTAAGTCAGGGAAAACATCTGCTATGTCAGCAGCAGCAGCGGCCAGTGCACTTGCTGGTGAAGGCACTGCCCACATGCCACGGTTGTTCAGTTTCTTGTCTGCTGATAATCAGGGAATAGAAGCATACTTTCATGCACAGTTCTTGGTTGTTGAAAGTGGCAGTGGAAAGGGGAGGAAGGCTTCTTTGCATTTTACTCATGCATTCAAGCCACAATGTTGGTACTTCATTGGTTTAGAACATATTTGCAAGCAAGGTATCATTGGAAAACCTGAGAGTGAATTGAGGTTGTATATTGATGGATCCTTGTATGAAAGTCGTCCTTTTGAGTTTCCTAAGATCTCTAAGCCCCTTGCATTTTGTTGCATTGGGACAAATCCACCCCCTACTATGGCTGGCTTACAACGTCGTCGTCGTCAGTGTCCCTTGTTTGCTGAGATGGGGCCTATTTATATATTTAAAGAGCCAATTGGCTCAGAAAGAATGGCTCGTTTGGCATCTAGAGGTGGGGATGCACTGCCTACTTTTGGTCACGGTGCAGGGCTTCCTTGGTTAGCAACAAATGATCATGCTCGCAATTTAGCAGAAGAAAGTTTCCTCTTGGATGCAGAAATTGGAGGTTACATTCATCTCCTCTATTACCCAGCATTGCTTAGTGGGCGTTTTTGTCCAGATGCTTCCCCTTCTGGTGCCACAGGTGTGCAGTCATGTCTTTGTTTTTAGTTTCTTCGTCTTTATTTCAGGGTCCTATCTATTGTTTCTGTATTATTGGGTGGCCCAGGAAGATGCTTATTTCTCTCCCTCTCTGCCTGCCCTCTCAGGTGTAGTTGAATCCCAATTTGAACTGTTCCTTCTTTCTAAAGTATGTTACTGGATGTTGATTTGAGACATGAGAATCACCAAAGTGTTTTTAGAAATCTTTCATTTTCTCAAAATATAAAATAAACTAGTAATGCTACTGAACTTTGACTAGTTCATAGGAAAATTTTGGTGTGGTGGGTGTATTAAATCCCTAGAGTGATTCAATTTTTTTGGATGTATTTCTGAAGATCCCTCCATATGATGATTTAGGCATTCTTCGGCGACCTGCTGAGGTTCTTGGGCAAGTTCATGTTGCTACACGAATGCGGCCGGTGGAGGCTTTATGGGCTTTGGCTTATGGTGGTCCCTTGTCTTTACTTCCTATGGTTGTAAACAATGTGCATAAAGATAGTCTGGAACCCGAAATTGGAAATCTTCCTTTGTCGTTGGCAACAGCTGCTTTGGCTGCCCCGGTGTTTCGAATTGTTGCCACAGCTATTCAGCACCCTGGAAACAATGAAGAGTTGTGCCGTGCCAGAGGCCCTGAAATTCTTTCTAAAATATTAAACTATCTTCTCCAAACTCTGTCTTTGTCAGATGCTGGAAAGCTTAATGGTGTGGGAGATGAGGAGCTTGTTGCAGCAGTTGTTTCGTTGTGTCAATCTCAGAAGCATAATCATGTTCTAAAGGTGCAGCTATTCAGTACTCTCTTATTGGATCTGAAAATATGGAGTTTATGCAGCTATGGACTGCAAAAGAAACTTCTGTCATCCCTGGCAGACATGGTTTTCACAGAGTCAACAGTGATGAGAGATGCCAATGCTATTCAGATGCTTCTTGACAGCTGTAGAAGATGCTATTGGACAGTTGCTGAGAAGGACTCCGTGCACACATTCTCATTCAATGGGGCTGCACGTCCAGTGGGTGAATTAAATGCTTTGGTTGATGAACTTCTAGTGATCATTGAACTTCTAATAGTTGCAGCACCTCCTTCAATGGCTGCAGATGACCTCCGCTGTCTACTAAGATTCATGGTTGATTGCCCTCAACCTAATCAGGTAAATGCAGTGGTTATAGTTGTCTGCCAATTTGTCATCTAGAACATCTATTCAGGTTTCTGCTTGTCATGTCCTAACTAAAATATCATGTTAAGTTGGTAACTTATCTTCATTTTCCTCCTGGTGATTTATAGTTATATCTGCTTATCTTTATATTGTTAAGTTCCAATAGATGGCTTCTAAACGTGTATGATCCCTCTGCAATTTTTTTGTGATGCGGGAACTGGAGGGCATCTGGAAGTTAACAAGCACCATACATATAACTGTATGAGATAAAGGCTTTACACCCTTGAGCTATGCGTGATACGCATCCAATTTTTATATAGAAATCATTAAAACTGTTTTCTTATGCTTGAATAAGTGTTTTTCAAATGTTGTGAGCAATTTTTTTCATCTTAGTTACAAAAAATCGTGTCATTTAAAGTCTTCATTGTGCCAATATCTAACTTAACAACATTTTTCTGGTAGATTTTCCTTGAGATCTGCCTGTTTAATGTTTTCTACTTTCACACTGACGAATAACAAGCATTATATTGTAGTATGGCCTTGTGGATAGGCAATGATGTTTTCTGAACCATTTCTTTATCTGATGAAACTGACTCAGTGCAGTCTCTATCCAGATTGCTAGGGTATTGCATCTTATCTACAGGCTGGTAATACAACCAAATGCAACCAGAGCTCACACATTTGCTGAGGCATTCATAAATTGCGGTGGGTTGGAAACGCTTCTTGTACTGCTTCAGCGGGAAGCAAAAGCTGGTGACCATAACATCCAAGAAGTGACAAAGAGGGACAATATTTTGGCTGTTCAAGAAACAGAAAAAGATGGTGCTAGTGAAGTTATTGAAAGAAGTTGCAATGATGAAGCAGGAACTTTGAATGAAAGAGAGTTTACTTCACACGAAAAAGATTTTCAAAATGAACAATCTTATGGCAGCGGTGGAATTGGAGCCACTTCTGCTGGCTTAAACATTGAGAGGCTGTCATCTGTTTCTGAAAATACCTTCATGAAGAATTTGGGTGGGATTAGTCTTTCAATTAGTGCTGATAATGCAAGAAACAACGTCTACAATGTTGACAATAGTGATGGTATTGTTGTTGCTGTAATCGGACTGTTAGGTGCCCTAATAACATCAGGGGATTTGAAATTTGGTTTGCAGGCATCTGACATGACAAGTAACTTATTGAGTGGAGTGCTGCAAGAAGGTAGTACAATGTTTGATGACAAGGTTTCTCTTTTACTCTTTGCAATGCAGAAGGCATTCCAGGCTGCGCCAAACAGGCTTATGACTACCACTGTGTACTCGGCTTTATTAGCAGCCTCGGTATTCTTCTTTCTTCAGTTGACTGTGGGTGCTGAATTGTTCAGAATCTGTCTGTGCGTAATGTATGACCCATTAAAAACTCATAATACATGGTTTATATCTCAATTTTGATTTATCCTCAAATTTGGAATTTTCTGACCTTAGTGAAGTTTGTGCTTCATGTCATGAATAATTCATCTTGCAAGCACCACATGTGCTCTGTTTTGAGCACCATTGAATTGAAAGGGATAATTCTGTCATCCAATGCCTAACATTCAAAGTTGGTGTTTGAAGCTTCTGATGGTCAATTGAACTATCAATATTTGCAAATTTTAGGGATTGGTTTATTATTCCGTCTGTGGCTTCATAACTATATGTTGTATCTGGTGAAATTCACAGATGTCCAATACATGAAACTTGATATTTTCTGCAGATAAATGCTTCTTCAACAGAGGATGGGTTGAACTTCTATGATTCTGGTCACCGCTTTGAACATTCGCAACTTCTGTTGGTTTTATTGCGTTCACTGCCTTATGCATCTAGGGATTTGCAAAGTCGAGCATTGCAGGTAATACATATATGTTTCTCCTTGATTATGCTTAGTGTAACTCATGCATCTCTTTAACCACTTCTGTCCGTGGATGTTTGTCCTTTTCTTTTACTTGGAAACAACAGATCCATTTTGTAAACAAAAACTGATATTTCTGGTGTAATCTTTTAACCAGATTGACTTCCTATGCAACATGGAATAGGCAGTGATGATGCTAGTACTTGTTTGAATTTTGCTTGCAGAATCTCAGTTAGACCTATATCATTCAATTCACTCTGTGTTGTCATTTATAGAACTGATCATTAGTTGATTACTTGCCTCATTTGTCTCTAACAAGATGTATAAGATTCACGTGGATCATTAATTCATTTTAGAAAAAGAAGTTTGTGAATTAGCTTATTCTTTCTTCTGTAAGGTATTGATGACAAGAATTAGAGTAGTTCTCTTCACAGTATTTACCATTTAGTCATCTATCTTCAAGAGTGAAGTCGACCTCTCTTTCTCACTTTCTCTTGATTTAATCTTCAAAATTTGTTCATTTAATTTGTTCTCCTCATTACTCATAGTTCTTGATATTTGGTTGTACTTTCTGAGTCACTTCTTTCTATATGATTTCAGGATCTTCTGTTTTTGGCTTGCAGTCATCCAGAAAACAGAAGTAGCCTGACGGGAATGGAGGAATGGCCTGAGTGGATACTGGAGGTCTTAATCTCTAATTATGAGGTGTGATTTGTAACCACTATCCAGATATAAGTAATTCCAATCAGTTTTGTCTTCAAACAGCTAAAGTCTGACTATCACTATGAGTAACATTTTGTTAAACATCGACGTGTTGAGGTTTTTGTTGCTTGGTTTTGCAGATGGGTGCAACCAAAAATTCCAGTGTGACTAGCTTAGGGGACATAGAGGACCTCATACACAACTTCCTGATTATAATGCTGGAGCACTCAATGCGCCAGAAGGATGGTTGGAAGGTGAATATTTATCTATGTTTTTATGTGTTAGATTTAAGAATAAGAAATTCTGAAAAGTTTAAGGGAAGAATGTCATTCAGGTCTAGAATGAGCCATTTAATTTATCCCTTCTATTATACGCTTCCTGGCTGTTTGGTTTACAAATACCTTCATGTGTGTTTAGCCATCTGACATTATGTGCCTGCTTTGTTGCCATTAGTTGCTTTACAGTTTTCAGATATAGATATATAACAAATTCCTTTGTGCTGCTCTTTTGAATTATGAAATGCTAGAAGTTGGTGCCTTTGATGCTATTTTATATTATTTATACAATATGGTTCTTATTGTTAGTGGTTCTTTGTGCTCTTAAGATTTGGCATCCTCTTTTTCTTGAAAATGTGGTAAGAGTAAGATTTCTATTGCTACCATGAATTGCTCCACTACTTGAGACAGGATAGAATTTAGATGTAATGTATGAATAAAATGTGCATGAATATGTATGGAGACAAGGATATTGTGTTTTACGTTCATCAAACTTTGCACCTCATGATTGAACAGACATGAAGCCTGTCGGCGTTTGTTAGTCCAAGTTATTTGCACACTTGCATTCCACCAGTACAAGTAGTGATCTATTCTTGTGCTCCTAGTTCATTTATTGTTGCCTCTGTTTTACAGGATATTGAAGCTACAATTCATTGTGCAGAGTGGCTATCTATTGTTGGAGGGTCAAGCACAGGAGATCAGCGACATAGGTATAGCCATATATTCTGATTGGTTTATGTTAACTTCTCATTTTTCTGTTTATCCTTGTAAGAAACTGGTGTTTTTAATCTGGATCCCATTTGAATTCTGTTGCTGCGTGGCCATGCTGTTGACTCGTGCTATGGTAGTATTAATTTCTGTGGCCTATTGATCTTGCATTTGGATGGTTTTTGGTATATCTAATTCTCTATAGGTTTTGAATATGCACCACATACGATGCTTCCTTACAGATATATTTTTTAATATGATGTAATGACTTATGGTGCACTGACACTGATTCAGAACAACAGATGTTTTCTTAACATCAAATGATTTACTTTGCCTGTGTAGAATTGCAAGCTTAGAAGCTGATAAGTGGATCTTTTGGTTGTTCCAAATTACAATAAATATTTTTTTGTTGGATTAAGATTAGTATTACCTGCTGCTTTTTACATTTTTTAATGTGATTATTTCTCATAAGAAAGAATCAGTGTTTCATTGTTGGTGGCCCCTGCATCCTGAGTAAAGATCCTGCCTGGATAGCCACCAGAAAATTAGTGCATTTTGTTTTTTTCGATAATGTTTTGCATTTAGTGATTGCAGTTTATGAATTCTATTCTCTGTGTCTTAGTTTTAACTGGTTTAAGAGTTAAATCTAACAATTTGGGTGACAATTATTCCTTTCCTTTTCATCTTGATGAGTTATACCAAATTGATTACTCAATCTGGTAATCTTATTTATGATTGAGTAGACGCGAAGAATCACTGCCTATATTTAAAAGAAGGCTCTTGGGTGGCTTACTAGATTTTGCTGCTAGAGAACTACAGCTTCAGGTAACAAAGAGAAAATCCAGAAGTCTATTTATTATATCTATTTAGAAGTTTTTTGCATTTTGATTCATTTTGGCTGGGTCATGCGCATTGTATTGGTGTGAAACAATATAATGTAGTAATGTAATGCACAAGCCTAACATTGTGACACCACAATCTTCATCTATGATTGGGTTACTTGCTACCAATATCACAATAACAAAATGGTTGGAAGTTGTAGATTGCAGACTTCCAGCTTCTTGCTGTTCCATTTTTCTGCAAAGGGTTGGGGGAAGTGGGGAAAAAACTTATGAATTTAATTAGAAAATACAAATCTTATTTACTCTTTCATGTGTAAACTCAAAACAACTTTGAACTTTGGACATAAAGTCCATATTGTGGATGTTTAAACTTAGTAAAGTGTGAATCTGTTGCTTTCTCAACAACGTTTAAGGTTAATTTATATTGCTAACTTGTTAATCATGATAAGAGGATAGTAAGCTTGAAATCTTTGTGAAGTTTGATGCCAGACTAGAGTATCCAGGGCTGTTATACAGAAAAATGCATTTGGGTAGACATCAGGGTTAATATTTCACAGAAAAACCCTTGCATTTTTTTTTATTTTGTTTCAATTTGAGTTCTTTTGTTGGTTGTTTGTGAGGACTACAACCTTCTATAGCCAATTTATTTTCTTTCTCTGCAGACGCAAGTTATTGCTGCAGCAGCTGCTGGCGTTGCAGCTGAGGGTTTATCGCCAAAAGAGGCCAGAGCAGAAGCGGAGAATGCTGCTCAGCTTTCTGTGGCATTGGTTGAAAATGCTATTGTGATTTTGATGCTTGTTGAAGATCATTTGCGATTGCAGAGCAAACTCTCTTGTGCATCACGTGTTGATACTTCTCCATCCCCTCTTTCTCTTGTATCTCCACTGAACAATAGCTCAAGCTTTTCAGCTGGTAGAGATTCATTTGAAACTCTAGGTGATCGCAGATCGGGTGATTCTGGAGGGCTACCTCTTGATGTATGTATATTCTATTTTGCCCTCTCTGTTTTATTGCTGCACACTCTCATTCAGAACGCTGTTCACTTATGTAATTTACTTGGGAGATATTTTGCTATACTGTTCTTTTTCATCAGAGTTTTAATTTTTCTACTTATGCACTAATGGAAGTATTGTCTTAGGTCCTTACTTCTATGGCTGATGCTAGTGGGCAGATCTCTGCGGCTGTGATGGAACGACTCACTGCTGCAGCAGCAGCTGAACCTTATGAATCAGTTTCTTGTGCTTTTGTATCATATGGGAGCTGTGCTATGGACTTGTCTGAAGGCTGGAAATACAGGAGCAGGCTATGGTATGGTGTTGGGCTCGCTCCCAAAGCAGCTGTCTTTGGTGGTGGCGGCAGTGGGTGGGAATCTTGGAGGTCTGCATTGGAAAAAGATGCAAATGGAAACTGGATTGAACTTCCTTTGGTTAAAAAGTCTGTATCAATGCTTCAAGCTTTATTATTAGATGACTCTGGACTTGGGGGTGGTCTTGGAATAGGTGGAGGATCAGGTACTGGAATGGGTGGGATGGCAGCACTATACCAGTTGTTGGACAGTGACCAACCATTTTTGTGCATGCTTCGCATGGTACTTCTGTCAATGAGGGAGGAGGACAATGGAGAAACCGGTATGCTTATGAGGAATATATCTGTTGAGGATGGGACATCAGATGGATTTCATCAGCAGGGAGGCAACGCTGGGTCCACCGAAAGTAGTGCTCTTATGTTAATGAGACAACCTCGGTCAGCCTTGTTGTGGAGGTAAATGTGAACTTATTCCTGGAGCTTCTTTTTAAGTAAGAGAACTTCATTATACTGGCATAAGGATTAATTGGCTTAGTGATTTTTGGCATACTTAGTTGTTGATCTAGTCTTGGAATGCCATATAATCACTTTTTGATGCCTTTGGGTAGTCTTGTCAAAAAAAGCCCAGGCCCAAACCCGGGGTTTTAACCCTCTTCTTTTCTGTCAAAAAAAATCAAAACCCTAAAAATTTCCACTCTTTGTTTATCAAAATTATAAACCTTCACCAGATTATATCTTGTACATCTCAATATTTTTTCTTTCATTTTTATGAGCGCTTCGTTCTCCATATTTTGTTCACAATTTCAAAAGCCTACATGGGTGATGAAAGGTAGTCATGGGAAACCATGTTCCTGCATAAGATGTGAAAGAAAAAAATCATATGCTTTCTGTTGTGATTTAACCCCCTCCCTCATTATCCCTCATTATATGTGTGCATTCTTGGATTTATGGTCGTTCTCGTACTGCATGTTCAGGATTTTACGATGCACTCTAATCAATTCTTGTACATAGTGAGATCACAGCATTTGGAATTTCTTTCTGGTTGTTTTTACATTGTTTTTAATCAATACATGATAGTTAAACTATTTCACATTACTTTTTTCAGTGTACTTTCACCTATTCTTAACATGGCGATTTCTGATTCAAAGAGACAGAGGGTGTTGGTTGCATCTTGTGTTCTTTATTCTGAGGTTAGTTCTGCATGTCTTCTTCACTATACTTAACTTCTTAGCTCAAGTATAGTTTTTCTCAATAATTTGATTTTGAGATCTTATCAAATTTTTTTTCCCTATTACTGCTCTTTCACCTGCTTCCTGCATATGGACATGGTTCTTTTTTCTTGGTACTTTCAGAATGTTTTTATATTATTTTAGTCTGAAATGTACACTGCAGATCTGGCATGCAGTTGGCAGAGACAGAAAACCTCTACGAAGGCAATACCTTGAGTCTATTTTACCACCATTTGTTGCAATTCTTCGGAGGTGGCGACCAATTCTTGCTGGAATTCATGAACTTGCTACTACTGATGGATCAAATCCTCTTGCTGTTGATGATCGCGCTTTAGCTGCTGATGCACTTCCTCTGGAGGTTTTGTTATCTTCTTACTCTACACCTTATCTTATGACCTTACTACTAACTCCCTTCTCCCATGCAGTCACTACTGAGGGAGTTGTTAGCAAACAAATTACTTGTACCAATGCTGGCTTCTATTAAATTATGTTATTTGCAAATAAATTTTGGTTAAGTTTTCTTTTCCACATATTTGTTTACGACGTTTAAAACACTTTGCTGAAGGGTTTCTATTGCTTGTAAATGATATTGTGGCCTCCTTATTTGGGCAGAAAATTCCCAAACAGATAGTTGTGCTTTGTGCTATTAAATATTTCTGTGAAAATATTTAGAAGCTTTCATTGACCATTATATAAATAATGTACTCTAGAGTGATAGAATAAACCTTTTGTGGTGAATTATATTTTCCATACGGAAGAAGAAAATGGGCTATTAATATTTTAGGGATGTTTACATGCTTCATGTGGTCGTTGAAGATGGAAAAAAGTTAGGAAGAAGTAAAACTGAGGAATTCACAGAAGTGAATATTCCAGATACATGCTTAGAGAGGCTTTAACTGTTAAGCTTTTACCTTCTGGGCTCTCTGCTGTGATCTTTATTTTGATTGCCTCCCTAAATTGGACATAGAATGTAGAAGCTGTACATGAGTGCTACCAAGAATCATCTAACATGGTGCTGCTTTTCCTGATCTATTTCCATTAGCCCTTTGCATTTGTTACATGTGTCTTTTCTTGTGATACTCAGAGCACTATGCTGACAAATTATGTCAACAAGTTCCTGTGTTGGTTCAAGTTGTTCAATCATGGAGTATCTGCAAGCTGTTAATGCATTTCAATCATTTCTCCTCCAGGCAGCTATCTCGATGATCTCTCCTGCTTGGGCAGTTGCTTTTGCATCTCCACCAGCTGCGATGGCTCTGGCAATGATTGCTGCTGGTGCCTCGGGTGCAGAAACCCCAGCTCCTGCTGCACATGCACAGCTCAAGCGTGACTCTTCCTTGCTTGAGAGGAAATCAACTAGGTTGCACACATTTTCAAGCTTTCACAAACCCCAGGAGGTGCCTAACAAAGCCCCAGCTATTCCTAAGGATAAGGCTGCTGCAAAAGCGGCTGCATTGGCTGCTGCACGTGATCTTGAACGTAATGCTAAGATTGGTTCTGGAAGGGGCCTTAGTGCAGTTGCAATGGCAACATCTGCCCAGCGAAGGAATACTAGTGACATGGAGCGGGTGAGGAGATGGAATACTGCTGAGGCCATGGGAGTTGCCTGGATGGAATGTTTGCAGCCGGTTGACACAAGATCAGTCTATGGGAAAGATTTCAATGCCCTATCCTATAAATTTATTGCAATTCTGGTTGCAAGTTTTGCATTAGCAAGAAACATGCAGCGTTCAGAGGTTTGAGACTACTTAAATCACCTTACCATAACATAAAAAGATAGCACAAAAGCATAGCTTATCTCCTTTTCTTTTTTAGGTTGACAGGCGTGCTCAAGTCCATGTTATAGCTAGGCATCGTTTTTCTCGCGGAATTCGTGCATGGTGCAAGCTTGTCCATTGCTTGGTTGAGATGCAAAGTCTGTTTGCGCCATTTGGAGATAAATTTTGTAGTCCTGAACGTGTATGTTTTGAGTTGCTTGCAATCCTACTACATTAATCTCCCCGATCCTATATATTGATATGTAAAATCTTGATATATCAATCTGTTCCTTTTGCAATATATCTTATTCATTATTCTTCAGAAATTTCTTTTAAGAAATGTCGTCACTTTGTCTGAGCAGGTTTTCTGGAAGCTAGATCTTATGGAGAGTTCTTCAAGGATGAGAAGATGCTTGAAGAGGAACTACAGAGGGTCAGATCATTGTGGTGCTGCTGCCAATTATGATGATCAAGTTGAAAGCCACCCTAATCAAGGGAATGTGCCAGTTCTGGCAGCTGAAGTAATCTCAATGGATGAACTCAATGAAGATGATGAACACGGGGAGCTTGATAATTTGGAATCTAGAACCTATGATGTACAAAATAGTGTGGATAGCCAGCCAAGATCATCTGGAATGACTGACCAAAACTTGCAGCCATCAGAGTCAGGTGATACTCAACTTCCTGCTGACAAGGATTTAGAAACACCATCACCAGTTGCACCAGGATACATCCCTAGTGAATTTGATGAAAGAATTGTTCTGGAGCTTCCTTCATCTATGGTTCGACCACTGAGGGTTATACGAGGAACCTTTCAAGTAAGATTTACAAGCAATTATCAGCCTTTCTGGCATTGTACTATTTATAGCAACAATCTCCAAGGCTGTTCCTTTTTGTGCTTACATATTCCATCTTTTACGCTTAAAATTGAAAAACACATTGAATAGAACTTGCGAAAATATGACATAGATCAGTGAGAACTCGGATGTTAAAATTTGTCCAGAAAAGACAACCATCCATGAAGGATTGTTTATAAAATATTTGATGCTGTCACTAACATACCGTCAGACTTTAAAATTTGTCTGTAAGAACTGTTGGTAATAAGTGTTGTGAAGCATCTAGCAGTGACTGATACAGTTGGTATTTGTTGACATTTGAGTTCAGCCTATGGTGGATGAGTTAGAAAGTCAGATGCTTGTCTGTTGACTGCAGTGCTGAATGGGTTAAAAGTAGACTGTGTACTGGGAATTTGGCTTAGATATCCTATATATTGTGGTATGAGGATCTTCTTCCAATAGTTACGTGTAAAAGTGCAGCACATTCATTTGATTGTCTCCTGCTTTTCAGAAAATAGAGGGAGAAAAAAGATTACCTTTTTGTCACCGGAAGTAGGATGTAAACTAACTTTACTGTTGCTTGTTTATTTATGAAGAAAACTAGAAACTGATGCTCTTTTTCTTAGACTCTGATTGTAATTGGATCTAGTTTTGATATTTTATCGTCTTTTATGTCTTTTAGGTTACAAGTAGGAGAATTAATTTTATAGTTGATACCACTGATATCAATTCCATGGATGGAACGGAATCTTCTGAATCAAAAGACCAACAAAAGGACCGCAACTGGTTGATTTCTGCCCTTCATCAGATTTATAGCAGAAGGTGAACCTTCGTAGCTTTCACAAGTTCCATTGAAGTAGCATATTTATTGGTTTGAACTATTTGAGTTCCTTAACAATTTTACAAATATTTACTTATTTGATATCCTTAACAAATTTACAAATATTTACTTCATTTGATATTGTAGAGTTCTATTCTACTGGCCTGATAAGTTTGAATATTGAATGATGCTGAGGGAACAGAGTAATAACTAATTTTGTGCTCTTCCTTTTTATTCAGTTGACTTACCTTTATTCAAATGATGTACTTGTTTAAAATTGATTACAAAGAGTGGTTTATATTTTTTGCTACCCAACATCCTGACACCTGCACACCTGCACACGGGTTTCATATGATTGAATACAAAGAGTGGTTCATATTTTTTGCTACCCAACATCCTGACACCTGCACACCTGCACAGGGGTTTCGTATGATTCTAGATGCTCCTGCGACGCCTAGCATCATATTTTAACTAGTAGAGGGTTTTGCAATCTTTTTTTTGTTTGTAACTTATCCCTTTTGTTGACAGCTTGGGATAATACCTTATTATGATGGTTATTTCTCAATGTGCTCATTTATGAAAAATGTATCATGCTCTTCTTATAGAAGGCCTTTTTATGTAGAAAATGTTGCTTCATGCTAGATAAATTTTACCATTTCTTATGATTATTTGGGTTATTATAGCTGCTTGATAAAATTCCAATATTTGATATTTCTCTGTCTCTTTCTGATTCTTAACTCATTGTATTCCTCTCTAATGCAGATATCTCCTTAGAAGAAGTGCTCTTGAACTCTTTATGGTTGACCGATCAAATTTCTTTTTTGACTTCGGGGTACTTCATCTGTAAAATTCATATGTATTACTTTACTCTTCCTTAGTAGAAGTCCCATCTTGTACCCTGTTGTCTGATTAAATTGTTGATTTAATTTTTCATTCTTCCCAGAGTACAGAGGGGCGAAAAAATGCCTATCGAGCTATTGTGCAATTACATCCTCCTCATTTGAACAACATTTATTTAGCAACTCAGGTTTTCAATTTTCCCCGACTTGTACATGTCTGTGCGTGTAAGCACTTGCATAATGTGGTTTGAAAATTTCTAATCACGGTTCTTTCTGTTATATCAATTTTTTTCTGTTGTAGAGACCTGAACAACTTCTGAAAAGAACTCAACTTATGGAACGTTGGGCTAGGTGGGAGGTATAAAGTGAAGAATGGGTTTCTGTGTATCTGGAATAGTGCTTACAATTTTCTAGTTTGCTCCCCTAAAGGCTGCAACGCTGACTAAATTCTTACTTAAATGCAGATTAGTAATTTTGAATATCTAATGCAGCTTAATACCCTGTCTGGGCGTAGCTATAACGATATCACCCAGGTTGGCTTCCTGAGTAACTACTTCCTGTGTAGTAATTCTGTACATATAATTCTGATTTAGTTTGTTTTGTTGCAGTATCCAGTGTTTCCATGGATCATTTCAGATTACAGTTCTAAGAGTCTAGATCTTACCGATCCTTCTTCTTATCGTGATCTATCAAAGGTGGCATGTCTTGAGTTTTGGTTTCTATTATTTTGGAATAAAATCTACTTTTACTATAATGTGACATGCACATGATACTTGCAGCCTGTTGGTGCATTGGATCCTGATCGGCTAAAGAAGTTCCAAGAGAGATATTATAGTTTTGATGATCCTGTCATTCCTAAGTTCCACTATGGTTCGCATTACTCAAGTGCTGGGACGGTATGTTGCTTGTTGTACTTTTTACAGCTGGCGCCTTGTATCATTGCATAACAGCTATTAGCCTACTCATTAAGTAAATTTTGTGCATGTCTTGGTGTTGTTGCTCTTCTTTGTTCAAGCAAAACTGAGTTTGCATTTCAGATGGCATGAAACAATTCAGCATGGATAAGGTTAAAATTTGAATACATGTGACTTTGAATGTTTTAAATTTTTCAAGGATGTTCTAAACCGAAGTTTAAACGTGTATTGTACAAATAGTTGGTTTGCACCAAATCACCCCAACGATGGCTCAGCTTTCCTGGAATTGTTTCCTTACCTATTACTTCATGGCTGATGGCTCTGACTAATCCTGTATTCTTCTCATCTACACCTCACCGCTTCCTTTTCATGCTTAAAAGAGTATACAGCCTGAACTTTCATTGCCAATTTAATAATAGAAGAAAGATTATAGACAAAGAATGCACTATTTCTCATTTGAATGATCTAGTTGTTTCTCTCTCTAATTTTTGAAGATTATGTTAATGTGCCCTGCTTAACTGGTACAAGATTTAGCCTGGTAGAAGTACAAGATTGAGTCTGGCAGGCTTTGTTGGTAATATCATATAAAATAGATGATTCCATTAACATATGACTGTTTTGTTTCTATGGCAGGTTTTGTATTATCTTGTTAGAGTCGAGCCATTTACAACTCTTCAAATTCAACTTCAAGGTGGGAAATTTGATCATGCAGACAGAATGTTCTCAGATATTCCTGCTACTTGGAATGGGGTACTGGAGGACATGAGTGATGTGAAGGAATTGGTATGAGTTCTTATAATAAAGGCATAGATGTGGTTTATGCAGGGATGACTGTTTGTTCCATTTTCTAATAGTTCTTTCATTATTTTTGCATTTTATGCTAATCAGTTTATAGAAGGTTTCTTCTTTTCTCATCTTGTTCTTTTCATTTTCCTTTTCGTTTCTTTTTGATGGGGGCGTTTTTAGGTTCCTGAGCTCTTTTACCTTCCGGAGATCTTAACCAATGAAAATCTGATCGACTTTGGTACAACACAGTTAGGAGGAAAGCTTGGTATGTGTTTCAAATCATTATATGTGAATAATTGGTAAAATGATGCTGAGTTGCTGAGTGATAAATGTTTATTCTTACAGATTCTGTCAAACTTCCTCCCTGGGCTCAAAGTCCAGTCGATTTCATTCATAAGCACAGAAATGCTCTTGAGAGTGAATATGTTTCTGCTCATCTGCATGAATGGATTGATCTCATATTTGGGTACGTTCCTTGTATGTTCGGTTGTTGCTTAAGCTTCTGCTTTTGTCTATTATTACTTTGTTTTAGGAATTAAGGGCAGCATCTGAATAAATGACCTTCTCTTATGGATTAATTGTGCCTTTCCTACGTAAAATCCTTTAATTAATTGAAATGCAGCTATAAACAACGTGGCAAAGAAGCTATACTGGCCAACAATGTTTTCTTTTACATCACTTATGAAGGGACTGTTGATATTGACAAGATCCCAGACCCAGTGAGTATCTTTGCTATTCTACAACAGCCCTTAAAGCTGAAATTTTCTTCCATTTTGTTTAACTTTTTTGCATCGTCAAACAGGTACAACAGCGAGCAACGCAAGACCAAATTGCTTACTTTGGACAAACTCCATCCCAACTCTTGACAGTTCCTCATCAGAAAAGGATGCCATTAGCAGATGTTCTTCATTTGCAGGTCTTCTATTGGCAAAATATTATAAGTGCAAATTCTTACATTTCAGCCATTTGCTATGAATGCTGCTTTTGACTAGTTGAGATCATAATGGTTGAATTCTCGTGGTACTATGATATAAGTGACATGCGCTGAAGATTTCTTTGGTACCATCGATCATTAATATAATATCTGTCATGAGATCAGAGATTATTCATGGATATCTTGTTTATTCTTTTGGACTTTCTAAACCTAATGAGTAAAGTAGAACCTTGATGTCCTACTTGCCAGCTGATCCTGCTTGATAATGCAAGGTTAGGTAAATTGTTTACGTCATGACAGGGGCTGGCTTCTGGATAATAATTATTCAATGTGCCAGGTAGGCAGTGGCACTTAAGTTCTGTCCGGAGGCATTGTGACATTAGGATACAAGTCTAATTCTCTTATACCAGATGTATACTGTAATTCACAATCATGCTATTTTCCCATATATTCTTTAGGAGTAATGCTTCACATTCATGCTCTTTTAGTAGCAAGGTTACAGCTTGTTGTTTCACTGTAATGCCTGGTGTTTTGATTCAAATTTTCACTTCAGACCATCTTTCGGAACCCTAAAGAAGTCAAACCATATGCTGTTTCTGCCCCTGAACGTTGCAATCTACCTGCGGCAGCAATTCACGCATCTTCAGATACTATAACAATTGTTGATGTAAATGCACCAGCTGCACATGTTGTACAGCACAAGTGGCAACCCAACACCCCTGATGGGCAGGGTACACCCTTCCTCTTCCAACATGGAAAACCTATATCAAGTTCTGCTGGTGGAACGTTCATGCGCATGTTCAAAGGGCCTGCTGGATCCGGTGCTGAGGAATGGCATTTTCCTCAGGCACAAGCATTTGCTGCATCTGGAATCAGAAGCACAGCTGTGGTTTCCATAACATATGACAAAGAAATAATAACTGGTGAGTTGTCTTCTTGAATATTAACTCGTCAAACATACTTTAATTTGCAGAAAGTGGTCCTCCTTTGTCTCTCTATAATGAAACAGCTACTCTCTTATCTAGGTGGGCATGTGGATAACAGCATCAAATTGTTGTCATCGGATGGAGCAAAAACCTTAGAAACGGCCTTTGGGCACTGTGCTCCTGTCACTTGCCTGGCACTTTCACCAGATAGCAATTATCTTGTTACAGGATCTAGGGATACTACTGTGTTACTGTGGAAGATCAACAGGGATATTGTTTTGCGATCAAGCAGCCGGTCGGAGCTTTCCACAGCCACTGGCACATCCCCATCAACCAGCAGTTCTCTTGTAAATAGTCTGTCAGACAAAAACAGGAAGCGTCGTATTGAGGGTCCAATCCATGTCCTTCGGGGCCACCATCAATCTATACTGTCTTGTTGTGTTAGTTCGGATCTTGGAATTGTTGTCTCTTCTTCCCACTTATCTGATGTTCTATTGCATTCTATAAGAAGGGGTCGTTTGATCAGAAGGCTAATTGGTGTTCAGGCAGATGCCGTTTGCCTTTCATCTGAGGGGGTTGTAATGACTTGGAACAAAGATCACCATACTCTAAGTACTTTTACTGTTAATGGGATACCAATTGCCAGAGCCCAATTTCCTTTTAGTGGAATTGTGAGCTGCATCGAAATTTCTGTAGATGGGAATAGTGCTTTGATTGGAATGAACTCAGGCTTGGGAAATGAAAGAAATACTAATAACAAGCGAGATTTGAGTTTAATAAAGCCAGGGAGTCGAGAAATGGAGCTCGAATCGGAAGATAGTCGAGAAGACAACAGACTAAACATCCCTTTACCCTCACTTTGTTTCCTCAATCTGCATACATTAGAGGTATGAAAAAAGAATGTCAGTATTGAGCACACGCCTAATTTACTCTTTTGTATATAAATGTTGATGTTATGTAATAGGGTCTGTCTAAAGTATGCGCTATAAGATTTGACACGAGGTAGGGCTAGCTTGAATTGGCTGCGATCTAGATGCCACGTTGATGTTGTATCTAAACTTGCCATTGTAACTGTTCTTTAGTGCACTTGTAGAATTGTTTTCCATAGTTTGGTGCATTTGACGTCTCACTTTTTATGGTTTTTTGTTTAACAAAATACTGATGTTCTATAAAACAGGTATTTCATGTTATGAAGCTTGGAGAAGGCCAGGATATTACGGCTCTGGCTTTAAACAATGATAATACTAATCTTTTGGTGTCAACTGTGGATAAACAATTGATAATCTTCACCGATCCTGCCGTAAGTTGAACTTCGATTTCCACTCTTTTGTGTTGTCAATCAGTTTAATGATGTGTGATATTATTTACACTGTGCTCCTGGTCCAGGTGTAAAATTTGGTTGGAGATAAAGTCTTAACTTTACAAGACAGTAATATGTTTCCCCTTGAATGTTGTTAATTAAAGGAGTATTGTTAAAATCATAGATGTATTGATCCAGAGACCTCTTCATCTCTCAAAGATACTTAACTCATTCATGAAGACGTTCTGGGTTTGATCCTGTTTACACATTCCTTGCATATAAATGTTTGTTATCTGTTCATACCTCATTGTTGTTCCAAACTTTGGGTAAGGACACTATTTATCATAAATATTGGTTCAAGTGGGTGGGTAGGCAAATTCGGTTTTGAATGGATTGAAATGAAATGTTCATCTGTGTCCATTGTGATTCTAACGGTTGATCACAAAAAGCTGAACCTTACTCCGAACTCCTTTTGATTATTGTTCTGCAGTTAAGCTTAAAAGTAGTCGATCACATGCTCAAGCTTGGTTGGGAAGGCGATGGACTTAGTCCCCTTATTAAATCCTAGATTTTTAGGACATTAAATTTTGATTAGTTAGGATAGAGTACTAGCATGTATACGAGGGTATTTTGGCTGCCCCTGTTCAGATATCAAGTCAGTCTCTTTTCAGTTTGGAGCCATCCTTGTGGATCTAACATACATTTTTTTTACCATTTTTGGAGCAACTCTTGAGAGGCTGGTTCCACAAAGATGGTTCTTCATTTTTCTGTTGGTGTTATTTAGTTGAGTTATAGTTTGATGTAATTGGGATTCATTGTTTTTTAGTTACTATAGTTGATGAAGATAAATTAGGGATTTACTCATTTGTATATCTTGTACATGTATTTTTCCAGTCATCATATCATATATGTAATCAGGAACTAACTAATTTTCAACTGTGTTGGAGCCTTAGTGATAAGGCTTTGATTTGTTGAATCTACAATTTGATTTCATGTAGTTTCGAGCTATAACTCTTTTTATGTAATTGTTTTATGTTATCATCATTAGGGATAAATGAGTGTTTTGATATATCTTTATACACAAATTAAGTCCTAAAAATACTAAAATTCTATTGGTCCATCTACTTGGCTTGTCTCTTAGGGAATGATTTGAGTAGGCATGACAACTGGTCAGGATACAGTAGCCCCAACATGATGACCCTACGCTTAAGCTCAATTGTTGTTGACTAGTTTATTTACAAAGCCATTAATCACTTTGATGTTATTCTCTGAGCCAACATCTTGTAGCCTCTCTTATCTAGAGATGATAATAGGGTCCAGCCTCGGGCTCGGCCCTGTCAAGATCAATGGCCCAAGCTGCGATTGAATTCAAGTTGGGCTTAGGCTTGGATTGCTCAGGCCTCAAATTAGCTAAGGTTGTTTGGGTCAGGCTCGATCTGAGGCCTAGCAAGTAATAATAAAACGACTTTGTTTTGTTAAAATTTCATTTTGACATTTTAATTTTAACCATAATTTGGGCTGGACTCAGTCAAACTTGCTTTGCCTCGGGCCTATTATTTCCTCTGGGATATTGTATCTTTCTCTCTTCTTTACTTTATTAGGGTAGATTTTTTATAATTTGAGCATTGAATTGAGTTAAATTTATTTGAATTGTTAATGTGATATTTAAAAAATATATTCTGCCCGAAATTGAATTCAAGTTTTAATTTAAAATCTATTAAATCCATTTTGGTCTAGTAATTTTGAGTAGACATATTCGAATTAATCAAATTAACTAAACATTAACAAAAGAAAATCATTTTCTCTTTTTATATGATCTTAAAGATTGAAATTTTAAAACAATTTCTATGAATTGAAAATAAATTGATTCAATTTTAAAAGTCAACTTTATCAATTAAAAATTTGTGAATACTAATCTTTTTTTAAATTATTATTTTATTTAGATTGTGCATATTAGGAACGATTAAAAACCTAACTGATTTGATTGGTTCGACTAGTTGGATCGTAAAATTCTTAAACAATTTTTCAGTTCGATTTTTAACTTTTTGATTCGATCTACTTTAATAATTTTTAATGTTAAAAACTTATTAGTTTATTAATTAATCGATCAATTTTTGTAAATTATCAAGTTCTTATAACCAAAATAATTCAATTACTTTATATTTAACAATCTTTTCTCACTTAAAATTTAAATTCTTCGATTGATAAGAACAATTTCTTTCAATTATATTTTAAATTCTTTAAATTTATTTAATATTTAGTCAGTTTTACAATGATATGAATCTTTTAAACCTAAATATATTGTTTTATCAATTTAATTTTCGGTCCAATTTTTGAAACATATAGAAAATAATAAGACTAAGTGCCTGTTTTGATAGGCGTTTGGAAGGCCAATAAGCATTTTTCTCCACTCAAAAGCCCCTTTTAAGAAAAATGAGTATTTGGCTGTAAAATAAAAAAACATTTATTTAATAGATATGACTTTTTTAGCAGCCAAAATACAACTTTATAATAAGCTCAAATTTGAAGCTTCTTAAAAAAGTATTTTTTCAGTTCGGTTTTTTGGATCAATTAATAGACCTATTTTTTAGTCCCCTTTGTCCTTATGTTTTACACATAATTTCCACAAGACCTATAAACTCATCTTCATGTTTATTTTGGAATTTATATAATATTATTTAACTTTTTTTTATATATTTTAACATTTATTTTTGATATTAGTTTTACTTATGTTAAAATCCATATAAAAGATTTGGTTAGATATATTTTTATTTATATTTCATATGGTTTAAAATTATATAATAATTAATATATTATGCTTTGCATATTGTTTAATATACTTTAAAT
>JANIJH010000009.1:49196335-49211140 GCA_024520975.1 Erythroxylum areolatum
GAGGTCAATAAAATTGCAGTCTTATTTGGAGGCCTTTGATCTTTGAGAAGTTGTAACAGAAGATAGGTCAGTGCCTCATCTACCCAGAGATCCTACCATAGCTCAATTCAAGTTCAACAGTGAAAAAAAGCGAAAAAAAAATCCAAAGCCAAGACACTCTTTCAAAATTCTATAGGACACTCGGTTTTCTACAGGATCATGGCTTGCAAGACAGCAAAGGAAGCTTGGGATAGATTGAAAGAAAAGTATCAAGGAAGTGACAGAACCCGGCAAATGCAAGTGTTGAATTTGAAGAGGGATTTTGAGTCTCTAAACATGAAAGAGGATGAAACAATTACTAGGTATTCTGATCTTATTTCTTTAATTGTTAACATCATATTGCTTGGAGAAGATTTTCCTGACTACAGGATTGTAAAAAAAGTTATTGTAACTCTTCCGAAAATATTTGAATCCAAAATATCCTCTCTTGAAGAGTCTAACAATCTCAGCCTGATATCATTAGCTGAGCTAATGAATGCTCTTCAAGCACAAGAGCAAAGAAGAACCTTTAGGCAAGATAAGATTATCGAAGGTGCATTTTATATGCAAACCCAACAAGTTGGAACAGGGACGAAGAATTTCAACAACAAGATCAAGACCAATATCTGCGAATTCTCACCTTGTGCACATTACAATAAAATAACTCATCTTGAAAAATATTGTTGGTGAAGGCCTGATGCAATGTGTGGTAAATGCAAACAACTTGGGCACATTACCAAGGTTTGCAAATTCAAGAACAAAGATTGTCAATCTCAACAAGCACAAATGGCAGATGGAGTTTACACACAAGAGAAGCAACTTTTTGTAGCTTCTTGCTAACAAAGAGGTTGAGAAGAAGGGAAAAAGCCACTGCCAACAGAAAGTTTGAAGCTTTGAAGAAATTATCACCAAATGCCAAGGAGGAGTGTCAGTGTGCTTGCATTTCAGTTCCAACTTATTTTTTTAGTGTGTTGGCATTTCAGTTCCAACTTATTTTTTACTGTTTTACCTTTGTTTATAGTTTATTATTTATCTTGTCTAAGCTACAGACTTGGTCAAGTTTAGTTGCTAAACTTTCTAGATCATGTAGCCGTTAGTTCCAGATTTTTCTCATTTAGTTTTATCCACTTTTTGAATGTGAAAGTAACTGTTAGATAGGAAAATTTGTTATTTCCTCTGTGTATAAATTCTGCAGTTTGAATGAATAAAACATATGCTTCTTGTTTTTTCAATCTTTGTTGTCATATTTTTTTTTCTTGTATAGCTGTTATTTCCAATTTAGTATAGCAACTATGTTTCTCTATTTTAACCAACAATATTCATTTTCTCTGTGAAAGCTCTTGAGCCAAGCCAACATAAAGTGACATCCTCCGTTTACAAGACTTTCTACTTTACTAGAGCTCGAAGGTCATAATTTACGCAATTTTTTTTTATATTTTTACAAAGAGGATATATCGTGACTTGAATTTATGATCTTTGTATTTTAAAACAAACATGGAATGAAAATTTTGTTTTCAAGGTTCTTAATTCATGTAGATTCAAACCCCTTAATATTTAAGTGAAAATGTCTTTAAGGAGTAAAGATAACAACAAATCAAAATCAGTACGAATTTTCTGGACTGAATTTAGCGGGAAAAAGAGAGCATTAAAGTTTTACAATTTAAAATTCTAACATTAATTAATTACTAAATAAATATATTTTTATTTTAATTGAATCAAACCCCTCTATAATCTTTTCCACCGTACCGAACGAATTACAAGTTCAAGTCTTAATAAGAAAAGCTATAGCTTATCTAAACTTTTGAAAAGAATAAATAATCAAAAGCATAAACATAATCAAACTTGAAACTTACAAACACTAATTAAATCAAACTTAATACTTGATTCTTAATCAAGTTTTCATTTAGTTAATTTACTCCAAACATATTATTTATAAAAATATGCTTATATTCGATATTTATAAAAGGTAATTTACCGATGCAAAAGACCAAAGATGGCAATTAAACCTAAGCCTGATTCACATGCGCAGCCTTGGCCTAAAGTAAATGAGCCAAACTTGGGATGTCCAACTCCCGAGCCTGGTTTTTAGAAAAATTGAGTCTCAAATTAAACTCGAGTACAAGCTGCCACTTTATATGAAAAATATTGTCGTTTCGATATTTTTAATTTTAAAAAATTACTTTATATGAAAAATATTATCGTTTCAACATTTTTAATTTTAAAAAAATTCAGGCCGGGTTAACTCAGGCCTGCCCTAGGTCTCAACGGCAGGAGGCGAGCCAGGCTTAGGCATCGTCCTAGGCCGACCCGGCTAATTGTTGTCCCTACGAAAGATAGTTACTCTTTCCCGGAAATAAATTTTTGGTGGGCCTAAATTGCCAACAACCAACAAGTTACGGTGCTTTACAATGGAGTTAACAGTACGTTTTCATGATGGCGAGTGCAATCTTTGGGGTGATCTATCGGAAATTTACATACATCACACCCTTCTCTGTCCAATCCAAGCCATAAGACTATGATATAAAGCCATAGAGAATTACCAAAAGACATAACTCTACAAGAGGAATCTCTGTTACGACTCCACCTTTGGCTCCTTCATATACAGAAAGCTTCTAGCTTCTTCATCTTTAACATCACTGCTCATAGAAAGTAAAAATGTAGAAGTAAAAACTCAGTGGCTAATGGTAAAGATGCCTTTAATTTTGAACTGAACAAGGAAAGTATTTGTGTGAACCTGTCAGGAGCTTCTGACTTGGAAACCAGTGTGAGTCCTTTGGCTGCAAGGAAGTCACAGAAGTTGCTGAGATTTCTCTGCGGGAGGTACTTGAAAAGATGTCGAAGGAAATCATTGAATTGTTTTGGTTCCTGCAAAAGACATCAACTGGCATTGTTGGCATGACCAAAATAGAAGAAAACTCAAATCCGACTTGAATGCAATTATATTATATATTCAACTTTGATGACTACAAATGTAAAATTGGCATGTCTGCATACAACACCCATGCAAGTAACCTCTTACAAAATTTCTGAAATGGAGTTCTCCAAAGCGTACAACATAGCAAATCTACCATAATATCTTACTATGGATCGTAAAGTGGATAAAAATGTGGCATGATTTGAGTAGGCAAAATGCACTTTATCACAACATTATAGCAATCAGTGGTCATAGCTTGCGACCATTTGCAAGATAATTGCATTGAGTAGGTAGTTCGCCCTGATTACAAAGAAAAATTATAGAAATGACCATTATCGATGTGTTTTTCCATTTATCCAGAAACAGTTCGATCATGTACCTGCTCAAGAATGCAACCTTTACGAAGGGCAAGTAAACAGTCGAATGCTTTTGGAAAACTATCACCTTCGTGAGAATTCCGAAGTAGGTCAAGTATTCTATCCTTCATATCACCAATTGCTTTAATAATCCAATCAGGGCTGTCTCTGCGTGATATCATGGCTTCAAAATCTTGGACAGGAGTTGAATTGCCAATTTTCTCAACCTCGATAGCGGGTTTGTGCTCATTGGACGCGACAGCAATAGCATTTGGTGCACCTCCGTATCCATCCTCCCCATCTGAACCAGATGGTTTCTCTCGAATAACCCGTCTAGTTGCTTTCTTTAGCTGCAATTCAAGAGTTTGTAGTTATAGCAAAAATGCAACAGCACAAATCAAATTTACTTTCATGTAAGTGTCAAACGTTGATGACCTTTGGGTTTTCTTTAATTTCAAAACTCCCACGAAATGCGTCAATAACAGATTTGTTGCGAGAAAGTAGTTCTGGATCAGGCTCAGTAATCTTCTTGAGAGTTGCATCTAGAGGAGGTACACCTCTATCTGGTTCTTTCGATTTTAACTCAAGATGACTGTAAAACCTCTGACAAACATAAAACAAGCATTAGTTCAAGTAGGAAAACGAGCAAGGTGTTAGGTAACAGTGTTATGGTATCCAGAAACCTCATACATTTATTCTTCTTCGTTATTCTCAAGGATCCTTTCTAAAAAAGCCAATATCTAAGACCCTGATAATCAAATGGAGTAAGTTCTTGCCATTCAATCTAAAGAATTACTCAAAGGAATTCAAGAGTACAACAACTTTATTCAAACTGCATACTAAATACTTAAGCCTTATAAATACACCTATTGCCTAATGTAGGTTTGGCAACAAGTAGAGAGCAAGAAAATAAAGCTTCCTGCACAGAGATAACAGCATAAAAAGCTTAAACTTGTAAAAGGAGCTTCAACCTTAAAACATAAAAATATTTCGTATATGAAAATCCACCTTAGTAAATAATCATATTAGAGAACCTCACAAACAAGTGCAAAACGGAACTACAGGGAAAAGCAAAACACTCATTCAAGGATTTATAGGATGATAACCTTAGCAAAAAGGTGCCTGATGGAAAATTGCAAATTACCTCCAGAACAGGGTTTGGTGTGAAGTCAGGTGGGAGAGCTTCCTGTCTGCCAGCTGGTGCAAGGTCAAGCATCTTCACCAGGTTATCAGCTGCTTCTTGTTGTTGTTCAGTAGGCTGACAAGCTGCAGGAAAGCTGCTGAAAGATGGGAACAGAAACTCTCGAACATCCTCAGTAAAAGGGAGTACATTGAAATAAAATGAATCAGGCTGCACCGCAAACCAGTAAGAATTTAACAGCATTATAATAAAAAAAAAGCAATAAAAAGGAAGAAAACTGAATAACTTGATGTCAGAAATTAAAATGTCCATCATGAAACCTACAGTATTTTCCTTCTTAGATATATTGGGCGTCAAAACCCCAACAACAACATTCGCCTGTCCTTCTCTCCAAACACAACGTACAATTGCAACTTTATCCATTTCCTTCATTCCCCTTGCCAAGGCAGAAACACCAAGAGTAGCCTTTATGTTGCCCGGTTCAGCAATAAAAATGTTGACGTCTTTCATGTAATAGTGTCTTTTTATCAACAAGTAGGTCAGCAGCAAGAAGAGAAAAGCATGAGACTATGAAAAAGTACCCCACATAATTTGAAGCCAAAATCTATATGCAAAAAATCAACCAGCTGTGCCTTACCGCATTACATTCTTAGCATCAGTAAATCCAAGAAGCTTCACACTCTTTTCTGGTCTGAAACGTACAGCATCCCATTCAGCAGAAGATATAGGCACAACTTGTGGTCCATATCGATAACCCTTGATTCTTTGTTCAGGGGGTACAACTTTACTATCATCTTCAACGCTTTTATATTCATAATCAACCTTAACTTCATGTGTAGCAAACTTATCAGTTGGAGGTGCCTTATCAGAATACTTTTTCAGAGTGGGGAATTTTTCTTCTGATGTTTTCTTGTAGACCCATACCTATGCAGATAACGAAGATGATGAGATAAATCTAAAACTTTGCTCCATTAATACACATGCATATAGATACCATAGAAAAAATAAACTAGTTTAATAGCCCAGAAATAAACAATAAAATCTTATTATGGTTGAAACCACAAGTAGTTGATGAATGTGCTACTGACCTCAGATGCATTCACTGTCAAAGGCTAGATGGTGCTCAAATTCAACTGATGAAACTACTTGGAATATCTTACATACAGATCACCATAAACATTAATCAACTTGTGCAACAAATATTAATCAGACTAGAAGGTTCCAATAGCTTCTTCGCGGCTAACCTCGTAAACTAGTTAATTCAGACTCATATATGCTAACATGGAGAAGCAAGCAACCTATTGCAATCATAAAATAGGCCAAATCTGATTCACTGATGAACTTGACTAGTCAACCACCACCAAATGGCATTGTGAGATCTACCGTTAGGAACTTTTGCAACAAGTTAAAAAAATTAATGAAGTAACTGGAAAATAAAATATGAAAAAGAAACTATAGAAGAAACCTTCCATTTTTTTGGTAACAATCATCATAACATGCAGTAAATATCACAAGATCAACATTATAAACTGAACAAATATATCAACAACAAAATGTGCATTTTACCTTTATTTTCATATTTGGGCTAAGTTCAAGACCACCCCTGAATATTGTAACTGGAGCAATCTTTCGTGTTCTAAGTGCACCTAACAATGAAATTGGACTGTCCACATACACTATCTTGGCAGATGTTTTCCTTGAGAATATATCTAAGAGATTATCATTTTCCTCCATTATTTTCTGATCTGCATAACTTTTTAACCCTATTCTCGCTATAATAGATTCCATTTTCATCCCGTAAGCAGTCATTTGCGTGGCAATGGTGCTCACTTGATCTTCTTTGGTTCCTTCATAGGGATCTTTAACAGGATCAAGGGCATTTGTTATAAGACAGAGACGCTTCTTTCCTTTGATTGTTGATTGATATTTTTTGATCAGCATATCCATACCAACAACAATAGCATCAAGATCTAACAAAGTTAAGGAACCACTGGAAACAGGGTTTAGTTACTTCCTAAAGCGAGTCCATAGAGCATTTACATATCAACTGCATAATATCAAGAATGTCGAAAATCATCTGCAAATGTTTTACAAATTCCAATGATTATACAACTCTTCTGAGGAGATCCTTTTTGGGTTTTGAATAGGGATTTTTTTTTATATCACTTTCAAAAAAGTTGATAAATTGGGTGGGTATGCAAAAGAGATTCTTCCTTACAATATCTCTGTGACCAATGAAATGCGAGGGCAAATATAACCATCCAGGGAAAGTAGAATAATCAAATTAGTTGGATACAGTCACCAGAAGCAGTTCCACGAGGTAGCCGTTGTAATGCTTCAACAAGAGATCCATCAGCTACTTTGATATTTTGTAAAACAACAACATGCTCATATCCACCCACTTCTTTTGTCAACTCATTCTCGGTTTCTGAGAATTTTTAAACAAGCATAACTAAGGATAACTTTTAGATGCAAACCTTCTATAAGGAACAAAAAACCCATTTTAGAGTACTTAAAAATCATTAACATGACGGGTCAAAAAGATTGACCTTTAGTTCCAAAAACAACAATCCCCACCTCATCCTGTTTACTGTAGATCAGCTGCATGTAAAACCACAATGCAATTAAGTAATTAGTGGAAAGTTGTTTTCAAATACTGCACAATAACCAAATTATCAACATTCAAAACTTGAATATTGGAGCTGATCAATTAAAAAGGGCACATACACAAAAAAAGAAAAAAAGGAAACTGAAACGGATCAGTAGAAAAGCTTGAAGAATACCTTCTTTTGAATAAGCATGGAGCATAATTTTTCAACCTCAGGTAGGGTCTCGTGCATAGAGGGACCAACATCAAGTAACAACACTAAACCTTCCTGTTCCAATTAACAAAAGAGCTTCCCGTTAATTTCTTACCTCCTAGGAAAAAAAGGGACCATCGAGATCAAATAATTCAGACAAGTTCAAAGTAGTAAAATAAATTTTCTGACAAAGTAAAGTGAAGTAGGTTCTAACTTTTAATTGAAAACCAACATGCAGAAATGAACTAAACGGATTATTTCGCAGAATAGGGAAAGAATTAAACTGGATAAAAGAGAGAGAGTCAGTAAAGGCTTACCCTGTTTCGAGCCATTGGAGTGCGAGTATCGGACCGAAGGTAGAAGAGAGCAGAACAGAACAGAACAGAGGCTTGTAGAAGAAGCCTGGAATTGAACGAACGACACAACTTACGCAGTCATTCCCACTTCCCGCCTCGGATTTAGCAACTCCGTCAAATTTCTATAACTTTCTTACTCTTCTCTTTTTCCTGATGCAGAGCAAAGCCCAGAAGTGAAATGGAAAAGCCCAAAATCTCAAATCTATAAAGCCCGTGAAAATTTGAAGCTCTCGGCCTTAAAACACGAGTGAGAGAGACACGCACACACACACGTTTCGGAGCTCCAATCCTTCGAAAATGGCATCTTCACCAACCGCCCACTGTAAGTTTCATTATTACAAGACTCCGAACAAGCATTCAGATGGTTTCATTCGTCGCCAGGTTCTTCTCTCTCAGCAGGACAACAATAAAAGACCACTCCAACAAATTGCCCGAAGGTAAAAGCTTAAGCTCCAACCCTCTCCTCCTCCCTTCTCTTTTCGCATGGGACTGACTTCTTCACAATATCGTTGCCAATAACGAAGGGAATTGATATTGAAGACCAGCGAGTTAGCTGTTATTGGAGCTATTTTCAATCTCAGGTACATTTCTTTGAATCTCTTCTCCAATATCATAGAGAATGTCAACGTCAGACACGATTTTGTGGTCTTGTAATAACAGTAAGGGTTGTTCTGGGGTGCAGTGGAAAAAAGCCCGATTACCTAGGAGTGCAAAAGAACCAACAAGCTCTGTCTCTGTGTCCGGCGACTAAGAATTGTATCTCAACTTCGGAGAATATCAGCGATATCATACACTACACGCCTCCATGGTTTGAAGCTTTTGTTGGTTAATTCCGTTCACTGACACGACTAGTACCTTTGGTGGGCACTGAGAAGATTCTGTTATGACAACGTAGGAACGTGTTTTGTGTTTTTGTTCTACAGGAACTACAATGGGGGCAGAAAAAAGCCCGTGAGCAGAGAAGTTGCCATGGAAGAGCTTATTCATGTGGTAAAGATATGTCATCGGAAGAATTTCCAATGTTTTACTTGTGAGGACCTTTAATAATTGAACTGAAGTCTGAAATTGAATTGTTCATCCTGCTGCAGATCAAATCAACGAAACCAGACAAATATACTCCGAGAATCGTGGAACAGAAAGATGATTATTTGTGTGTGGAATACCAAAGTCCCATTCTGGGGGTAGGTTTTACGGATTTGACCATGTCACTTTCATCATGAGGACATTGTTACAAGCTTACAATAACATACTGCTGTGCCTGTTTGTTATATCAAACAGTTTGTGGATGATGTAGAGTTCTGGTTTCGACCTGGAAACAAATCAATTGTGGAGTATCGATCTGCGTCTCGGATAGGAAACTTTGATTTTGATGTCAATAGAAAGAGAATCAAGGCAAGAATTCGTTTCATTCATAAAAAAATGTTTCTCGGTTATCCTTTTGATGCACGAACTCGGTATTTCATTGTTTCATAGCAGACATTGAGATTGGCGTTGGAGAAGAAAGGATGGGCTTCTGAAGAAACCTTTTGAAGGCCAACAACAACCAGTGGCATTTCAGTTCTTACACTAGTTGCCATTGTAGCAAACAGAGCTAAAAATAGTTGGCAATTTCTTATTCTTCCCATTGATGATAAGAAGGAAATATTGACTTACCTTGTATTCTCATGGTTGCTTCAACATCAGAAGCAACAAATGGAATTCAATTGTGAACAATTTCTTCTGTTTGATACTATTGCAACCAAAAGAGAGACACATTTGCTATAAGAGCCAGTTGAATAGTCCTTAAATTGCTTTTTGAAAACCAGACAACAGTTTGAAGCAAACCGTGAGATTAATGACCAATAAAAGATGTGAACACCCTAGATTCTACGAACAGCAAACTTCAATTTAATGACGGCATACACATTGAGTTCATTATGCATATTGCATATCATCAGTTCGTCGCCACAAGATGTCCCTTAATTTCAAGATTTGCTGATTAACTTCATTACACTATGACCAATGAGCTGAAAGAGCAGAAACAAGCAAATACAGCACTGAGTGCAAGCATTCTGTGCCATTGCGAACTTCAGCTTCCAGGAAGAGTGTAATGGACCTTTGCCTGATCAATCTTTCCTGAGTTCCACATACTCTCTACGGATGCCATCAGCATTTAGGACAACTATTTCAAGCTTGTCTCCCTGTCGTACAAACATGACACTATAAGAAGGATGATTAAAAAGTTGTAATATAGTTAAAATACTCTTTTTCTTCTTGCCAAGGTTTTTGTCGGTTCATCTATTTGGCATGAAGTTCAAGCAATCCATCATTTTCTGCAGGTTTCTTTGTGCAGGAAGGTTTCTTTGTGCAGGACATACTATTTTAAAGGCCAAATCTAAGTTGCCTGAGAAACTGATTTCCTCGTGCAAATACTGAAGAGTTAATTGGAACTTACAGTGTAAATATCCCTCTCAGTTGCTGATGCAAAAGCAGTTTTAACTAAATCAATTGCTTCTGGTTCCTTAAGGGGAGTTACTGCATCCTACACAGACCACAAATTATTAGTTTAAACCTTAAAATAATGAAACTCTTAGGAAGATTCACATAACAAATAACAAAATATAACTGAAAAAACCTGAGCAGGCAATAAGAGAGGACTGGGTGACTTCAATTGGTTATCCAGAAATGGCATTATAAGTGTGGAACCAGAACCCTGGGTACTGTATCCAACCCTCTCATAGGACCCAACAGCATCATAAGTGTAAACACAGCCCTTCCCTATAGTTTTCAACAAGAATGCCAAGCTATTAACATGAACGGAGAGAGACTTAAAATTTATCACTTGACTAAATTAAGATACCTTCATTATCAAGGCCACCCAAAACATTGAAAGCATAATAAGGAAAGAAGCGTTTATAGTAAAGAGTGTTGGAGAGTAGTTGACCCATAGCTGGGCAGCTCATCTGCTTGTTGTGCTGATGTTGATAGATCTGAAACAAAAATACCAACATAAATCAAATGGACCAAAACAAATAGTTTAGTAAAACTGCACATTCCCAAACATTGAACATAACAACAGCATATGCATCTACCAGATTTGCATTGTAAGAATTTATCGATTAGTCATATGATATGCAAAGCAATATACATGTATGCAAAGCAATACTAATATAGAACATAAAGTAATAGCAAATCCTCATATTTCATATCCATGAAGTTGTAGCAAACTTAAATTTAACAATTGGTGATATAATTCCACCTCCCCTGCAAACCTATTACAGGAAAAAGTGAAGAGCATATGACAAGGAGTTTGACCAATTCCAGCTGGTCAAGCAATAACCCTGTAAGTAGTACCCCGTCAATCTCAAAAAATCCCCTTAAGTCATTCACACTAGTTGGTATAGGCCAATCTTGGGCCCATTGTTAGACCAAGCAATTGGTAAAGCTGGAATCGGCCTATCTCTTTGTCATGTGCTCTCCACTTTTTCCTATAATATGTTCATAAACGAGGTAGGATTGCATCTGTACTTGGGTAGTAGATCGACAAAAAAACAGAACAATCATATCAACTTCTCAAAGACTCACCAAGTGCCTTGCCGACAACACCTTCTGCAGGGCTTTCACATCAGCTTGAAAACCAGAAGAGGCCAAGACGGCCTTGTCCGCTCTGAGGATCACATAGAACTTGAAGTCACAGAACTATACAAACTATGTAACAAGAATTACTTGCCTTACTATCTAACTAATCAGATCGTACTAATCAATTAGAGCTGTGAAGCAAATTATTCACAATCAATGATGACGCAATAGATCATAATGAACATTTAAACAGCATAACAAGCCACATTTAAATGATTACACCCATAAGGGACAAGACAGTTAAGAGCGAAGGAGCGTAAATAAATTACAGTTTACAGATTTTGGAGTAATCGCGGGTGAGAATATTGTAGCCGGTGGACATTCGAGTATCGGCAGCGATTACACAATAATCAGCTCCCGCAATCGCAACACAAGTTCTGAGGAAACAATCAAAACACGATGAACACCTCTACGATAAAAAATTATACATTTAACAACGCAAGAGAGAAACAGATAAAAGAAAGAAACTTACCCTCCATTGAAATCGTAAGGAGACCAGTTGGCTTGTTGCTTAGTCATAGTGGAACGAAGACAAATTAGAAGAGAGAAATTGAAGATGAGAGCTTGTGGATTAGGGCAAAGAAACTACAGAACTAGAGAGTTAAGCCAACGAGCTTCGCCCCCCTTTTTTTGTGCTTCTTCCGGATCTGCCTTTGGCATCAAGAAAGAAATTTGCAGTTCAAACCCATACGACGACGTCTAGCAGTTTATAATTTTGATGGACTGGGCCTTAAAGAGAAGCCTGCAAGTTACATACATTTAGGCCTATTCAAGGAATAAATCATATTCTTTAGTGGGCGACAATTATCTATAAAATAAATAATTAGGTGTATTGATGACTTTTTTTTTATATAGTTTACAAAGAAAAAGAACCAAAAGAAATTATCACTTGACCGTATCACCCTACTAATGTAGGGTGTTACGATAAAAAGCTCCATTCATGTCTGGATGTGATACTTTCTTAACACTCGTTGGAGGCTCTTAAACGATATGCAAATTCAGTCCTACTAAAGAGACTAGAGTAGTCAGTCTATCTGCACACTGGTTTTTTTGTCGATATGTATAATTAAGTTGCACCTCTCATGCTCGAAGCATCAACACACGGATATCTATCATCAAAAGATTAATGTCAGACATATCGCTAATGAAAGAGGAGAGAATGTTAATAACTTCTAACGAGTCCACTTCGACTATCACACGGTGATATCTCTGCTCTCACGCCAGCGTGAGTCCTGAATGTACTCTCCATAATTCGGCAGCTAGAGGATCACCTAGTCCTACATTCTGTAAGAAGCCTACATACCTGTGACCTTGGCAGTTCATAATTACGTCACCGACTAAAACATTGTTGGATTTCGTTTTCACCACTCCATTCGTATTAATATTGACTCACCTCTTTATAAGTTTGGTCCAACCTACTGATGTACCCAACGATAAACCCTGAACTTGAAAGACTTAGTTTTCTGTTTCGCTGGCCCGTATAATCCAATTATCATAAGTCATGACAATTTTAGTTCTATGCTACTCTTATATATTTTTTATTGATAAATTTGTGCATTAAATTTTATATTTTTATTTTTAATAATTTAAAATTAAATAATAATTTTATTTAAATTAATTTTTATAAATTAAGTGTACCAAAAATAAAATCTATTACTTAGACAATTTTTAAGAATTGGCAAACTTTGTATTTAATTAAAAATTAAATCTATTACTTAGACAATTTTTAAGAACGGGCATACTTTGTTTTAAATAATTAAATTATATATTATAACTTAATTAATATAAAAAATTACAAACAATTTATAAATATTCGAGATCTAAAAAGATCCGATAGCAAGCAGCTTTTTTATAAACCTTTTAATAACAAAGCATTAATTGAGAATTAAACATTTTAATAACAAAATATTAATTGAGAATCATTTATTTCACAGATATCATTTCACAGATAAATTTTCATAATTTATAATTAAAATTTAGAATTTTAATATTCAAACCAATTGTTAGAGATTGACATTAAAGTCGTGCTAAATTGAAAATTGATTTTATATTAAATATGATTTGACTTAATGCTCTTTTGAATAATAATACAAAGATATATATGTATTAAATAAATCGATGAATATGCTTATAATAACACGTAAATCATATATTGTAAATAAATTATTTAATAAATCAATTATAAACAAAAAAAATCACACATTCAATACCTTTTTATAAGTTGTTAAAATTAATCGTAATAAGGTATTAGCTATTGATTTTATATTTTAATTCAAAATTTTTTCTTTTTTTGTGTTTGAATTATCAGATTCAGTCGATTCAACCATAAAAATTTTGAATTCAACCATAAAAATTTTGAATTGTCTAACTTTTTAGTTTGGGTCTTAACCTTATTGTTTGATTTAATTTGATAATTATTGTTGTTAAAAATATTCAATTTTATTAATTAATAGATTAATTTTTATTAATTAATAAATTCTTATAAACTAAAATTAATGAATTGATTTTTATTTAGCAATTTTCTCAATTAAAATCAAAATTTTCAATGGATAAGAATAATATTTTTTAATTATGTTTCAAATTTTTTAATTTTATTAGATCTTTAGCTAAATCTAATACTATTAAAATTTTGAGCTAATTATCAAAAAAAGTTTAAACTTTCGTCAATTTTTCAATTATAATCCGAATTTTAAAAAGTAACAATAAAATACTGAAAACATTCAAATTTTTTCAATTATAGCTCGACATTAGTCTTTCCGTTAAGTTTGCTGATGTACCTTGCCACATGTTCCAGAAACTTTAACTATTAATACATGTCATCCAAAATTAACACAACAAATTAAGATTAATGAAATGAAGTCATTTAAAAATGACATAAATCAAATTATATAGCCCCGATGATCTTACGTTTTGATTTCAGTTTTTCCTTTCGTTTTCAATTTGTTCTATCAACAACCTCATTCTTCAATTTTTAGATCATGCAGCATCGACGCCCTCATACTAAAGGCATCAAGAGAACGAATTAAAAATGAATAACTTACTGGTGCAATATATTATAAGATGATAGTAATTTGGAGCGTCAAAAGAACAAACAAAAAATAAGTAGCTGAGGATATCAGGAGAACAACAGATAACGTCGGACTCAAATTGAACAAAATTAAAAATTTGAGCATTTAATTGTCATTTTTTAAAGTTTGAGTTATAATTTTAAATTTTTAAAATTTTGAACATTTTATTACTAGTTTTTAAAGTTTGGTTTATAATTAAAATTTTTAAAAATTTTTAAATTTTTTTAGCAATTAATATTAAATTTTTTAAACCTTAAATTTCTTAGGTTTAGATTTCAATTTGAATTTTAAGACATTGTTTCGAATTTTATAATAAGATATTATCGACAATTTTTATTCCATTTTTTATTCAAATGGTTATCTTTTTTTTTCATAAGTTCGAATCCAAGTCTAATCGATTCTAATCGACGACAATCGATTTAGGTCTAATAAAATAGTCACCAAATAACACGTGTATCATCCGTACATCGCAAATCGGAAATACGGAAATATTCAAAGTGAGAAGAATTCACTTACAGACAGAGAAACGAGGC
>JANIJH010000009.1:49259517-49273057 GCA_024520975.1 Erythroxylum areolatum
TACATTGATGAACAACATCCTGAGTACATATGCAAACTTGACAAGGTGTTGTATGGTTTAATACAGGCTCCCAGAGCCTAGTACTCAAGGCTCAGTGCAAAGCTTCAGGAATTGAAATTTGTACCTTCCAAGGCAGATACGTCGTTGTTCATATACAATTGTGGCAAGGATATTATTTATATGCTGATCTATGTAATGATATTATTGTCACAAGCTTCTAATCTCAAGCTGTGGAAAAATTACTCAAGCTATTACAATAAGATTTTGCTATAAAGGACTTGGGAGAGTTACATTACTTTTTGGGAGTTGAAGTTAAAAGGAACAGAGAAGGAATTGTACTCACACAAAGGAAATATATTGATGAATTACTTTGTAGAGCAAATATGGAGGATTGCAAGATTGTAACTACACCTATGAGCACCTCAGAGAAGTTATCAAAGACACTTGGAAAAATTTGACAAGTGAAAAAGCATCAAAATACAGGAGTATAGTTGGTGCTCTCCACTATTTAACTCTCACAAGACCAGACATAGCGTTCTCTGTGAATAAGGTATGTCAGTTCTTGCACACTCCTACACAAAGTCATTGGGTAGTAGCTTAAAATGATTCTCAGATACTTGAAGTATACATCCACAGTTGGGCTATCTATCAAAAAGTCGATAACTTCATTTGTCAGTGCATTTTCGGGTGCTGATTGGGTTGGATGTTCAGATGATCGAAGGTTAATAGGAGGGTTTGCTATTTTCTTTGGTTTTAACTTGATTTCGTGGAGCTCGAGAAAACAAACAACAGTTTCTAGGTCAAGTACAGAATCAGAGAATAAGTCTCTTGCCAATGCCACTGCTGAAATTATTTGGATATAGTCATTACTGGGAGAATTGGAAAATTTTCAAGCTCAACCTCCTCGATTGTGGTGTGACAACTTGGGAGCTACATACTTATCGGCGAATCCAGTCTTCCATGCAAGGACGAAGCACATTGAAATAGATTTTCACTTCATGCATGAAAGAGTGACACAGAAGGGATTGGAAATAAGGTTTATCTCTTCTGAAGATCAGGTGGCAGGCATTTTCACAAAACCATTACCTATTCGACAATTCTCAGCTATTCGGTGCAATCTCAACTTGATCTCTACAAGTTTGGATTAAGGGGGATTGTTGAAATAGTCAATATTGTAACTGTTTTGTTCTGTTTTATCGTGTACCTATTATGTAGCTTTGACTCTATAAGCTAGGCATAGATATCGCCACTATCTCTTGTATCTTTTTTTTGAATATCTTATGCATTGTAGTACTGACAAATTGATATAAATATACAAGGTCACATCACTGCTTTGGTGTGTGTGATTAACCAGCCATACTATTTACATATTTTTACATTCTGTACATACTATATTGACAAGTCAGTTACTCAAAATCATATGATTAAATCAATTCAAATGATATTTGTAAGTTTAGTTCTTTTTATATAGCAAATTAAAAGGTGTCTAACTTTTAAAAATTTTAATTTAATAACTAAGATTTTAAATTTTATATAAATTGCGTTAAGATTATTTTGTTGATATGGTGTATCCACTAAAAGTATTATTTTTACTGATGTGAATAATATATATCTGTCTATTATGTAGTGGATATGTTACATTAACAAAAATAATATTTTGAACTAATTTATATAATTTAGTAGTTACTAAGCGGGAGATTGGGAATTAATCAAAAGGTAGGAAATGAAAAACGTTACATGGTTGTTTATTATGATTGAATTAATAGTATTTTGATATCCCACTTTTCGGTATTACCCGATATTCCTTAGATGTGCAAGGAATTATAGGCGTGACAATAAGTGTCATGTCTATGATACATATTTTTTTAATTAAAAACTTTTCGAAGGACATAATTTATTATTTACAGGGGTTTAGATTCTGTTTGGTGACTGTACTTATAATTGATTAATTTATGATTAGAAAAGAAAAGAGGGACTTCAAATCATATCTTACTAATTAACCTTTGGGAATAATGTTATGAGAAATTTCTTTCCCTACAACTAAACTATTTAAACAAAATTTCTTTGCTCATATTTGTATTTCTTCCCAACTTCAGCCGAATTTCTTTCTATAAAGATGTAAGTAATCAAATTTTAAAAAATTGGATCAAAAATCAAATCAAAAAGATATAAATTTTAAATTTTAAAATAAATTAGTATTAAACTGGTATTAAATAAAAAATATTGATTAAAATTAAAAAATAAATAAGATTAAAGAAGAATATTATGGTTAGTTTATCGCTTTAGTTGCAGTTTAGTGACAAATTATTTAAAGGCATTCTTTATCTTATACATGTTTAGATATATATGATAAAGTCCATGAGATAATTATACATTGTAAATAAAATTATAATAAGATTATAATTATGAGATTCATATTGCATTTATGTATTATTCCTAAATATTCCTAATCATTGTTTTATTAAGATTGAATATTAATAGAATATAAAAAGGCTAGCACGCGTTTTGTTTTTCCTTATGAATGAAGTAATTGATCTCATAGGCTAAAGTATAGAGATACTTAAACAAACGTCTAGGTGTTTACTAGAGAACAAATTCACTGAATAGACTCGATATGAGAAATCCATTTGAAACATTACTTCTATGTCTATGAAATTTTCATTGTGATGATTGTATAAGTGATCATTTGATTTGAGGTCATCAAAGTTATCTTGTATGGGGATTGCTATGTTTTGATACTACTTATGATCTATTTAATCATAGGTCATTTAATTAGTGATTATTGGATATAGCATGAACTATATGGAGATAAATAAATGATCAAGATTTATCACTCTAAAGTAATTAAGGAGAATGTTTCGTTGTTCTCAATTAGTATTAATTCAAGAAATCCTTAGCCAAGGTGAAATGATGTTTTATAAATAGTTTACAAATGTTATTAATTGAATCGATAGTTAATGGCAGAGAACTAATATGATTAGACTCAAAATATAGTAGACATTAATTTCATGCTCTATGTCTGATTGGAACATTATATGATGAAAGGATTGAATTATAATGAAAAAATTATGCACGAAAAGGTTAGTCAAAATTACTTTAACATTATTAAATATTTGGGTGGTCGTGATGCGTTGCTAGACGCTAATCTTGATTTATGATTATAAATTGTTTAATTGAAGAATTAAAGATAAATTAAAAGGAGTTTTAATTTATCTAAGTTTAATTATGAATTAGAATTAGAATTTATAATCATTGCCAACATATTTGGGAACCTAATGGGTCTCACATATAGAATGGGTTGAAGAGAGCAAAGTTAATTTAGTTAAGTTGGACTTGACTGTAAAGTTTGAGAAATTTTATAATTAAATATGAGATATTTAATAAATAAGGATCAATATGAGATATTGAATCTTATATGAGTATAATTGGTATTTAATTAGAATTATTTGTAATTCTAATTAAAGTTTAATTGAAATTAAAATTTAATTTTAATTAAATTACTAAAACGTTCAAATTTTATTATAAATAGACTTAAGTTCTATAGAACTAACATTTCTTACCAAACTCTCTCTGTAAGAGTTACAGAGTTCTTTCAATTCATTCGGTGGATATCATTAGAAGTCGGACGCTTCTGCAGCTACGGTGGTTGAGACAGATCGGTTTCAGAAACGATTCGAGGAATATGATAAGACAAAGATTAAGCTTCAGAATAAGGTACAAATTAAGTTTTTGTTTTATTATGATTTGTGTTAATCATTTTATAGAATTAAATAGATTTTAGTTTTTGGGAAATCAAAAGTTACGAAAAAAGTTTTGTGATTATTCTGTTGCGGTCGGAATTAGATCCCGATCTGGTTTCCTAACAATTATCCTTGCACATAATTACGGATAACAATGGGTCAGGGTATTCCAAGCCCAAGGCCAATCCGAAAGCTTCTGTCGAAGCTCAACCACGAGCCTAAACCCAAACTTGACTCAGTCCACTCTAATTAGAAAGTAGAAAATGACATTGCTTTCCTTATAGTTGTTGGGTCTCGAGGCAGATTGGGCTTAGGCACTACATGCTCAAGCTTGATTTTTATTTTTTAAAATTAAAAGATAAAAAAACAACTTTGTATATATTTCTAAATTCAGGTCCAAGGTCCATCCAACTTAGACTTGAGTTATTGACCTTAGGCTAGATTAGGTTGATCTCAAACTCAAATGTTATCCTTTGACTTGTTGACCTTAGGCTGGGTCATGCTGTTCTCAAACTCAAATGTTATCCTTACTCATAATTTAAAAAAACGATTATTAAATAAAAAATAACTTATTTATTCTAATTTATAAGAATCGGTTACTTTACAAAAATTAGTATTTAATTAATAAACTAATCAGTTTTTAACAACCAAAGTTATTAAAATAAACCAAATAAAAACTTTATCAATTCAAAATTTTTATTGTTGAACTACTCCAATTGATTATATTTTTCAATTATTACAAATAATATCAATTTGCTAATATTAAAAAAAGAAAAACTAGTAGAAATAAGTGCAACAGAATCGTTCAAGTCGAGAAACAAGCTTTGAATCTTCTAATTCAGGAGAATGAAGATTTGACATTGTAATAAAAGATTCTCACTCAAATTTAAATTGTTAATTTATCAAATAATTTGTTTAAATTTTGCAATAATATATTATTACATATGCTCAAAATTTAAAATATATTGATTTTATAGCTATCAAAATTTAAAATTTAAACATCTTATTTCACTAATTTAATCAATGATTAAAATTTGCAACTGACTCAACCGCTTCACTTAAAAATTTTGAGTTGTCCAACTATTTGGTTCGGTTTTTAACTTTCCGGTTTAATTTATTTTAGTAATTTTTATCGATTTATTAAATAATCGGTCAATTTTTATAAATTAATAAGTTTTTATAAAATAAAATAAAAAAATTAATTTTTATTTAATAATTTTTTAATTAAACTTCAAATTTTTCTATGAGAATAATTTCTTTTAATTATATTTCAAATTCTTTAATTTTATTTAATCTTTAGCTGGTTTTATGACGATCTAATGTCGGTTAAATCTTTTAAACCTTAAACTTTTTGTTTTGCTGGTTTAATTTTTGGTCAAGTTTTTAAAACATAAGATCTACTCTCTGATTTGATTTTTTAAAATATTAATAATATTATATACAGTCAAAATGGCAAAATCCAAAACGTAGCAGAAACCATTCAAATTTACAAGATCATCCGCTGTTTAATTTGCAGGATTCCTATGAAATCACATAATTTACATAAGAACAAAAGAGAACAACGGGAACAAGAGAAAACATTGTTTAGTATTTTTATAAAGATGACAAATTGAGTATTCACCAGGCATGTCATACATAGATGTACATACATACACATACACACATATATATATATCTACCTTGAAGTTGGATTAAGCGGCTGTTATATGCAGAGAAGAAGCCTCTCAGTAAGTAACACCTCTCACCATTTCTGCTTCACCTTTGCATTAAATTCCTCCGCTCTCTTCTCCATTTCATTATCAGTATCATTCTCATCATCATCATCATCTTCTTCACTACCAATACAATCCACTATTCAATTTACAGGTTTCCTTAGAAATCAACTAATTTACAGAAGAACAAAAGAAAACAGCAGGAACAAGAAAGCACACTTATATAGTATTTACAAAGATTACAGTTTGAGACTTCTCTACCATGAAGTTGGATTAAGCAGATGTGATGGAGGGCCATCAAAGCTTGCTATTCAAGATGTCCTAGCCATGGGATTTGAAGAAAAGTCACAACCAATGGAACAAGTTCAAGGAATTGCAAATGAGCCGAATGAAGTTATGGTGGAAGCAAAAATTGGGCTGAATTTGTTCTTACAATTCCAAGTCCTTTTGAAGCCATTTGGAGACTTCAAAATGTGTCTATGGACCTGATGAGCATGAGGTCGAATTCTAAGCTTAGCAGAATTTTAAAGACATTTATTTTTATTGACTTTGGTATGGTTTATTGCTAGTTTTATTTAGTAACTATATATATAAGTTAACATTAGATACATATATATGGGTCGTTAAATCGAAAAGGTAAAGGTTCAATGTACCTAAACCTGCTTTAAGATTAAACTTTTTTTTTTGTTACAACGGACTCAAAACAAAAACAACAATTAACGCAAAATCCGCCGGTATTGAGCTCCTTGCATGTCTCTGTGAATGAGCGCCATGACCGACACAGGGGACTCTTGGAATATGTGTATGCCAGGGTTGTTCTGAACTGTAAGGGTGGCCAAAAGGTCGGCGCATTGATTGCCTTCCCTATACATGGGTTGAAGCTGCACTTCTCATGAGTGCTGGATTAATCGCCGGGGACTTGCCAACAATGAAGAATTGCTATCAAGAACTGTATTAGAGCGAGAAAGAATGTTAAAAACTTCCAGTGAGTTCACTTCTAAGATGACTCGCCGATACCCAAAGGACCACGCTAAATTGAGGCCTGAGTAAATTCTCCATAGTTCAGCCATGAAGGGAGAGTAAGGGCTAATGTGTTGGGTAAATCCTCCGCAGTACTGCCCATGCCAATCTCAAAGGATCTCCTTGCTGTAGCGGTATTCGAATCGGACTTAACCGCTCCATCCGTGTTAAGCTTAATCCAGCCAAGCGGTAGTTTAGCCCAACCAACTAAATTGCCCACTGATAAGTCTAGGTGCAGGCTTACGCACTTTAAGATTTAACATTAATAATATAACAGCTTCCTCGAAAAATAGTACCTATGTACTGATTTTTAGGTATCATCCTACTGCAGGAAAGCATTGTATTATAAGATAACATGAAAGTGGAACTTATCTAAACGAAGGATGTGTAAAGAATCTATCTACAGATGAACAACTTGGCATGTTCCTGGGCTGGTCGGGCAGTTGATGGCCGAAATGAAATTGGACTTTGAGGAGAATCTCGTGCTGATTGGTGCCGCTTTGGACTTTTTAGAGCGCTGGGTCTGTTTATTTCGATTCTCCAATGTCGGCGTTTATGCATGACGAGTAATTCAGATTCCGAAAAGAGATCACATTCACGGTGAAGCCACGTTGGCCTTGACGGCGCTTATTCTTGATAATGATAATATTAAATAGTCAGTCAGATTTAATATTACAAAAATAGTCTTTGAGTAAGATTGCATAATATTGTTATTATTGTTAAAACGAACAAGACGATAATGAAGATAACGAAAGAGAACAGTTTTTCTTTGCTGAGAGCTGTTTTTCATACTGCTCAAGCGCTTTGTAAACTGAAGGAGAAAGAGGGTTAGGTCATTTAAAAGAACAACTTCGTGTCATTAATCAGGATTTGTTATGTTAATCACTGTTGACATGTATTAATAATAATAGTTTTTGGACACGTGACATATCACGTCAATAAATATAACAGAGAGATTAATATCAGGTTAAAATTAAAAAAATTAAAATTTAAATAATTTATTGTCACTTTTTAACGTAGAAGTTATAATTACAAAATTAACAAAAATTTGATATTTTTTATAATTAGTTTTAAATTTTAATACAGTACAAGTTGTAGTATACTTTATGTAAGGACAAAATTTTCTGTATGTGTCAATTCTATTCTACACGATGGTTGACACATAATTATAAGTGCAGAAGATTTGATCCCTTTGTGCATCTTCCATTACGCCGTAAATGTTATAACGTACTTATAAACAATGCGAAATGTAACTGTAGTGATAAATAATTAAATATTAACACTACAAGTTGCAATATCTCAACATTCTGAAACTTAATTAGTTGCAATATACATTTAATAATTAATTGTTGAGTGCACAATATTTTGTAGTCTATGTGCTCTGTACATACTATATTAACGAGTCAATTACTAGAAATTATATGATCAAATCAACTGAAATGATATTTGTAAGTTTATTAATTTTTTTGGATGGCAAATTAAACGGTGTTTAACTTTTTTATTTTTTAAATAAATGTCAATTTTTAAAAGTTTTTAATTTAATAACTAACCTTTTAAAAATTTTTAATAAATTGGGTCAAAATTTATTTTATTGATGTGATGTGTCTACTAAAAATATTGCTTTTACTTAAGGTTAATTAAAAAAATTCAAACTTTACCCAATTTTACAATTATGGCCTGAACATAAAAAAGTGGGAATTAAATATTTAAGCTTTAATTTTTTTTTAATTTTAACCTTATATTAGTATTTCCATTAACATTCCAATGGAAATACCCTTAACACTTACATTCCAATGGAACTTCATAACGGTTTCTTCCTAAAAATGCAAATAATCTTATATTTTTAAGTTTTAAAGGTTTAATTGGTATTAAATTATTATAAAATATATATGTTAAAAATTAAATAAAGTTAAATTTTTTTAATAAGATTGAAGAAGAACATTATCTTTATACATAATTAGAGAAAGAGACTTTTAAATAAAAACTAGCTTGTTTATTATGGTTTATAAAAATTAGTTAATTTATGAAAACTAGTCATTTAATTAATAAACTAATATATTTTACTAAAAAGAGTTATTAAAATAAAATAAATAAAAAATTAACCAATATAAAATTAAAGGATTCTCAATTAATTTTAAATTATTAATTTATAAAATAATTTATTTAAAATTGTAATAATATATTATTACATACAACCAAATTCAAAACATATGAAAATCAAAATTTAAACTTTAAATATCTTATTTAATTTCTAGTTTGATTTTTAAAATATTAATAATATTATGTACACCAAAATGGCAAAATCTAAAACATTCTCAAAAACCATTTAAATTTACAATATCATCCATTATTTAATTCACAGGATTCAGAAAATTTACATAACAACAAAACAAAACAGCCCGTGCAATAGAAAACACTATTTAATATTTTTACAAAGATGACAAATTGAGACTTCGTCAATTGTGTCATACATACGTATATCATCTTTCTTGAAGTTTAAGCGGCTGTTATATGCAGAGAAGAAGCCTCAGTAACTCCTCTCTTCATTTCTGCTTCACCTTTGCAATTATCATTCCCATCATCACCTTCTTCTTCACTACCTCTAGTACAATCCACTGTTCAATTTACAGGATTCCTTAGAAATCAACTAATTTACAGAAGGACAAAAGAAAACAGCAGGAACAAGGAAAAACACTACTTAGTATTTACAAAGATTACAATTTGAGACTTCTCTACCATGAAGTTGGATTAAGCAGCTGTTATGCAGAGAAGCCTGTCAGTAAGTAACTCTTCTCTCCATTTCTGCTTCACGTTTGCAATAAACTCCTCTGCTCTCTTCACCATTTCATTATCAGTATCATTCTCATCATCATCTTCTTCCTCACTAACAATATCATCTGAATTAATATCTTCATCAGACCCATCGTAGCCCTGATGTTCATTATCATCTACGTTGTTGCTGCAATGGAATTTATCATCTATATCGATGGTTGTAGTGTTAGATTCGTACAGAAGAGAAGTTTGAGGAAAGAACCCTTCAAAATCTGCTTCAGATGTCTTGGAACTTCCAAGCGAGATGATTACAGTGATGAAGATGAACACCAGAAAGAAACCGAAACGACCTGGCTTTGAGTTTGACACCACCAGGAAATCATAGACAGAGAGGAGAAGGTTTTGATGATGACTGGAAACTGAGAAGTAGATGAGAACTAACAGGACTAGAGGCACTCCAATTATCTTCATGCTGAATTGAACTGTTCTCCTGTCCACTTCCACCAATGCAGGGGACAGGGTTTTATGCACTTTGTTAAATGTTTTTGTATTGATCTTGCAACAGTAACATATTATACAAAAACATATCCTGCAACATGTTTTTATATAATATTTTACTGTTGCGGATACGTTTTTGTATAATATGTTACTGTTGCAAGATTCGAGAAATAAGTCAATTTTTTAAAATTTTTAGTTAACATATAAATCCTTAAAACTAAGTCAAGTCAAGTCAAAAAATTGTTTTAATAATTTGTGAATATTTGACATTTAAAAAGTTTATATAATTAAAAATAAATATATTAATAACTATTTATTCAAAATACAGACCCTTATTTAATGTTTAAAAATTATTAAAAAGGAATTATAAAATTTATTTTTTATAATTTTAAATTTTCAAATATTAATTTGAACATTATTTTATCAATAATATCAATAAAATATTATCAAAATTCCTTTAAATTGAGATATTCAAAAAAATTTAAACATTTATTCAAAATTTAAACTTACTCACTTTGTAACATTAATATAAAAAATTAAATTACAAGTTAAATAAATCTTTCAAATATTAAATTTAACAATTTCATAGATAAAATATATATATTTTAAAAATAATCCTTAAATTAAGAAATTCAATTTTTAAAATTTAAACAGTTAATCAAAATTTAAATTTATTCCTATGTAACATCAATTTAAAACTTAGATTTATTTAAAATTATGTTAAAATTACATATAATTTAGTAATTATATATACGTGTTAGCCTCATAAGTATTAGTTAGGCATAGTTAGGCAATATGGCCGTTGTTTATATTTAAAAGATTAAAAATTTTAACCGGTCCATTTGATTCAATTTTAAAATAATTTTAAACTATCTAAATGTTTAGTTTAATTTTTAACTTTTTGATTTAATTTACTTTAATAATTTTTATTGTTAAAAGCAGATCAATTTATTAATTAGTTATTTAATTTTTTTAGATTAATAAGTTTAGGACGGTTTAATGTTTTAAATCTTAGAGCATAATTTTTAATACATTAATACATGTTTAAGCGTCGTTAAATCGTCCACGTCATTAAGGACCATAAGATAACGAATCTAGATGATGTGTAAAGAATGTAAAGATTAACAACTTGGCATGTTCCTGGGCGTTGGTTGGCTGGTCAAGCAGCTGCTGACGGAAATGAATTTGGACTTTGACGACAACGTCGTGCTGAATCTGCTGACTGTTACCGTCTTGGACCTTTTAGAGTGCTGAGTCTTTGTTTATTTCGACCGTCGGAAAAGAGATCACGGTTTAGCCAAGTTGGCCTTGACCCGGCTTATGCTTCGTAATGATAATATATTGAGTTGGATTGGGTTAAAGAGTCGGTTAGATTTGATCATTTGAATTCGTTCAAATCATCTTAAAATAATATTATTTTAATTTTATTTTAATAACTTTTTAAATAATCAAGTAATTTAAAGTGTGACTATTTCAAATTAATACACAAATTTAAAATTAAATAATTCAAATTAAGTTTGAACAAGTGAAACTAAAACTATCAAACTTATTAAATAATATTTTTTCAAAAGAATGATCAGTTAACTTAAAATTTGAATGTGTGACCTAATTTTAATTCATTAAATACGATAAGTGACCGTTTAACCACAACAATTTAAACTGTTATGTGAGGTCAACTTAATTGGTTTCATATATTAATAGATGGTGGGTGGTATGATTTAAACTCACAACCACTTAATCACAAAGGCTCTAATACTATGTTAAATAACCATTTCATCATAATAGCTTAAGTTATTATGTGAGACCAATTTAATTAGTTTTACATATCCACTAACAAAATAATTTTTATTTAAATACCTAATTTTGAGTTATTGTATAAATGGAAGCTTTCCAAAAAGCTTTTAGTCACTTAGAGAAAATTGATACATGGCAATTAGTTAATATTACAAATCAATAACATTCAAGCATAGACAAAAATAACTTTTTATTAATTAGAAATAAGACTGAGTACTGTTGAATTTCTTTAAATCATCTCAGCAAGATTTATGCCGAAATATTATTGTTGTTATTGTAATAACATCTAAGCAAGAATTTTATTAAAATTTAAAATATGAGTAGGTTTAAAAATACTCTGTCTTATCTTTAATTAATATAGAGACCATTTTCGAAAAAATTAGTTAATATTAATTAAATTGAATTATGTAACTTAAATTTAAATTTATCAAATTATTAAATAATTTAATTGATAAACTGAGATATTGTGGCTTGCTTAACATTTTATTTAGTGAATAATAACTGTGGATGAATAGTATTCTTTACTTGCACTGAAGAGTCAATTGCACTTGGACTTTGCTTGAGGCAGTCGCTTTAACTCATCATTTTCTTTTAATTTTTGCCGTTTGGCTTTAAAAGATAATTAGACGACTATTATACATGGACACGTCATCTGGAAAGTGAAAGGCGCTATTTACCAGCTTTGATACTTGGATTGAGTCCAAGCTTCCCTTAACTGTTGGCTCAATGCTCCTATTTTCCAACTCCATGGTCCATCCTTGATTCGATTAGGATGGTAGAACGAGAATAGTTTCCGTTTGATTGAACTTCAAATCGAGATTATTTAAAGAATCATATCTTTGAATTGCTCAATTCTCTTCGCAAATGAGTGTTATTTTAATTCTGAAAACCTAAAAGTTTAGGTTAAAATAATGTCATTTTTAAATAAAAAAGGATTAGGTTTCTGTATGATTTTTACCTTTGATCAACGATTTGGTTTCTTTTGAACTGTGAAATATTAGATTTAATAAATTTTAATTAAATTTTAAACTATTCAATAAGGATAAATTAAATTATTTTAATTATGTTTTAAATTTTAATACTGATTAAATCTTTAAAATCTTAAGTTTTTTGTTTTACCGATTAAATTTTCGATCAAGTTTTTAAAATATAAAATTTAATTTCTGATTTGATTTTTTAAAATATTAATAATATTATATACAGTCAAAATGGCAAAGTCGCAGAAACTATTCAAATTTACAAGATCATCCGCTATTCAATTTTCAAAATTCCCGAAAAATCACATAATTCACATAAGAACGAAAGAAAACAGTAGGAACAAGAGAGAACATTATTTAGTATTTTTATAAAGATGACAAATTGAGACTTCCCCAGGTATGTCATACATAGATATACATACATACATATATGCTGGATTAAGCGGCTGTTATATGTAGAGAAGAAGCCGCTCAGTAAGTAACACCCTCTCTCCATTTCTGCTTCACCTTTGCAATAAATTCCTCCGCTCTCTTCTTCATTGCATTATCAGTAATATCATTCTCATCATCAACATCATCTTCTTCACTACCAATTCAATCCACTGTTCAATTTATGGGATTCCTTATAAATCAACTAATTTACAGAAGAACAAAAGAAAATACAGCTGGAACAAGAGAGAACACTTATTTAGTACTTACAAATATTACAATTTGAGACTTCTCTACCATGAAGTTGGATTAAGCAGATGTTATGCAGAGAAGCCTGTCAGTAAGTAATTCTTCTCTCCATCTCTGCTTCACCTTTGCAATAAACTCCTCTGCTCTCTTCTCCATTTCATTGCCAGTATCATTCTCATCATCATCTTCTTCACTACCAATATCATCTGAATTAATATCTTCATTATTATCTTCATCAGACCCATCGTAGCCCTGATGTTTATTATCAGTACCATCATCATCATCTTCTTCACCACCAATATCGTCTGAATTAATATCTTCATCAGACCCATCGTAGCCCTGATGTCCA
>JANIJH010000009.1:49273157-49288697 GCA_024520975.1 Erythroxylum areolatum
CATCATCATCATCTTCTTCACCACCAATATCGTCTGAATTAATATCTTCATCAGACCCATCGTAGCCCTGATGTCCATTATCATCTATATCGATGGTTGTAGTGTTAGATATCCATTCGTAAAGAAGAGAAGTTTGAGAAAAGAACCCTTCAAAATCTGCTTCAGATGTCTTGGTACTACCAAGCGAAATGATTACAATGATAAAGTTGAACACCACAAAGAAAGCGAAACGACCTAGCTTTGAGTTTGACGTCACCAGGAAATCGTAAACAGAGAGAAGAAGGTTTTGATGATGACTGGAAACTGAGAATGAGAGGTAGAAGAGAAATAACAGGACTAGAGGCACTCCAATTGCCTTCATACTGAATTGAATTGTTCTCTTGTTCCGCTAATGCAAGGGGTGAGGGGGCAGGATTTTGTGCACTTCGTTAAATCTTTTTATATAATATGTTAATGTTGCAAGACTTGAGACATAAGTCAAATTTTTTAAATTTTTAGTTAATATATAAATCCTTAAGTCAAGAGGTTGTTTTAATAATTTGTGAATATTTGATATTTAAAAGGTTTATATAATTTTTCGTCTTTGTTATTATAGTTTTTAAATTTTTTAAATAAATATATTAATAATTATTTATTTGAAATACAATCCCTTATTTGATGTTAAAAAATTATACAAAAAACAAATCATATACTTTTTCAAATATTAATTTGAAAATTATTTTATCAATTATATCAATAAAATATTTAAAAACTTTTAAATTTAGATATTCAAAAAATTAAACACTCAATCATAATTTAAACTTATTCACCATATAACGTTAATGTAAAATTACAATTTACATAATTCTTTCAAATATTAATTTTAACAATTATGTCGATAAAATATATATTTTAAAAATAATCTTTGAATTGAGAAATTCAATATTTTAAAATTTAAACACTTAATCAAAGTTTAAATTTATTCACTATGTAACATAAATTTAAAATTTAAATTAATTTAAAATTATGTTAAAGTTACAAAGAATATAATTATATGTTAACCTCAGAAGTATTAGTGACGTAGTATTTCATTTATGTGTATGCATCATTAAATCGTTAAAGGGAGTTTCTCATAGGGGAGTGCCTGTGTATGGACCCCACCTACATCGCAGGTTGGGGGGGTATATTTAGGAATTGGTGTTCACTCCCCTTTAAGGATTCTTTTGGGGGGCTCCCAACTAAGGACCCAAAGGACACCCAGGAAAGTATGACAATCATATTGGCTAAAACAAATCTTTAGACAAAACCATCGACTAACTAAAGTCATATTGGAGTCTAAAACAAGTCTTGACTAGTAGTTTGTGGGCCACAAAGATTCTCTTTCATCAAAAGACTCAAAAGCAAAAGCAAACTCCTAAAAAGGCGAGTCACATTATTTGAGAATTAGGATTCAAGGTATCTAACACATTATTTGTCACGAATTGGTTCGTGCCACGATTGAAGATTGGATGGAGAGTATGGATCACTTGAGCTATCAGTATCAACTTGATAAGTTTTTTGTCGTTTATTAGGAGTGAGCTCACATGTGTGAGGTTTGTGCATGAATTGATTTAACTCATCTTCATTAGGACTATAGTTATCATCATCTGGGTCCTGAGCATCCTGAAAGACTGAGTTAAAAGGCTAAGAAGGTCCTGCAATATTTGAGACTGATTCTTCTGTGTGATACTAAGGACTAGTGGAATCTGGTATATCAACTTTTAGTGCTTCTGGTTCATCAGGAATAAATTCACTGAGATATAGTCCAATAGAGGTGAAAATGACTGGTGTATTGGGAAAGTGATTTATTCTTTTGAGAAAGTCTCGAAGAGATTGAAGCACACTATTTTGATGTCGTGGCCAGTATAATGATGTATGATAAAATTGGACACGATGTTTTGTGTAAAGGACACCAGTATGTGTTTCTTGATATAGACGATGGAGGATGAAGAAGCAATGAGTAGATTGTCGTCTAGCATAAGCTTTCCATAGACGATGTTATGAGATTATAAGAGAGTATTGTTGCTTCCATTGCTCTAGTGGTTGAGACCATTCAAGAAATGTCCTAAGAGACACACTCATTATAACTTTAAGAAAGAAAATAACTTTAAAATGCAATCATCACACCTTTAACAAAGCTACTTTCTTTGAAAAAGTAAACTACTTTTTCAAAAGCAAACAGTATGATGATAAGATGGAATCTTGACTAGTAGTTTGTGGGCCATAAAGATTCTCTTTCATCAAAAGACTCAAAAGTAAAAGCAAACTCCTAAAAAGGCGAGTCACATTATTTGAGAGTTAGGATTCAAGGTATCCAAAGCATTATTTGTCACGAATTGGTTCGTGCCACGATTGAAGATTGGATGGAGAGTATGGATCACTTGAGCTATCAGTATCAACTTGATAAGTCTTTTGTCGTTTACTAGGACTGAGCTCACATGTGTGAGGTTTGTGCATGAATTGATTTAACTCATCTTCATTAGGACTATAGTCATCATCATCTGGGTCCTGAGCATCCTGAAAGACTTGAGTTAAAAGGCTAAGAAGGTCTTGCAATATCTAAGACTGATTCTTTTGTGTCATACTAACGACTAGTGGAATCTGGTATATCAACTTTTGGTGCTTTTGGTTCATCAGGAATAAATTCATTGAGATATAGTCCAATAGAGGTGAAAAGGATTGGTGTATTGGGAAAGTGATTTATCTTTTTGAGAAAGTCTCGAAGAGATTAAAGCACACTATTTTGACGCCGTGGCCAGTATAATGATGTATGATAAAATTGGACACGATGTTTCGTGTAAAGGACACCAGTATGTGTTTCTTGATATAGACGATGGAGGATGAAGAAGTAATGAGTAGATTGTCATTTAGCAGAAGCTTTCCATAAACAATGTTGTGAGATTATACGAGAGCATTGTTGCTTCCATTGATCTAGTGGTTGAAACTGTTCAAGAAATGTCCATAGCAAAGAGCTTCCATGATTTATGTCACAGAGATGTTGATAGAGCTTAAGAGGAGATATAGTGACAGCATAAGCATAAAGGGCAGAGAGTGCCCAAAGATATCGTAATGTGTTTTTAGAAAAATTATCATGGAGAAAAGTCGCATTAAGGTAAGGTGCTTTGAGATTGAACATTGTGGGACTTCCAAGAGAGTTATATTCACTAAGAAACTAGTGCAAATGATAAAACAAACTTATATGGGTAAGTGAAGCAACTTCAGACACACTAGTAGGTATACTAGCTATAGAAGGAAAAGATTTCTTTGTGATGGCAAAGAGGGATTGACTAGCCATAATACCTTGACAAATAAAATGTCTAAAAGATAAATGAGTTGCAACATTACTTTGCTAAAGAGAAAGATGATATTTATAGTGAGAAAAAGTATCTTGAGGCCATGGCATATTCTGTCTGAGTAAGTTAGATAAGGATGAAGTGTAAGCTACCACGTGTGGTATGAACTCACGGATGTAATTAACAATCACGAGGAATTGTGATATTTGTCTCATATTGAGATGTTCATCTGGAAAGTGTAACAGCTCTTGTGTAATATGTAGACTAGGCTAGTAGAATCTATCTTTGAAATGTTTACCCAAAAACTCAATTTCTTAAGTTTCAACAATGTTTTTCAAGGTTGAAAGCACAATGTCATGTTTTTTAGTAAGATATAAGAATTGTTGCATTAAAGCCTGACGTTCCTCATGGGTCTTTGAGAACAGAAGAATGTCATCGATGTAAATGATTGCACTGTAAAGGATAGACTCATATATCTTGGTCATTGTTCTTTGAAACAGTGATGGGGCGATTTTAAGCCCAAATGCCATAACAGTCCATTGGTACTATGCGCTGGGAATGCATAATGCAGTCTTGTATCTCTCACTTGGGTGAATTCTAAGTTGTCAAAATCCTGCTTTAAGGTTAAACTTGGAAAAGATAACAACTTCTTTGAGAAATAGTACTTGGGTACTGATCTTTGGAAGAGGAAACTTGTCATCTTGCAGGAATGCATTTAGAGGCTTGTAGTCAATGACTAATATCTTTTTTCCACATTTTTGCTCTGAGCGTTTATTGACATAGAATGCCTGGCAAGACCAATCCGACTTTGTGGGCTTAATAAGTCCTTACTTCAAAAGGATTGCACACTCATCTTATGTGAGCTTTAGATCATCAGGATTCATCCATAGATGTGAGGCTTTTGTGAGATTTATATCCTCATTCTTCTTAAAAGGTAGACTTATGAAAAAGTTAGCATTTTTTCACAGAGGATACGGATGAGAAAACTGTGCATGAGATTCAGGATAATATTCTAATAGTCTCGTAGTGCAATATATAGTGTAGGAACTTAGGTTAGTTCAAACACATTCTTTATTTCAGTGTATGGACTGAAAAATGGTCGATACTTGAAACCTGTGGGTAGGATCTGTAAACGTGAGGCTTTACTGTATACATCCATACCAATGAGAATGTCTGGGCCAGGTAGATTGCTTCCAAAAACTTTAGTCCAAACTGTACACTGTAGAAAAAATCGAATCCTGATTCTTCTTTTGGTGATTAACCCAATCTTGAAGGAGTTACCATCGGCAATAGTAAAATATTCATCATGTGAAATCCATACGTCAGATGATAAGATATTGAGCTTTATGATCGTACAATTGGATCCAATATTCATAAACCCGATAACTTTAATGGGCTTATCATAGTTATCCTGTTGAAAGAGTTGGATCTAGACATATGCTCGTTGAAATGGTGTGCGATCTATTTTCATACAGGTCTACTGTAGCATATATAGTGAATCATCCTCTAGAGAAGCAAAGTAGTCAGAGGATTCTTCATCTTTAGAGATTGTGATAGAAACAACAAACTTTGTGTCCTCGTCTTTATGAGATTGTTCTTCAATTAAATCTTGAAAGTTGTTGGAAGAATAAATAGGCAGAATTGATTGCATCTACTTCAACAACTTGACATACTTTTTTGTTTTATGATGACATGTTCGTGCAAGGTGTCCATGTTGTCCACAGAGAAAACATCGTTCAGCTTTCTAACGATGAGAGGATTTCTTGAAGAATCTAACCATTCTTCTTTTCTTTCCATTCTTTCTCTCATATGTTTTCTTTAAAGGCTTATAGCCTTTCATTTGAATAAGGTATGTTGATCACATAACTTATCAAGAGAAGCTAATGCTAGCTGGTAGATTCCTCCAAGAGATATATTCTCCATATCTCTTTGCAAAGAAACTATGGTCCTTTATAGGTCTAGTTGCAGTTGATCTGGAAGGGATGAGATAAAAGTATAACGCAGATGAACATCATTCCATCCATTCAAGAGATAGTACCTTTCTGTCATACGTTGGTAATGCTTCATAATATTACGTTTGTCAAGTGAACAACATTTCATTACAAAATATTCCTGTCGGATCTGCTCATCAATAAGCTGAAAGTCGCCAATGAATTCCTTATGAATTATTCTAAGAAGAGCTTCGACTGTAGTGACTTGTATATACTGAAGTCTTTGATAATCATTAATACTTTGCCACCATTCTTGCAAAGTACTAATGAAATGAGATGTAAACTCAGACAAAATATTCGGTAAAGGATTATTCGGTCAAGTCATTTGTAGATCTATCTATGCACCAAATTCATGTAGTCACTCTCTCCATTTCTTTGGAGGTAGATCATCAAAAGTAAACCAAGGTCTTGAAGTAGGCTTAGTTTGAGCCTGTGCAGCTGGTTGAGCTAGTGTTTCTTGTGGTGCTAGTTCAGGTTTGAAAGGTTTAGTTCCTGTGGATTCTACTTCACTTATTTCTGGTTCAACTTCAATAGGTTTAGGCACAGTCATCAGAACTTGAGATAATTATGAAAGATCAACTAGTTGTGAAGAGGAATCAAAAGACGATTCAGAGATCTGTTTAGATGATGACTCATAGATTGTTATAGAGACTTCAGATGTTAGGACAGAGGCTTCAAAATAAGCTTCTGGATTATCTTATTGAGATAAGAATCTTCTGCAGTATATGTTGACGCAAGAGTTACGATGAACTCTATCTGTTCACGTTAGAGGTGTATGGATCTATAACGGTTTACTCCACTGATTTACTGGTTCAAATTTAGTGTATGAAGGTTATGGTTCAGGAACCTTTGATGTCTTAGAAACTCATTGCTCAGGAACTCGGTCAAGCTTTGGCTTTGACTTTGACCTTTTAGGTTTTTTTCTTGAGCTTTCTGAGGATGAATATACTGTCTAATCAAAGGGTAATTGAACTTGGAGACCTTTGAATAGTCAGCTTCTTCTGGATACTTCTGATACATAGGAGACGGGTATGTTGGCTGAATATTTGGAAATAACAAAGAGGATTAGCCATATACTATCCTTGACTGTGCAAATTGCATATCAGCTTCCATTTGTTGCACAATTCCTTGTACTTCTGGATTTCTCTAATTTTAGCGTCGAAGTCAAGTCCAAGATATTATGTAGCAATGTAATGTTGAAGATCAACATTAAGTCATTGAATCTGAGCTTTGTAAGACTGATACATTTGTTGGATTTGTTTAGAGACTGCGCCAACTTTGTGTTGCGTAGCATGGGTCTGTTGACTGATTCCATCTAGCTTAGAATCAATTCTTCTAAGAACTTTATTTTGTGCTATTGCATTTGATGTTTTCTAGTTAAGAACTTCATCAGAAAGATTTGATACAAGTGTTCCTTGTGAAGTGATTCCTATGGCTCGGATATAAAGGTTATAGACAACCCTCGTTGATTCATCAGTACTCCTGTGTAAAGAAGGAAAGTCTTCCTCATATGGATTACCTATCATACAGGGTCTAGGAGTAAGAGTCATAACAAGAACTGCTGGCTTAGATTAACAGGTAGAACATTTTAGCATTTCTCAAAGAGATCTAGGTTTGAATATTTCTAACTGTAGACCTTTAAAATTGCTGGAATCATCTAGATTTAGATCATCCTTGTGTGGATGATATTATTGAGAAGGCATACAACGAGGTTTTGTCTTTTTCTTCTTCCTTCTCCTTTTGGCATATATTTCATTAGCATTACTATCTGACTTAGGATTGAGATAGTCTTTACAGTCGAGTTCGTATATAGATGGGTCGACATCCCATTCAAAATATCCACGATAATGACTGACATAAACTGAATCTCCATTATATTTGAAATAATGGATAGGAGACTAGATTTACCTTTTGTATGTGAAAATACGGGCTGGATCAAAAATATAGCCCTAGATATAGATGGTCCAAATGTATCTTCATTAGGCTTTGCATAGATGGACTTCACAGTTCCATTTTTTAATTTCTTGAGAATCGGAGGAGTTGTGGTATGAAAAGAATGTAGATAAGGCGCGTGGAATACCTTTTGGTAATTGGTGATCCATTCAGTAGGCATCAACTTTTCAAGCTTTTGTGCTGGTAGTTGCTTCGGGATCTAGATGATAGTAGTCTGATCATTAGAACGATCAGTAACCATATAAAGGGCATCTGAAGCAAAATTTGAAAAGTTAAGGTCTAAAGCATGATTCTGTAGATGATAGATCATCTAGTGAAGTAGAGCTGCCATGATGGCTGTAGGATCTTGATCTGCTCCAGTGATATGGATATGAACTTGCAGACGTTCAGGCAAAGTAGGATCATCCAACCTGATGTTAAAATCAGGTGCTATCGTTAGAATGACACTTCCATTGTTATGCGTTGTCAGCAAGGTACCAATCAAAGCATTCTAGTACATTATGTAGGCAGTGTCTAGAAGAGATATCCTAGCTGTAGCAGGTATTCCCTTTCTTCTATAAAGTGCAAGAACAAGGCGTATAGCTCCATCATGAAGATGTGTATAATCGTGCTCCTTGTAAAGAGAGATAAGCTCTTTAGGGATTTCAAGCTTTACGTATTGTTTTGCAGTTGTAGATCTGAGACCACACTATTTCAATCTGAAACTCTGGATGATTTCTTTGACTTTAGGATGAGATGTAGACAAAACACTACGAATACTTTTTATCTAAGAACGATCATGAGAATATATACTATACGAACTCAACAAAGGTAAAGAAGACTCACAAACACGATTTTCTACAAATACATGAGTAATTTCTACAAGATTTTCTATACGATTAGATAACACATGCTTTACATTTGAAGGTAAACTAGACATATACAAAGTTTAAGATAAATGATTAGGGTCATTAGGTAGTGTTTTCATTATACTTATGGGCTCTCTCCCTACTCACTCTTATCAAGAGACAATGTTACCGCCGGTCAAGACACGAAACCTGGCCCTGATACCACTGAGCCCCCTAAAAGGATCCTTGACAATGACAAGTAAGATTTAACCAACCAAACCTCATGGTTGCATCTCGTTATCTTTTGGGGATTCGAACTATGATGTTGGCGAGACCCTCAAAGGGCTCTTAACCACTACGCCACCCCCCCCCCCAGGATATCGGTTCAATGTACAAACAAAATTTCCAAAGGTATGTCTAGGTCATAATCATAATAGGAGGACTTTAAAATAATAGAAAAGTGCAACAAATCTAAGTGAAGGATGTGTAAAGATAAAAAACTTGGGATGCTGGTGTGCATTGGTTGGCTAGCCAAGTAGCTGCTGATGGAAATGAATTTGAACAAATGCCAAGATCCCAAGACTGTTGATAGAGATACTAATAGAGAATTATTTGATGCTTAATTTTTGTCAATTGTGTAGTACTTTAGGGTAGATATTTGCTAAGTTATTGTTTTATATTATATTTGGATGTAGGAGTTTTTTTGAAGAAAAGAAGGCAAAAGTGGCTAAATTGGAATAGACATCGAAGCCATTGGTTTAGTGTGTTTTGGACACATAAAGAAAACAAGACGGCAGCAAATTAAAATTATGCATGTGTGAAAAGCATGCATGCAAAGAGGAGGTTTCAGTGTTTTGGGAAGAACGCAGTGTTGTGAGGTGGAGAGGTCCAGCATTTTACAAAGAAGATTTAGGGTAGCAGGGGGACTTGGAAAAAACGGAATGAGCAAAAAAAACACATCCTCCATATTTTTTACTCTCGGCCGCAGCTCCCATACATTCACATGCAACAACCCCCACAAGCATGCTACCGCCATTCCACTCACGTGCAACAACCCTCACACTTCATTCTTTCACGTCTCCATTTACAGGCTGTCTCCATGCCTCACTCATTAAAAACACGCTACCCCTCCACTCCACAAAAGGCTATCTCTTCACACCTCTAAACACACTAATGCACTCATCCATTTTTTATTCAAGCCTGCATACTTCACTCACCTCTTCACCAACGCAAGCTGTCTTCACCAACGCAAGCTGCCTTCCACTAATACAGCCTTGATTTTCACTCCAACGCTCCTCTCCTTGACACACACAGGAACGCCACCACTCACTCACCTCTCCACCAACAACCTACCTCCAACCACAACAATGCCGCCTCTTCAATTCATGCAACCCCCATTTGGACTTACACTCTTCATTCCTCTCCAACCTTCCACAGACACGTAAGCTACTTGCTTTCTCTTCACTACTCACCAACGCAAGCTCCATCATATTTTCACATTGCCTAGCTTCCAAGTTTCAACACGCAAGCTGCCTCCAAAAACAGCACATCCTACACTCATTCACGCATCAGTCTCCATCCTCTCATTCACAAAAACACAACCCTTCAGTTAAGCAAGCAGTCTCCTCCATCCGAATACAACGTAGCTTCCATATTCTTCATTTATAATTGATTCCTTATGAATTTATCTTGCGTTTATATTTTTGGATTGCTTGGCTTGATGATATGTGGCTAGAACTTTAATTTCTCTTAAGGATTTGATATTTTTTAGATGCTTTGACATTGAACATTGCCAGAATCCATGACTCAATGTTCATATGCTTGTTGATTTTCCTTGAGTTTAATTGTTCTTCCTTTGGATTATTGGAAATTGGCTTGGTATAAATTCACCTTTAGAAAAAGGGGATGTTTGTTAAATGATTAAAGGAATTTCAACTAAGATTTTCTTGTAAGGTCGGAGACCCAAAAAACCTAGGAGGTGAAAATAGAAGGTTGAGTTTGAAACTTAAGAAACTCTAGGAAAAACTTAAGTAAGGGATTACTACGTGATGTCTAGAGTGGATAGATTAATTCACCTTTGGGAGAAGGGGATTAATTATTATTAAAATTCACCTACAAGGTTAGGATATTTCATTTGTGAAGGATAGCAATTCAATATTGAGGTTGACAAAAATATCATTCCCTAATAGAAAGTCATTCCCCTTTGCCGTTATTACTTTTAATTAGTCAATTGTTGCACTCTTTTCTTAGTTAGTTTTTGCATAGATTTGTTACATTCATAGTTATTGCGGTGGCATTAAATTGGGTAATTGTTTAGAAATTTCCTTTAAATTTTTAATTATTCTCTACATTGCTTTTAAAATTTTTCAAAATTTCACCCAACTCGATTTCAAATACCATTAGCTAGCATAGAATTGAACTTTCTTATAAGCCCTGTAGACACAACTTGGTTCTTTCCGATTTATTACTTACTTTGACAACCATACACTTGCGGTTCACGAACAAGTTTTTGGCACCGTTTCTGGGGATTAATGTTTGAATGTTTGCTTCTATAGCTAGTTGGATATTTACTTGTTGGTTTTCTTTTTAACCCTAGAGTAACCTATTTGTTTCTTTTTCTTTTTGCATTTTTATTTTCTTGCGCAGCTTGTATGTAAAAGGATTGTATGCCCCGAACCACTAGAGGGCAAGAAGGACAGTTTGACCCATAGTTGGAAAGAACAGTAAATTCAATTCGTCGGCAAAAGCAAATGGAAAATCAAGTAGAAGAACTTCAGAGAATTTAAAGAGAGAGGGATGAAATGGCTCAAAGAGTAGCTCAGTTAAAGGCCAGACTCGACGTAGCTAATTTGACTAGAGGAAATGAAAGAGGAGATAACAGAAATGAACAGGAATAATTGCACCAACGTCCTATTAGGGAATATTTCCAGCCTACAGTGGTAGAAAATTATCACGGTATCCAAAGACCTAATATTCGTGCTCAGAATTTTCATACTTCGCCTGGACTCATCAATTTGGTTCAGGCAAATCAACTTGGAGGGGCACCAATGGAGGATCCAAATGATCATCTTGCAAGCTTCTAGGAATTATGTGACACTATTAAGATTGAAGGGGCAACGCAAGATGACTTTAGGCTCACTTTGTTCCCATGTTCTTTTCGGGACAAAGCAAAGAATTGCCTTCATTCAATTTCTGCTGATTGGATGCGAACTTGGCAAGAGGTGGCACAGCAGTTCTTGATTAAATTTTTTCTACATGGTAAAGCTGCGAAGTTAAAAGCCGAGATAAGTACATTTAGACATCATGACTTGGAACCATTGCATGAAGCTTGGGAGAGGTACAAAGACTGTATAAGAAAGTGTCCACATCACGGATATCAAGAGTGAGTACAAGTGGAAATGTTCTACAACGGGTTGAATGGCCAGACTTGAACTATTGTAGATGCAGCAGCAGGTGGTACTCTGATGAGAAAAACATATCAAGAAACATGTGCATTGTTGGAAGACATAGCTTCGAACAGTTGCTAGTGGCCCTCCGAGAGAACTAATGGAAAGAGAGGAATTTTAGAAGTGGACCAAGTGACTCAGTTATCTGCTCAATTGGCAACCTTATCAAATCAATTCTCAAAATTCATGTTAAAGGAAAGACAAAATGAGCAGGTGGTAGCTACTAGTCAATCATTCTACACCAATGATGAGGGGGTGGAACATGCTCAGTTTTTTAATCAAAGGAACTTGGAATTTAAGTCTTAACCAATGGGAATCTATACGGTCAAGGCTACAACTCTAAGGAGCAATATAACTATGGTATTCAAAGGAACATGCCCCACCTACTTGGATATGAACCATTATTGGTAGATGGAGACCTTCCTTGGAAGAAATGATTGGCACTTTTGTAACTGAGACAAGAAACCGTTTTCACAAGAATGAGAAGGAGATGGATGAGCTAAAGATGCAAGTAAACGGTATTGGGACTTCAGTGAAGGGTTTGGAAGTTCAATTGGGACAGCTTGCAAATGCTATTGGGAATTTGAATCGGATGACATTTCCAAGTAATACTAAAACTAACCCGAGAGAGTAGTGTAAGGCCATCATTCTTCGAAGTGGAAAAGAATTAGAAGAAGTGAAACCCAAAGAACAGAGCTCCACTAAATCCAACCAGAGCAAAGGAAAGAATACTTGTGAAGAAGCAAGTGCACCTAAACAAGTTTAGAAGGAAGTTAACTTGAAGAAGAAACTGGAAGGGGAACTACAAACAAAAATCATTCCTAAGCTGTCATATCCTCAAAGATTTCAACGGAAGCAAATCAATGATCAATTTTGCAAAATTTCCTGAAATCTTTAAGAAACTTGAGATTAACATTCCCTTGATTGAAGCTATTGAGCAAGTACCGAATTATGCAAAATTTATCAAGGACATTGTTACCAAAAAGAGGAGATTTGGACACTATGAGACGGTATTGATAACCGAGGAGTGTAGTGCAGTCTTGCAAAGAAAGTTACCACAAAAATTGAAAGATTCAGGAAGCTTCACAATTTTGTGTGGGATCGGCAACACATATTTTGGTAACGTGCTTTGCAATTTGGGAGGCAAGCATAAATCTCATGCCTCTTTCCATCTTCCAAAAGCTAGGATTAGGAGAAGTCAAGTCATCGACAATTTGCCTCCAACTAGCTGACCGTTCTCTCACTTATCCTCGAGGTATTGCAGAAGATGTTCTTGTTCGTGTTGACAAATTTATTCTCCCTATAGACTTTGTGGTGCTTGATATGGAAGAATATAAAGAGATTCTGATCATACTTGGGTGACCATTCTTGGCTACTGGAGGTGTAGTGATTGATGTGCAACAAGGAGAACTAACCTTGCATGTAAATGGCGAGAAGATCAGGTTCAACATATACAGATCGCTTAAACATCCAAGTGATACACTAACTTGCAACCAAGTGGATGTCATATCTTCTTGTATGGTAACATCTTTTCCTTCCTTTATATCTAAAGATCCATTATTGACATGTTTGGAAGGTATGTTTAGAAAAGATGCTATAGATGATGATGATGCTTGTTTTATGATGGTATTGGATTTTTTTGAATGCTTGAAAATTTTTTATCAAACCGAGCCTTTGTTTTGTGTGACTAATGCTGATGTTGTTGGTGATGTGAAAGATGCGTACCCATCGATTGATTTGAAACCCTTCCCTGAATATTTGAAATATTCATTCTTAGGTGCTAATCAAACTTTTCCTATCATTATTTCATCTTCGTTGACTCATGTAGAAGAAGAAAAATTGCTTAGGGTGTTAAGGGAGTTAAAAAATACATTAGGTTGGTCAATTTCAGATATTAAGGAAATTAGTTCTTCTATTGTAATGCATAAAATTATGATAGAGGAGTCATTCACCCCTAGCATTGAACCCCAAAGAAGATTGAACCCAGCAATGAAGGAAGTGGTTAGGAATGAAATTCAGAAGTGGCTTAAGGCTGGAATCATTTACCCAATTTCTGACAGTTCATGGGTTAGTCTTACTCAAGTTATTCTTATAAAAGGTGGATTCACTGTAGTTAAAGATGATAACAATGAGACTATTTCCACTAGGACAATCACTAGATGGAGGGTTTACATGGATTATAGGAAGTTAAACAAAGCCACTAGGAAGGACCATTTTCCTTTGCTATTCATAGATTAGATGTTGGATAGACTTGCTGGACATGCATTTTATGGCTTTCTAGATGGGTACTCAGGATATAATCAAATAGCCATAGCACCTGAAGATCAAGAAAAGACCACATTTACTTGTCCTTTTGGCACATTTGCATTTAGGCTCATGCCTTTTGGTCTTTGCAATGCTCCTGCTACATTTCAGCGTTGCATGATGGCTATCTTTTCAGATATGGTTGAGAATTTCATAGAAGTTTTTATGAATGATTTTTCTATTTTTGGTGATTCATTTGATAAGTGCTTACATAATTTGTCTCTAGTGTTGAAAAGATGTTAGGATACCAACTTGGTGCTCAATTGGGAGAAATTCCATTTTATGGTGAGGGAAGGAATTGTGTTGGGTCACAAAGTATCTGCTTATGACATGGAAGTGGATCAAGCCAAAACAGCAACTATTGAAAAGCTTCCTCCACCAAAAAATGTAAAGGGTATCCGCAGTTTCCTTGGACATGCGAAGTTTTACGGGAGATTCATCAAAGACTTCTCCAAGATTGCCAAACCCCTTTGCAATCTCTTGGAAAAGGATGTGAAATTTGAATTCAATGAGAATTGCTTGAAGGCTTTTGAGTTGATCAAGAAAAAGTTAATTTTAGCTCCTGTGATGATCACACCTGATTGGCAATAAACGTTTGAAATTATGTGTGATGCGAGTAACTTCGCAGTAGGAGCAGCTTTAGGCTAAAGGCGAGAGAAAGTGTTCAGGGTTATCTACTACTCTAGCCGGACATTGGATGATGCCCAACAAAATTACACTATTACAGAGAAGGAAATGTTGGTGGTTGTTTTTGCTTTGGATAAGTTTTGGTCGTATATCATTGGGTCCAAAGTTGTGGTTTTCACAAATCATGCAGTAATCCGATATTTGTTTGCAAAGAAAGATGCCAAGCCGCGACTCATTTGATGGGTGTTGCTTTTGCAAGAGTTTGATGTAGAAATCAAAGACAAAAAGGGGACAGAAAATGCAGTGGCTAACCATCTATCTCGATTAGAGCTTGAGGAATCGAAGTCACCAATACCTATCTAAGAGACTTTCGCAAATGAGCAGTTATTCAAAGTCAATGAAAAGCTTCCATGGTTTGCCGATGTGGTGAATTATTTAGCTACAGGTTTGATTCCTCTGGATTTAAGTCCATCTCAAAAGAAAAAGTTTCTATTTGATGTGAAAAGTTATCTACGGGATGAGCCTTTGCTATTCAAAAGAGGCCCTGATCAAGTGATTCGAAGATGTATCCCGGAAGATGAAGTCCTAGCAATTTTGAAGCATTGTCATTCATCACCATATGGAGGTCACTTTGGCCTAAAAAGAACAGCAGCAAAAGTTCTCCAATCTAGTTTTTATTGGCCTACGCTCCATAAGGACAGCTATGCTTTCACTAAGACGTGTGATCGATGTCAACAAATGGGTAATATCTCAAGATGTCATGAGCTTCCATTGACCAACATTTTTTAGGTAGAACTCTTCGATTTGTGGGGTATTGACTTCATGGGACCATTCTCCAAATCTTGTGGACAATCCTATATCCTTTTAGCAGTGGACTATGTATCAAAATGGGTTGAAGCCATAGCTTCACCAACAAATGATGCCAAGGTTGTTCTCAAATTTCTCAAGAAAAATATTTTCACAAGATTTGGCACTCTAAAGGCCATTATTAGTGATGAAAGTACCCACTTTTGCAACAAGCTTCTAGGTAATCTTTTAACCAAATATGGAGTTCGACACAAGGTTGCTTTACCTTACCACC
>JANIJH010000009.1:49577753-49592632 GCA_024520975.1 Erythroxylum areolatum
ATAATAATTTAAAAATTTTCAATTAAAAATATAAGGAGATAAATAAAGAATCTAAATTTTCACAAATATAATTTATTAGTGAGATTAAATAAATTTAGTATTGTTAAGAATAAAATAGTAATTATTTTTAAAATAATAATTTAAAATAAATTTTATTATAATATAATATATTTTAAAAAAAATAGTAATTTTTAGTTGAAAGGAAAAAAATTTGTTGAACATTTAACATATTTACGAGTCCGCTCTTTAAAATCTTAACTTTCATTATAATGCATTATAATAAAACTTAAAAGATTTAATCACGGTTAGGGTGTGCAGCTAAAGGAGGAACTTAAATGCTAGTGGTGGGTTCTGTATTATTAAAAAGACAGTGGATCCCATATTATTAAATAGACCATGGATCTCACGTAATTTAAAAATATTGACTTAACTTATTTTTAGAAAAATCGGGCGGCCTTTAAAGAAATTGGCCAATTTATTACTTAATCGGTTAGTTTTTTTCAGAGAGATTATGAGCATCAATAAAATAAATTGCACTAAATCAGACTCAAATTCGAGTCTAGACTGGCTACCATCCCTATCTAAAAGAACTTTGGGGAGTAAATTTACCATCCTTACGAATTGAAATTAATGTCTTTAGTTAATTGGGAGTCTGTGTGTAAGTCCAAAAAAAGCTAGAGGACTAGGAATTCGGAAGCTCCGCGCTACCAATGATGCTCTGCTTACCAAGATGGGTTGGGCCCTACTTATGAAACCGGATGCACTCTGGGTCCATACCGTTAGGGCTAAATATCGACTAGCACCCTACCATACCCCTGATTCGATAGCTCGGTCAAGGGCTTCAACCTTCTGGAGGGGAATTGCGGCAAATTGACAATTTGTTCGACAAGGTATTCGAGGGAAGCTAGGGAATGGCCGACATATATCCTTCTGGTTGGACAATTGGGTAAGCGAGTGGGGACCCCTCATAGCAGTAGCAACCTCTCCAATCCCTAAAACTGTCCGCTATGCCAAAGTGGCAGATCTCTGGACCGAGGAGGGTGACTGGAAATGGGATACAATCCAACATTACCTCCCAAGCCCAGTTTGCATGGTTATTGCAGCTATCCCCATCAATAGCGAGGATCCTCCAACTGATTCCCTCCGTTGGGCCCCGATTTATCATGGACGCTTTACAGTGGCTTTCGCCTATGATCTCATTAAAGGTCAATCTATGGATAGTTCTGCGACCAACTGGGATTGCATTTGAAAATGGGCAGGACTCCAGTATATCCAGTCTTTCCTTTGGTTAATGACCAAAAATAAACTTCAGACCAATCAACAACAAGTGGCTAGGCATATCACTACAGACAGCAGTTGTCACTTCTGTAGCCAAGAGGAGTCTACTATCCATGTCGTTCGAGACTGTTCGCGCGTGACTGTCTTCTAGCTCAAATTCTCCCTGGAAGTGGTCAGTTGAGAATTTTTTCAACAGGACCCAAAAAGTTGGGTCCACTCCAATCTCATGCAACACTCTGCAATGCTACAGGGGGATTGGGCTACCACTTTCGAAGTCGCTTGTTGGATGTTGTGGCAATGGTGTAATAAAAGTATTTTTTAGACGGATTTTATTTGGCCCGAGGAGGGTAAGCGAGTCGTACAAGATTTTGTGGACTGGATAGCAAAGGCGAGGGCGGTGGAAAGTTGTGTCTTCTCCACCTATGGATTACCAGCGGGTAGCCCAGTGAGGTGGACTAAACCGCCAGAGGACTAGATCAAACTCAACACTGATGGAGCGGTTAAGCCCTCATCAGTTGGAGCATCCGTGGGAGATTTATTTTGCGATTGGCACGGCTAGTGATGTGGCGGGTTTTTACATCACCTTGGCAACGAATCGCCTCTATCGATAGAACTCTGGAGAATCCACTCGGACCTTACCCTAGCTTGGTCACTAGGATACCGCCGTATCATGCTTGAAGTGGATTACCTAAAAGTCATTAATCTGTTATCCTCTTCATTTACTGATTTTGACAGAAATAACTTTTTGTTGACAACACCCGCAACCTAATCCGACCAGATTGGGAGGTGCAACTTTACCACGTACATCGGGAAGGGAACCAGTGCGCGGATACTTTGGCTACTCTCGCAGGCCTTGCTAGTCCAGGCCTTCATATCCTGCAAGAACCTCCTCTACCAGTTCTCAATCTGATGCACCGGGACAAGCACGGAGCTGTGTACCGGCAGGAAATGCGATAGCCTAACGTTGTATTGTTTATTTTCCTTGTAATATATATATATATATATATTTCCACCTCCAGTTTTCATTTTTTTTCTTCTCCCTTCTAATCAACATCAAGCTGTGACTATTATAAACGTAATTACAAATAATATGAAATGTAATTCTGATAAATTACAATACTTTACAAGTTGCAATACAAATTGTGCACTACCGATTATGCAGTATAATGCAAATGTTATATCGTAGTTACAAATAATGTGAAATATAATACAATAACATTGCAAGCTGTAGTATATATTATATATTAAATAAATTATTTAAAAACACTATTAATTCACAAATCATGTATTTTATATAAATTATCTTAACGAATTGATCACTTAAAATTATTTTCATATAATTTAAATGATATTTATAAATCTAGTGTATTTCTATTCTCATATTGGTGGTCCTCTATGTTAATTTATGCCATCGAAATAATATTAATTTGCACCTAAAGAAAAGTAAAATAAGTGTACTATAATGGTTTAAATCGTGAAAATTCTTCTAATTCAAGAAAATAAAGATTTGCATTATAATGAAGGATAAATCATTTTAATTTCAAATAAGATGATTGATATTTATAAACTTTACTTAGATTAAAATTTTCATTTAATTTTAAATTATTAATTTGTCAAATAATTTATTTGAAATTCATAATAATATATTGTTACATATATCCAAATCCAGAATTAAATTCTGAATTGTTTTTTAAAATATTAACAATGTTAAGTACATCAAAAATGGCAAAAATCTAAAAAATACTCAGAAATCATTCAAATTTACAGTATCATCTATTATTCAATTTACAAGATTCCTGAGACACACAATTTACATAAGGACAAAACAGAACAGCAGATACAGTAGAGAACACTATTTGGTATTTTTACAAAGATGACAAATTGATAAGAGCAGATAAAATAGAGAACACTATTTGGTATTTTCACAAAGATGACAAATTGAGACTTTGCCAATTGTGTCATACATACATATATCAGCTAACTTGAAGTCTATAAGTAACTCCTCTGTCCATTTCTGCTTCACCTTTGCAATAAGTCACTCCGCTCTCTTCTCAATTTCATTATCAGTATCATTCTCTTCGTCATCGTCATCTTCTTCACTACCAATACAATCCATTGTTCAATTTACAGGATTCGTTAGAAATCAACTAATTTACAGAAGAACAGCAGGAAAAAAAAAAAAAACACTACTTAGTATTTACAGAGATGGCAATTTGAGAATTCCCTACCATGAAATTGGATTAAGCAGCTGTTATGCAGAGAAGCCTGTCAGTAAGTAACTCTTCTCTCCATTTCTGCTTCACCTTTGCAATAAACTCCTCTGCTTTCTTCTCCATTTCACTATCAGTAGTATTATTATCATCATCATCTTCTTCCTCACTACCAATATCATCTGAATTAATATCTTCATCATTATCTTCAGTAGACCCATCGTAGCCCTCATGTTCATTATCATCTACGTTGTTGCTGCAATAGAATTTATCATCTATATCGATGGTTGTAGTGTTAGATTCGTACAGAAGAGTAGTTTGAGAAAAGGACCATTCAAGATCTGCTTCAGGTGTCTTGGAACTTCCGAACGAGAGGATTACAGTGATGAAGTTGAACACCACAAAGAAAGCGAAACGACCTGGTTTTGAGTTTGATACCACCAGGAAATCGTAGACAGAGAGAAGAAGGTTTTGATGACGATTGGAAACTGAGAATGAGAGGTAGAAGAGAACTAACAGGACTAGAGGCACTCCAATTGCCTTCATACTGAACTGAATCGGTCCCATCTCCCCACTTCTGTGAATGCAAAGGACAGGATTTTATGCACTTCGTTGATTGTTTTTATATAATATGTCAGCAAGATTCAAGACATAAGTCAATTTTTAAAAATTTTTAGTTAAGCATATAAATCCTTAAAACTTAGTCAACTCAATTCAAAAAATTGTTTTAATAATTTGTGAATATTTTAGATTTAAAAATCTTATAATAATTTTGTTTTTGTTATCATAATTTATAATTTTTAATAAATATATTACTAATTATTTACTCGAAATAAAGTCCCTTATTTAATGTTAAAAATTTGTATAAAAAATAAATTACATAAATTTTCAAATGTTAATTTACATTATTTTATCAATTATATCGATAGAATATTAATAAAATAATTTTTTAAATATATATAATATGTTAACCTCAGAAGTATTAATGACGCAGTATTCCGATTCGATGAGCTCATGTGCATGCGTCGTTGGGTCGTCAAGGTAAAGGTTTAAATTACCTGGAAATTTCCGAGTGTCTTTTTTATCTCATATAAATATAAGAAGGACCATAAGATAACAGAAAGTAAAACGAATCCAGATAAAGAACGTGGTAGGATTACAACTTGCTAAGTTGCTGGGCGCTGGTTGGCTGCTCAAGCAGTTGCTGACGGAAATGAATTTGGACAAATGACGAGAATGTCGTGTTGATTGGTACCGTTTTGGACTTTTCAGAGCGCCGAGTCTTTGTTTACTGCGACTGTCGGGAATGAGACGGTGAAGCGATGTTGACCTTGACCACGCTTATGATTAATAATGATAATTGATTAAGTTGGATTGGGTTAAGTGGGCAGTTGAATCGGATTTGAATTGTGTAATCGACTTTGGTTTGAGTCCGTTTAATTCTTCTCAACAAGACGGTGTCATTTTTTAAAATAAGCTTAAGTTATTTAAACTGTTCAAACCTAATTCTAAACTAGCACACAAATCTAATATTAATTAAAAATTTGAATAATTCAAAATTATCATTGAATCAAAATCATCTAACTTATTTTTTTTATTGTTAATAAGTTCAATAATATTTTTTTAAGAGAATGATTAGTTAAAATTAGACAAAACTCTTAATTTAAAATTTAAAACAGTTTCTCTATTAATTAGAGATAAAACTGTATACTACTATATCCCTTTAAACTTTACATTTTAGTAAGATTTCTACTTAATTATGTTGTTGTTACTTAATTTTTAAATTTTTTATTCGTTAAATAATGTTTTATTTAAGTACCTAGTTTATAAGTCATTGTATATACTAATACTTTTAATTTATATATTTAAATAATAATTGTGAATTTACTAATGTAACTATTCTATAGAGATGCTTTGATTGATGGGAAGGAGACTCTTTAAAAAACCTTCAATTCAATTAATCAAATAAAAGATTTTATAAATTGAGGAATTTTTGAAAATTATTTAGATTGTTAACTTAAATAATTGATGCATGAGAATAAGTTAATATTTCAAAACATAACATTAAAATATTATTTAAAAAACAATCTATTTATTACGATGGTATATTATCGAACCTTTTCAAATTCATTTTAGCAAGATTTTTATTAAGATATTATTGTGATAACATCCAAGTACCAATCTTATATAGATGCAAAGTGTAAGAAGATTCAAAAGTAATCACTCTTATCTTTGACTACTTGTTACTATAGTGATAACTTCCGAGGACAAATCTGATAGAGATGCAAAGTGTGCGAAGATTCAAAATTACACGCTTTTATATTTGACTACTAAAAAGATTGTTTTTGAAAGAATAAGTTAATATTAATTAATTAAAATTTTCACTTAAATTTAAATTTATTAAATAATTTAACTGAAAAATTGAGATATTATGATATGCTTAAAATTTTATTTAGTGAATAATAAATGTAGAATAATAATATTCGTTACTTGCAAGGGTGAGAAATCGCACTTGGATTTTTGCTTTAAACTATCACTTTTACTTTTCAAGTTAGTTCATAAGATGAGAAAAGACAAGACTGTTTAGCTTTAAAAGATAATTCAACGACTATTATTATGACATGAAAATTGTCGGCACTACTCTACCAGCAGCTTGGACGGCAGGAAGGTGTCAAGGCTTCCCTTATTGGCTCAATGCTCCTATTTTCCAACTCTATTGGATTAGGATTAGGACGGTAGAACGAGAATAGCCTCGAATTAATTTTAAATTAATTGAACTTTAAATCGGGATCATTTTAATTATTCAATTCATTAGAGTTGTTTTGATTTTGATCTTTTAAAATTTTAAGACTAAACGAATATTGTTTTTAAAAAAAATTCAAGATCGCATAATTTTTTAACAGCTTCAACCTTGAATTTGAATTACCATCAAACCCAATCAAATTCATTTTGATTCATAAATGAATTTCGAGTCTTATCACCACCAAATATTTAAGGGCATATTTGGTCAACAGAATAAGAATTCTATTTATGGCATATTCTTAAATTTTAAATAATTTTTTATTTGGTTAGATAAAAATAGCTAAAAATCATCAAAAGTTGTCTTTAGCTATTTTAAGAATAGAGTTATTTGTGGAAGATTTTTTTATTATAATAATAATATTATTATTATTTATTATTATTATTATTATTATTAAGGAGGAGGAGAAGAAAATTAGTAATAATAAAGATTTTAATAATAATAACAATAATATAAATAAGTATAATTAATTAAAATAATAAAATTAATAATAAAAAGAATATTAGTAAGTAGAAAATTAATAAGAATAAAATTAATAAGAATAATAAATTTAATAATAATAAGAAGAAATTTAATAATAATAAGAAATTTAATAGTTAATAAAATTAATATTAGTAAGAATAATAGTAAGTAGAAATTTAATAATAAGAATAATAATAAGAAGAAGAAAATTAATAATAATAATAATAACTTGATCTTTTTTTGTTAATTATTCCTTTATCATTCCAATTTATATTTTCAAATCAAATACTGGCATAGAAATTTTTTAACAGTAAACCAAACAAAATAATACCCATTTTATTTTATTTCTTATATTTTCTATTTTTAAGAATAATTATTCTATTACTAATCTACTCTAGCCTTTAAACCAAACAGGCTGTAAAGGTGTAATTTAAAGCGTGATATTATCATAAATATTCAATGTTGAACATACTCATCATAATCTTTTTGAATCTTATTAATTATTAAAGATCTAGCTCACAATTAATAAGACAAGATAAATTTAATTAAAATTAAAATTCATAATGAAATTAAAATATTCAAAACTAATTATACTCGAACTTAAACTTTAAAAGGCCCAGCCCAACTCATCCTTATCACTACCAGTAGCCACTCGAGAGGCAGCTCAAGGCTTGAAGTTCAAGCAATTGTTTGAAAAGCTTGAATCATGACGGTGTGTAGCTACAAGAATGAGCGAAAAAGACTATCGGCTAAAAGTATTATCGACAACCTCCACGTACAATTCTTCCTCACATTCATGCTGCGAAACTCTTGTTAATTCATCTTTATTGGGACACCTTCAAGGACTTGTCACCAATTAAATCAATAATGAAAAGGGCAGGAAGCTGTTCTACATACAGACACTCTATTATGACCATTGTAACCTACAGAACTACATCTAAATAGCCTGATGGTTTGATCCCACCCAAGAAACTTGTCCTCCGGTACTCCTATAAGTCATCCTAAAGTAATAAAGCTTACAAACAAAGTTTGATAATGGAACATAAGTAGTCCATGTGGAATAATAACTACTAAAAGAAGCTAAAGTTATGGGAGCCTCAGATGCTCAACTGATTGTTTTCTTTGTCAGGTTTTCTGGGAATCAACCATCTGGTAAAGATATGTTGATATCGGTTCCCGATTTCCTGACATCCTGCACCGGTGGCATGCCTGCCCAATTCTCTCTCTGAAAGGGAATGGAATTAGGTTGTTTGTGTCCACCCACAGTTTCCTCTTGTTCTGCATTAGGAGCATGTACTACACAACCTGAAGAGGGAACTTGTGCCACAGAAACTGGCAGTGGATCCGTCTTCAGTTTCTTTGGTTTCTGGTCCTGCTGGTTGCCTGGCAGGAAACTGCCTACAACAACCTGCTCACGGAATAGAATTGAATTAGCATTCGTGTTTTTCATTTCAAATTTCCGAAATAAGACACGATAAGAAGGAAATATTAAGAAGCCAGAGATCTCCAAAGCCACCCCACATTTTATCCTTCTTTCTTTAGGAACTTGTCATGCCTCAAGACCAGGTTCTACACGTTATTAAAAAATCTTACAGCACTTCGCATCCAAACTAAAATTATTAACCAAGGACCTTGAACTCTTTCTTAACGGTTTTGTACAAAGTGTGTTTTTAAGTTTTCTGAAACTGTGAAACTTCGAAGGGATAGCCTACGAACATAATACTGTACGAATTATAGATGAGGTTACCTGTACAGGACTAGCTGCCACCAGAAGTCCAGCAACACTCCCCCCTACGACACGACCATCAGGACTGACCAAAGAGACACTCATTCCACCTGATCTGCTTCTTGCTCCTTCAGTCTCCACAGGCATAAATGATCCAGACAAGGAAAGTATTTCAAATCGGCCCTGTAAGAGATGACATTAGAAAACGCGTATAGCAATAAAGTCTGTATCTTAATTTCTTTCAAGCTCCCAGTCCGAGCCACTCACCAACCTTCAAGCCTGTGTTCACTTTTGGCAAATACTATGAAACATTTTCAACTGAATAAAACATTATAAAATCAAATTACACCAGCTAACAAGGCAAGACATATCTGAATGCTAGGCTAGGGATTCTATTAAGATTGAACCTAGTTAAAGGTTTCGCATGAAACAGCCAACAAACTCCAGCTTCATCCAATTGAACACGAATCTCCAAAGTTGGGGTTTATACATTATCAAATCAGACTCGTTAAGTATACAATTAATGCAATATAAAGCTCGCAAAACCTAAGTTGGATGTCGGCCATCACGGGAGTGAAGTACAGAACATGGAGAAAGGACGATAGGTAAGGCATTTACATTCACAATTAGTGGCAAACCTCATATGTCAAAGTACCCCCAGAAGAATCAGGTTGACGGAGGGTAACATTTGAAATCACTCCGTTTGCAGATAGTATGCAGACTGCCCGGGGTCCTTGTTGCGAAAACGATATTACCTTCATGGTGACATCCTGCAACCAAAGACATTCTCCACCAAAAAAAAGCAAATTAAAATGATAAAATGTTGCTGCCATCCACTGAAACTATTCTTAATCTCCTGCCATTTTCTCCCTGTTACAATAAATTTAAGGGAATCATAGGCTTCCCTGTCTTAAATAGAATTGTGTTAATGATCAAATAAATGAAGTTCATGTAAGCTAGTATATGAGATTTTAAATACAAAATTAGATATTTCAAACTGCTAATCCATTACCTCGCCAGTATTGACAGTGATGACATGGGGAGTAAAATTTGTACCAACAGAATTAGAAGCCCACTCGCCTACAAAATAACGATTAAGAGACATCTGTGAATTGAACTAGCATTTGAAGCATGCATTAATTATGTCCCGGAATCAACCAGCTATTGCAGTATTACTATTGTTCGTGCATGATATGTCCAAAAGAAATCTAGACGCATCCTCATCTCCGATGTTAAATTTTAATTTCCAAACTTGGCAAACTTTCCGTATATTTTATACATCAAATATGTCAAGCTTAGTGACTGGAGTCAAGTCCCAATTAATGTTTCTAATACATGTTTAATTCAAACTACCAAATGTACTACCTGAGATCTAGGTGTGAATTATAATCGTAGCTCTAGAAATCAAACATTAAGAAATAAAATCAAGTACAAGACCTGAAAGTGTACCACAAACCAGCTTATACAACTTATTCAAAGAGAACCACCATATAGTTTTATCTAAACAATCATAGATCTCTAATCAAATGTATATGTTCAAGCACGTTTTGGAAGAAAGGAAGGACCTGGGACTGTCAAGACACAATGGTTTTAAACCAAGATATCTGCTGCACGCCTAAGTAGACTCACACTACTTATGCAAGAGAAAGCTCTTCAAGATGGCTCTTGAATAAGAGGACTTGACGACAATAAAAAGTGTCGAAAAATAAAGCCTCCAACAGCTCAAATATTGCCGAGCAACAAACTGATAACACAATATCTTCATCAGTCAGCAACCAAGAGACTTGACAGACCAGGATATCCTAAACTATCAAGAGAGTTCCCTTCACTTCTGCCTTCATAGCTTCATCCGGTACACCCCACAAGAAGGCAAGAAAAACTACACTCCAATATCTAAACAGGAACTTGCGGACAAGTTTCACAGATTTTTTAACAAAAGAAAACTGAGTCGATATTATTGATAATTACAACAGCTAAACATGGTGCAAAACAACTTAAACAATAACGATTTTCTCAAAGCTTGAACTTTGTCTCAATATCAGCTCGAGTGTCTAAACTTAAAAGATCACTGAATTTGAGTTCAAAGAATTTAAATATCACAATGTCAGTGCCTCCGACAGTCATTTTTGAATCCATTATCACAAAGATAAGTAGCAATCTACATGGCTTGCATTAAAATATTAGTTAAACAATCAATTCACATCTCTTAAATCCCTGGATGAAACTCTAATTGAACCATAATCACAATGGCTACACATGGTATAAACACAACTTAAACAATAAAAAGGTATAAATTCACAAGAAAATAACTTGAGAAGGGAGGGAAAGAGAAAAACATACCTAAATTTTCCATTCCCATTTTCTTGTACTTCTTCTTCTTCTCAAAACTACCAGGCCATACCTTACCGGGTTTTCCAGCAGAGAAATCTCCACCAGGTGGGGCTGAAGAAGATATTGGCATTGGTGACAATGGCCTCGCCAGTGAGCCATCTGGCCCATACTTTCTTGGCCTACCTCTCTTCTTCTTTTCCGAGCTTCCGGTCATTGCTGCACTAACCGGCGGTACACCGATTGCTGGTGACCCAACAATCTGAGCAGGATTTTCAGTTCTTGGGGCAACATGATAAATTGATGGAGCTTCTGCTCCTATCACTGTAACCCCTGAGCTTAAACCTTCTCTAGCATCCATATAAAAGGAGAACTGAATAAACCACTAAAATCACAGAAGTCTCACTTTCTGGTTCTCACCAAATCTAGATTCTAATTCCAGCATCCGCAAGCATCAAATTTTCGCCAAACAAAATGAGCAACTAAATCTGTACTCTTAGAGATTAATCAACTTCGATAACCAAATCTGCAATTCAAAGTTGGCCAAAACTTCCTTAAATCCAAAGGGAATACCTAAAAACTACCAAAAAATTAGTAAAAACTAAAGCATGTTAAAAAAGATCACTAACGATTCACATCCTAACTTACATCTTCAACTGAACGAATCGAGAACTTAACTTCAGAACTCCAAGTTTTGAAATATGAAATGAGAGAAAGATACACCTCCGAAGAAAAGTGTGGATTTACCAGGAGATTTCTACTCAAACATCTCATTTTAAACGACAAAGATCGAATTTTTGGTTAAAACCAAGAGCATATCAAAGATCACAAAACAAAACCAGAAAGATCATAAGCTAACCTATAACTACAAACTGAAAAAACCCATGAAAGAAAAGATATCCCAGACTTAAACAAAGCCAATAAATTCCCCATAACATCATATAACTGTTCTAAAAAGTTCTTCCACCAACAACCAAAAAAAAAAAAAAAGAGTTACTTCAACGAGAAGAGGACTCAAATTCACCAAAAAAGAAAAAAAATAAAAAGCATAAGAGTGAAGAGAAGCTGAAAGTTCAAAAAGGGACAAATCATCAGCCAACTTAAAAGATCATGACCTGTTACTGCAACTTCCAGACTCCAACAAGCACGCACTTTCGAAACTTTTACGTGGAACTGCTAACTCTACGAGCTCTCCACATTTTCTGAGCTCAAAAACTGCACTTGTCAAGTTTCTATGCACCAGCTGAAAACTCCGAATCTAAACTAAGAATCTAAAACCAAAAGAAAAAAGAAAAGAACACGAGAAAATCACTAAAAAAGAAAAAGAAAATAAAGGGTTGTTTTTTTTTTGTTTTTAAAAATGATTTATCGAGAAAATAAACCTCCGATTTTCACTCTCCAAGAGTCGGGAAAACAGCTGCCGGATTTTCCTTTTTCCCTGTCCGAACAGAGAATGCTTTTATTGAGAAAGCCAAATAAAGAGAAAATTAAAAAAGAGAAAACGAAATACAATAAAACACAAAGTGGAAAACGATAAAGATGAGATATAAATAAAGGGTTAGATAACAATTTCAATAAAGATTTTTTTAATTACTCGCTAAAACCGATAAATTGAGATTCATTTAAGAGAAATTTCACGTCCGTGATGAAAAAAATTAAAAATTAAAAATTCGGAGTAGATAAATGGCTAGTATCGTAATTTTAGAAAAAAGAGTCCGCGAAATAAGTTTAAAGAAATCGTAGCTTTGAAGTTTAAATTAGGGTTAAAGATATAAATTTATTTTTAGTTTGAGAAAATTTTTAATTTTTTATGTTTTAAATTTTTAGATTTTTTAAAAAATTTACCACTCAAAATAAAAAACAATAAAAACAACTCACTAAAAATTTTGTTAAAATGCAAAGTAAATAAAGATTTAATAATACTCAGCTTTACTCTAAATAATAAAGAGGTTGTCTTTAAAAAGAAATAATAATAAAATATAAATAAATAAGAAAAATATAAATGAATTTAATATAATATAAAGATTTATATGATAATTTAATTTAAATTAATTTTGAAATTTAAATTAATTTAATTTAATTTAATTTTTAATTTAAGTTTAATTAATTCGTATTAAATTTAAATATTAAATTGACTTATTATTTCCGTAACATTTAACTAATTTATATATAATTTTGTTATTATTTTAACTAAATTTTAAAAATAACTTTTTAAAATTAAATTATTATTTTTAGGAGTTTCAATTAAAGCGTCGAGGTTAGCATTCAAATGACAAAACATTTTTCTTGCGGCTGACCTACTTTTTGTCTTTTTCTTCGAAAAGAAAAAAAGCTTACCTCTTATACTTGGCCCCCTGTTCTCGATGTAAATTACAAACCAACCACGCTACTCGATCAATAACACTAATTATTGGTGCGACTTTTGTTTTTTGAAAAATAATTATTGGTGCGACTTTTGAGTAACGGCAAGCACCAATGTTGAAAGAGTTTATTTATATATAAAATGCTAATTAAACCATGTGATCAAATATTAGTTTAATTTTTTAATAAATAAAAATTCAACCGAATCAGTAAATTTTTTAGTTTATTTTTAATTTTTTAATTAAATTTATTTTAATAATTATTGTTATCACAAACAAGCTTATCAATTTTTGTAAATGAATAAACCTTAAAGATTAAAATAAATAAATAAATCTTTATTTAAAAATTTTTAGGTAAATTTTAAATTTTTAATAAATAAAAAACAAACTTTCGGTGAAATATTTTAAATACTATATTTTTTGTCTAGTCCAATTTTTAAAATATAACAATTTTTCAATATTAAGATCTTAAATAAAAAATGGAGATTATTTTATGTGTTACAATTTGGGTTCTTGAGTATTGACAGGTGCATATTTGGTCACCCACCACTCATAAGGGCCAGAATATGATGATTCTAGTTCGTATCTGATAAGCGACTGTATACTGTACAGCGTAGAGCGATCGAATAGCTATCCTTTTGCCTGTAATGCTTTCTTTTTTTTGGGCACGTGGAAAAGATGGGATAATTTTAGGATTGACAATAATTTAAAAATAAAATTTACAATTCAATCGATACAAAGTTGGTTGGTTTTTGATTAAGTTGAAATTTTTTATTTTTCTAAATTTTCAATTGAGTTTTTCGAAATATATTTTAAATTTTAAATTAATTTTGTTTTCAAATTTTCACAAATTTTAATTCAAAATAAAATATTAATTATAAATTATTTTGTTTCATTAGAATTTTTATTTCACAAAATAACATAAAATTATTTTATTGTGTCTATCAATTACAAAAAAGTTATTCTATTGTGTCTACTAATATAAGTGGATTATTTAAAAACAGTCTCTTTATTAGCTAGAGGCAAGATTGTGTATTACTAAACTATCTCAAACCTAGCGTATTAGCTTGGTAGTGTTGTTGTTGTTGTTATTATCTACTAATTTAATATTTTTTATATTTGAGTTGTAATTAAAGTTATAATTGAGGGGCGGTTGGTTTCATACAGGAGAATGGTAATAAGAATAAGAATGAATATAGTAAGGAATGAAAATGAATATTATCATTATAATTACAATGGTTGGTTAAGAGGAATGAATGATTACCATTATTATTAATAATGATTGGTTTGTAAAAATATTAAGAAATAAAAATTTATTATAATTAATTATATTGTAATTAATTAATTACAATATAATTATTAATTAATAAATAAATTATATTTTAATTAATTATATTATAACTAATTAATAATATTTTAATTACAATATTCTAATTAATGAATAATTATATTTTAATTATTTATATTGTAACTAATGAATTATATTTAAATTATTAATAATAATATTTAAATTAATTATATTATAATTAATTAATTAATTACAATATTTTAATTAATTAATAATTATATTTTAATTAATTGTAACAAGCACACCCTTACATAACAATGATGCTTATTCTTCTAAATTAAGAGATGAATGGGGTGTTAAAAAAAATTGTGTAATCAAAATAATTACTCTATAATCATAGTACCTTACCAAACTCAATCTTTCGTTT